>CM019695.1:31709800-32236177 GCA_009760885.1 Achatina immaculata
GGGTACCAGAGAAAATCTGGGAAGTAAAGGCAGCGAGGCAAGGAACTGGTCACCCTACCTCATACGCTGATGACCCAGCATAATGAGGTCTCTAACGCTTCACCCCCTACGGCATTTGAAATGCTATGGGACTATCTTTACTTTACTTTAATGTAACATATTGGTGCTGAAGGTTGTCAGATGCGTGGAAACCTCCAATGTGCATACTATGACTGCCACGAAAGTGTTATGTATAGCAGGTATGTGATGATGAAGTTACCTTGTTGCTGTTTATCAAATTTTTTACGAAAACACTATCACAGCTAATGTTCTTCTGCAAGAAAAAACACAGAATTGGGTGTCAGTGCTCGTCTGAACGACTTTCTGTGAAGTCCAGGAGAGTGGCACATGTACCAGTTGGGGTAAGGAGACTCTGTTGTCCTCCGGGAGGGAAGAGGGGGCATTTGTTGCCTCTTCTATAGGAGGATTTTATAATTCCCTCCCAGCTGTTTGAGAATAGTTTTCCGGTGTACTGTCCTCCGCAATCTGTTTCCTTGGGGTGCATGGTTTCTTTCGCCCACAGATCTTCAATCCTGTAGGACTGTAAAGCGATCTTAAATAACTTATGTCAGATCCAGTTTATTTGAAATTGATAGGCAGATATAGATCTCTTTCTCTCTCTATCTTTCTCTCTCTCTCTCCCCCCCCCCCCCCAACTGGAATCCTCTATCGCTACCAGAAACTCTTCTAAATGACGAAAAAAGGATGAGATTGGCATAACAGATAGCTGAATTCCGTTTTGGCACAAGCTGTTCTATTCAAAAATAATCTTTTCTTTTTTCCACAATGCTCATCATTCATGATTTACTTTTGTATTGCCAACATGTACATGTTTAGCTTCTTTATAAGGCTTCTTGTGGCTCAGTCGTTAGTTTTGCTGGCCTTCATAAAAGTGTACTTATCTCTTGCAATCACTCTGTATGAACTCTTTTAAGCTTTATATTTAATGTCTTCATATTTCATGAATGTTTTCTTTGCACACAAGAAAAAAAAACTGACGACAATCGTGGAAAGGGTTTCTCTTCGAGAAAACTCACAGGAAGGATTTGAACAGTGCTCAAAACAGACATACTGTTGTTTGTGTAGCTTCTTAGCAACCAGATCTCCATTTCTAAAAGTTACAGGGATTTCATCCGCATACAATATGGTTCGTCCTGTCCCAACAATTTGCTCATTCAAGCAGTATCAATCGCGTGTACATGTAAAAGTAGTGGAAAGAACGGTAAAACAGACGGCAAGCGAGGATTGATTGACACCAATGTTCCCTCTAAGCTGCGCTAACATGGGCTGGTGCATCAATTTTTAACCCTTAGCCTAGAGTTTTGGCTCAGTACACGAGCAAATGATATAACGAGGAAATTTGTTATCAGTTTGAGCACAGCTTTAATGCTGGTGGTTTTGGCTCACGAAACAGCGTTTTTTTTTTTTTGGTGCTCTTAAAACTCAACACCACAGAGGACACATTGATTGATATTAGTTTGAGTATCAAGACACTGCATCTAAACACCACTGTCCTCTCTATGAGGGTTATTCATTCCATCAAACAAATGAGAGGGTAAATCTGCCGTGTCGAAAGTTGATGTATGCTTAAAGTAAGCACGAGAAAATAAAACAAACATTATAAGAAAAAGACAAGACAAATAAAAAACGATAAAAAAAGCGTATTTTTCGGCTAATATTCTCTCTCTCCCCCTCTCTCTCTCTCTCTATATATATATATATATATATAAAATTTAAACTTGAAAAAAACGTTAATAAATCTCATCCAGTATGTAGTTAAATAACTGCTCCCCCCCCCCCCCCAAATGGCGTACAACCCGTGTTATTAGTCGTTTATCACAAATAAACGTTCTTTATGTCGTCATCGGTTCTGCTCTTTTCTTTCTCATTTATTTAAAAATTATTTTAGCCGTACCGCCATTTTATACAAATTTTTGCCACCCTTTTGCAGATAAAAATACTTCGACCGGAGGCAAATGACTCATAACTTATTCTGCTGATACGTCGTTAAGTAGTTCCGAGTTAATACATCTCATGAACTGATTTACGCGTAGGAATATGTCTTTTCACTGACCTGCCGTTTTTTAAGTAGGCCATGAAAGCGGTTTATAGCATAAAGCAAACGTTCATGTCAATTTAGACGTCGTTTTGCCTCTAATAGAAAGCAACACATAGCTGGTTAACTGTGGCAGAACATAGTAGATCAATTTTTGTCATGCAATACAGTCATACGCCGACTTAAAGCCGACCAAGTTACGGCCGTAAGTACTCACGGCCGAGGTATACAAGTATACTTGCTAGTGTGCAGCCTTTTAATATTTTAAAGTGCTGGTCAACATGTTGTGTAACATGTTATAATAGAACCATATCTGGTATCTGACTTCCTCTTTTAATAACACCGACATACCTACTTACGGCCGGATGGCCGGTCCCAAATGCGGCCATAAATCTTGCATGACTGTATAATATATAAGAGATTAATTGTGGTGGATTATTTTAATGTGGTGGATTATTTTAGTGTTCGTTGTATATTATTCCCAGGGTATCGCACAAGGAACAATGTCGTCAAGAAATGAGATATCTTTATATTTTTTGTATTATTCCACTTAATACTAAGTCAAAATGCTTCGACATTAAATCTCACACAAGAAGCCCAGTTACCAGGATGGAGTCCCAACTTTTCTCCATATTTTAGTGGCAGATGTAACATAATCTTCTGTTATACAGCAGTATATGAGATCCATATCAGCCCATGACAGCATCCTCTGCCATACACCGCCATGTGAGGTAGCAGTCAGTATGTAACAGCATCTTCTGTTAAACAACATTATATGAGGTCCCAGCCGGTCTTAGTTAACATACAGCAAAAACAAAGCCTTTGTGAAGGCAACATTAATGACTTCCTTTAATAATTCTGAACTTATTTGAATCGTATCGACTTTTGAAATTTCAATTTCCTGACTCGATCATCCCAGTTATACACAAGAAATACACATCATGCTACTGTCAGACTCTCTCTCTCTCTCTCTTACTGCCTTGCCTGCTTTCGACCTTCCACCGTTTGATTTTCTTCTACTGCTTGGACAGCCGTCCCTTTTATATCGTCCACCTGCTTCCTTCGGTGTTATGTTTTATTCTTCCCCTGTAAAATAACAGTCCAAACAGGATATAAACAGATTAACGTCTTCTGATTTAAAGCATGAGGCTTATATCTGGTTGGGTTGGCGGGCGTGCGCAGACTTCTAGACAACACCTTTTGATGTTTGTATTCCGGTCCTCTTCTTCTTCTTCTTCTTCTTCTTCAGCTTTCCGAGCCATTAAGGCTCATTGCTGCAGACAAAATTCGCCTCCATTCCTCTCTGTTCCTAATCTTGTCTCTCCAGTTGGTGACACCAGTTTCTTTTATATCCTCTTCTATATTGTCTTTCCATCTCTGTCTTGGTCTACCCCTTGGTCTTGTTTCCTTTATCTCTTGTGCGTACGTAATTTTCATTTGTCTGTTCTCTTCCATTCTTTCTGCATGACACAGCCAGAGTAGTCTGTTCAGTTTCAAGACAGTTATAATTCGTTGGGATTTAAATAAGCTACAAATATGCAATTAAATAACAATCTACAAAAACTATATTAAGACCAGCGTCATGTATGGATCAGAAACGTGGAGTACAACAAAAAAAGATGAACAACAATTCCATACCTTCGAGAATAAGATCCTAAGAAGAATCTTTGGTCCCACAAATTATACCAACAGTGGATAATAGAGAGCTAGAAAGAACACTGAACTTAACAGCTTATTCAGTTTATACTAATTTATGTAGAATATCTTAAGTAGGACGAGGTGACTTAATATTTTGCAATGACTGTTTGTTAATTCAACAGGATGGTCTGGTGAACTGAAACGGAATCACTGCTAACATTCTTCATCCATATATATATATATATGTCAGTAAGCAGACAGTGTAGCAAGTAGCAAGACGAGAATATCGCATGTCAAGATGTTGTCTACTTTGCAGATATACTCCAGCTATGTCAAGATGTTGACTACTTTGAGGACATACTCCAGCTATGTCAAGATGTTGACTACTTTGAGGACATACTCCAGCTATGTCAAGATGTTGACTACTTTGAGGACATACTCCAGCTATATAAAGATGTTGACCACTCTGAGGACATACTCCAGCTATGTAAAGATATTGACCACTTTGAGGACATACTCCAGCTATGTAAAGATATTGACCACTTTGAGGACATACTCCAGCTATGTCAAGATGTTGACCACTTTGAGGATATACTCCAGCTATGTAAAGATGTTGACCACTCTGAGGACATACTCGAAGGAAGATGTACATTAAAATGCTTACAAATCTGAAATGGAATTAACTTACAATAGTAAATGTACAGCAACTGAGCTGTTACGAAGTATAAGCTAAAATACAATAGAAAATCAATAGGTATTTAACGGAAACACAAAGTAAACTGAAATGTTGACGAGAAAATGATAACTGGCACAGAGCAAAATGTTTTTTTGTTCAAAACAAGAAGGCAATGCATTCAATGGCTTCAGTGCAAACAGAACAAGTCGGGAAATGTTGCAATAAATATTAAAACAAAGTCGAGTTTGTTAAGAAAAGAAAAGAAAGGGAATAAATGTTAATGCAATAATAAAACATATCACAATTTGGTAAAAGTTCAATCTTTGTCCGCCTCAGAACAAGACAACCTCTCAGAAATCACACGATTACAAAGCTTGACAGTTCTGCTCTTTGTGCATGTGGTCAGGCGCCCCAAAGCTGTGGGACATGTCCTTCACACTGCTCTAATTATGAAACAGATACACATCTACTGGCCCAGCGAAACCACCCAAGAAGTTCAGCCCTGTGGTCTCCTACAGGAACTAGGAAAAACAGTTCAATTTATTCAAGATATAGAACCGCAGATATAGACAGTAAATGCCTGCCAAGAAAGATGTAGACCGGCAAAAAACTGATAAAAAGAATACATAAAGCAAAGGGGAAAAAATACATAAAGAAAAGGGTTAAATATATAAAACAGAGGGGAAGAGAGTATATAAAACAACGGGAACAGGAAAGAATATATAAAGAAAAGGGGAAAAGAATATATAAAAGAAAGTGAAAAAATACACAAAACAAAGAGGGAAAAGAATATACAAAATAAAGAGGAAAAAGAATATATAAAACAAAGGGGATAAGAATATATAAAACAAAGGAGAAGAGAATATATAAAACAAAGGTGAAAAGAATATATAAAACAAAGGGGAAGAGACTATATAAAACAAAGGGGAAGAGACTATATAAAACAAAGGGGAAGAGACTATATAAAACAAAGGGGAAAAGAATATATAAAACAATGTTGATAAGAATATATAAAACAAAGTGGAAGAGAATATATAAAACAAAGGGGAAGAGACTATATAAAACAAAGGGGAAGAGATATATAAAACAAAGGGGAAAAGAATATAAAACAAAGGGGAAGAGACTATATAAAACAAAGGGGAAGAGACTATATAAAACAAAGGGGAAGAGACTATATAAAACAAAGGGGAAAAGAATATATAAAACAATGTTGATAAGAATATATAAAACAAAGTGGAAGAGAATATATAAAACAAAGGGGAAGAGACTATATAAAACAAAGGGGAAAAGACTATATAAAACAAAGGGGAAAAGAATATATAAAACAATGTTGATAAGAATATATAAAACAAAGTGGAAGAGAATATATAAAGCAAAGAGTAAAAGAATATATAAAGCATGGGGGAAGAGAATATATAAAGTAAAGGGGAAATATATATATAAAACAAGGGGGAAAGAAGATATAAGTCAAAGGGAAAAGGATATATATATAACAAATGGGAAAAGAATATATAAAACATATATATATAAAAGATAGAACAAATAGAGTGTATGTATGAAGCATAAAGGCAGAATTCAGAGTCTTGGGGAAAAACGTATATAGGAAGGTTAACACAAGATTGATGTTACAAAATGATCTACAGCAGAATATACAAATAAGAAGAAAGCGTGCATTTTATAGCAGGCGCTGGGGTTCTTTATGCGTGCCGAGTATTTGGCTTCGAAACTTTTGATATATGTATGAATTACACATATTTCTAGAGCATACTTGCTAGGGCAGATTTGTCCTGTAAGCAGCACTGTATTCATGGTCTGTCCCGACAAAAAAGGGAGAAAGCGATCGTTTGCCCGTAAACATTTACGGTACGCAATATTTTCATTCATGCGTTCAGTTACAAAAAAAAAAAAAAGCAGGTCATGAAACCTACCTTGACTGGAGAGATTGTTTACGTGTTTGATACATTCACAAACTATGTCGTCGGTTCTTTATGTCAGCGCTCCACTTCAAGTCTGAGTCAGGACTTTCTGGAAAATAGGTCTAGTTGATGGTAATATTTATATTGTTGGTTGTTTTTTTTTTCCTTCTATTCTGCACCAGTGACGTTTATTGATAATGATGTAAGTCACGTGACTTTCACTGATGTTGACTTTTCACTTGGGAGGTAAATCAGGGCTGTCGTGAAAGGTAATTTGCTGATGGTAAACACTGTTTCTGTATTTTGTTGCTCCAGCGATACTTACTAGACACAATGTTAGATTTCTCTTTTTCTCAGGTTAATATTTACCTGTAGTTATTCTACTAGAGAAATTTAAAAAAAAACATATTATAACGTAGTTGAGATTTTCTCTGATTTTGATAGATCGCTTAATAAGATCTAAGACAGGATGTGGTGAAACGCACAGTTTTCTAGGGGACAGTGGTAAGGCAATTCTGTAGTTATGATTACAATGTTTACTGAACCTAAAGTTACTCGTGCAGATTTCACTGAAGGCGATGTCTCATTTCAATTCTCGAGCAGGATTTCGTGAAAGGTAGTTTCTGATTTTTGTTGTTGTTTAGCTTCTGTGTCAGGTTTGTTTGCTTATATTCAGTGTTAGTCTTCTGGGCGTTCATCCGTGTTGCGGCATCACTTCTAATCAGAGACACAACATCGTGAAACGTAATTTAATAATGTTAATCTTGTTTCAGTAAGTATTGTGCCAGCAATTTTTAAAACTGTTTTCTGGCATAGCTGTTCATTACTTGATGGTATCTGGCTGTGTAAATCTGATTCTTAGATAACCGTTCTAGAACATTTAAATATAAAATTAGCTGTTAGTGTATATTATGATTTTTAAAATGATCGTAATGTATGCAATATACTCTGCTGTAGAGGTTAAAACGAACAATGAAGAATTAGTCGTGTAGTGAGCAGAAAATAAATACGTTTTGAGGTTTAGATCTAGTTTTGGCAGACGTTCGCACCTACTTGTAGACTTGTTTATGCTTTCGCCTGTAATAGTGCTTCGTAGGTTAACGGTTAGACGTTCGTCCTGTGTGTTGGTAGTGGCGGGTTCGAATCCCACCAGAAGAGGCATATATTTTTTTTTCGCATGAATCCTCCAGCAATAAATAATCCTGGTCTCAGGTAGTGGGGTTGAAATCCGTGTGTGTATTATCCGCGTTAAAAAATCCCTTGGCAGTTGGAAAACGAAACAAAAAAAGACCAGATGATCGCTGCCTGGGCAAAATTCTAGGAAAAATCTATCAAGGAGATAGTCACAAGTGCTTGTGGTTTCTATGATGCTTAAAGTACAGGAGATAGTCACAGACGCTACTGAACAGTTACTAAAGACTATGTCAATAAAACATCTTTTTTTCTGGGGGGGGGGGGGGTGCTAGCTAGCTATGTCGATAGCACGCTGTTCTCTCGTGACTAGACGGCTGCTCGTCCTACCGGAGTCTGTGTTCGAATCCTAGGTAAAATTCTCTTGTGATTTTTCTTTCTCTCATTTCTCACTAAAGTGCTTTGTCTACGATTTTTTCAAGGTCTAATCCTACAAAACTGTGTTCTCTTAATTTAGGAGATAGTCACAGTCACTTGTAGTGTCTATGATGCTTAAAGTACCTGTTCTGAAGTGGCAACTGGAACGGGTAGTCGATCAGATATGGAAATGTCCTGACTATCATCATCATCATCATCATCAGGTGCCGTGCCGACTGGCGTTGGCTATTATGCTTCTCCAGAGTACCCGATCCTTCATGCAGGCCATCAGTTCAGTTGGTGATCTCCTCTCACACCATCCCGTCAGACTGTCCAGTATCATTTCTCTTGGTCTTCCTCTTGATCTTCTTCCTTCTATTTTTCCTGTTATAATATTTTCAATGTCCCCTCTTCTCATTGCATGTCCTATGAAAGTACATTGTCTCTCTCTCTTATCTGACTATAATAAAGCTATTTCTGAAGAACGAAGCGAAATTATATAGGTTTAAGAGAAGATATATGGGCTACATAAACTCCGAATGGCCACTGACTACTTCAGAAAGTCGATATCTGAGAATGATTGAAGCAGTTCATGCTTTCTTCTGCTCGCTTGGAACAGTCTTGAATCAGATCTCCTCGGAATTGCCTCATATACGCGTAGCTTTCTCGCAAAACGTTTTATTTTCCATACGGTCTCTAGCGCAATCTCTCTCTCTCTCTCTCTCTCTCTCTCTCTCCCACACAGACTATAACTCTCTGTATCTTTCTCTTTCGCACACGCCCTCTCTTTCTGTCTCATACACAGACTCTGTCTCTCTTGCTCTCTTTCCCACACTCTCTCTTTCGGTCTCCCACAAGTCTTTCTCGCTCTGTCTCTTTCTAGTCGTCTCCAACACATTTACTAATCTAGTAGAGTACTATCTCTGTTTTTTCTTCCACACATGTCTTTCTCCCACACAGTCTCCATCGTTTTCTGTCTTTCTCCACACAGTCTCCAACAGTATTACTCTCTCTCTCTCTCTCTTTCTCTCTCCCACACAGTCTCTTTCTCTCTCTCACCCACAGTCTCTAGCAGCCACTTTCTCTCTCCTTCCCAGTCTCTTTCTCTCCCTCACACAGTATCTCTAACACAGTATCTCTCGCTCTCAATCGCTTTCTCTCTTCCAGTCTCAAACAGTCTTTCTCTCTTTTTTTTTTATAACAGTCTCTCGCTCTCCTTTCTTCTTCTTTTTTCGTTTGCGTCTCTAATGTTTACGTATTGTTTTAATTTTTTTTCTCCTTAAAAATCAGGATTTTATTTAGAAATCCTGATACTGAATGATCTTTATGTAATTACATATATCTGTGTTCTGTGGTGCATTGTTATTATTATTATTCCTCTAAATTTGAAAAGAATAAAACTTGTCATATTATTGTCTGATTTTAGTAACTGATGAACCAGAATGTTACAGTTTTTGTAACTTCAAGAAGCATATCCATGATATTAGCAGATGTTGAAAGATTTACCCTTCATCTTTCTGTCTCTGTTTCTGCTTTCCTCAAACATGGTATAAAAGTATAGACATATTTGGGCGTTCATGTGAGACTTATTTTAATCTCTCTGACAGATTATTGCAGGAAAATCATAGGCAGTTTTCTAAAGCCACAGTTTATCACAAATCAAGAGTTCCAGGAGTTACGTGCTGCAGTTGCTGTTACCAAGGAGACCGGTGCCAGCAGACATGAGTGGAAGGATTGCGGCCAACAATGGACCTGCAACAAAGTCCGATTTCGCACGTCTTCAGTCTAGGGTGGATTCGATTCTGTCCAGATTGTCGGTGAGTGCAGGTTGTATCGATTCTGTTTTTTTCGTGATGACTGTTACAGCCTCGGAGCACGGTTCCTAGCATGGCGGTACATTTACTTGATTCAGGGGGAAATTCATAGACCAAGTCTCAACTTTCCACTGTAGCTTCTTGGAACTGCGAGCTTGACCGTTCGTTGCAGCCGATGCGATGAAGATATTGAGACATAGTATGGTGTCTGAATGGGAGTGGGATATTGCTTGCTGTTTTTCCAGACTCTGAGTGGAACCAAAAAAAGCAGGGAGTTTGCAGTGCTTCTTTAACAGACTCCACCACCATGGGGAATTATGGCGATCCTTGTCCCGTTAGCCAAGCCGGGCTTGCTACTGGGGGTGCAAATGGAGAAGTGGGAAAGGGTCTTGGTCGGCTATGTTCGCCAGCCCTAACACTAGCTATGGGTCATCAATCCTAACACTAGCATGTCAGCTATGGTTCGCCAACCCTAACACTAGCCTGTCAGCTATGGGTCATCAACCCTAACACTAGCATGTCAGCTATGGGTCATCAACCCTAACACTAGCATATCAGCTATGAGTCATCAACCCTAACACTAGCATGTCAGCTATGGGTCATCAACCCTAACACTAGCATGTCAGCTATGGGTCATCAACCCTAACACTAGCATGTCAGCTATGGGTCATCAACCCTAACACTAGCATGTCAGCTATGGGTCATCAACCCTAACACCAGCATGTCAGCTATTGTTCGCCAACCCTAACACCAGCATGTTAGCTATGGTTCGCCAACCCTAACACCAGCATGTCAGCTATGGGTCATCAACCCTAACACTAGCATGTCAGCTATGGGTTATCAACCCTAACACCAGCATGTCAGCTATGGGTCGCTGACTGCCAGGTCGGACAGCGTCTTCGCTCACGTGAGCTGCTAACAACAAGCTCAGCCTGGGTAACAATGCAGGGAAGGGGTGGGGGGAGTCGGCGTAGTTTCCCCCAGTGGTTTCTAGGGTCTGCAACCCTCCAGCTAGCCAACATAACTGGCTCCAAGTTCCACTCGGTGCGCATGCTTCAACATTTTCACTACGGCACCTGTAAGAGGGCATCCTTTTCGCAGATGCAGAAAGATAGAAAAAAAAAGAGCAGCAGCTACCTTTACAGTCACAGTTATATAACATGTAGCTACAGTCACAGTTATATAACGTGTAGCTACAGTCACGGTTATATAGCATATAGCTACAGTCACTGTTATTTAACGTGTAGCTACAATCAGAGTTATATAACATTTATCTGCAATCACAGTTGTATAACATGTAGCTTCAGTCACAGTTATTTAACATGTAGCTTCAGTCACAGTTATTTAACATGTAGCTACAGTCATAGTTATATAACATGTAGCCACAGTCATAGTTATATAACATGTAGACACAGTCATAGTTATGTAACATGTAGCCACAGTCATAGTTATATAACATTAGCCACAGTTACAGTTATTTAACATGTAACACACCAGAATTTTCCCAGAACTAAATCATTTGTATTCATTTGAGGCCAAGATGCTCAAACAGGAACTCGTAAATACGGGACTGAGTTTTACTTGAACATATTTCATATTAACTCGTGTACACAGTGTGTACTGTATATCCAGATGCACCTCGCCTTACAGGTTTTCAGAGGAGTTCTTTTTTTCATTGTCATGTGCAAACATCTGTGTTACTGCCTGCATCTATCTATCTGTCTGTCTATCTGTCCATCTGTCCGTCCGTCTATCCGTCTGTCTATCTATCTTTGTCTGTCTATTTATCTGTCTGTCTCTGTCTATCTGTCTGTCTATCTATCTGTCTATCTGTCCGTCTGTTTGTCTGTCTATCTGTCTATCTGTCTGTCTATCTATCTGTCTGTCTGTCTGTCTGTCTATCCTTTAGTCTGCCTGTCTGTCTATCCTTTAGTCTGCCTGTCTGTCTGTCTATAAAGGGCAAGTGTTAGATGGGCCTGCGTGCCCAATTTGCTCACTTCTTCACCATTTTCAAAATAAAGTTCAATTTTTTGTTCATTCTGTCTGTCTAGCTACCTACCTGTCCTCCCACTTGTCTGTCTAACTACTTGTCCTCCCACCTGTCCGTCTATCTAACTACCTGTCCTCCCAGCTATCTATCCAACTGCCTGTCCTCCTACCTGTCTAACTACCTGTCCTCCCAGCTATCTATCCAACTGCCTGTCCTCCTACCTGTCTAACTATCTGTCCTCCCACTTGTTTGTTTATCTAACTACCTGGTTTATCTAACTACCTGTCCCCCTACTTGTCTATCTATCCCCCTACCTGTCCTTCCACTTGTCTGTCTATCCACCTACCTGTCCTCCCACCTGTTTATTCATCTGTGTTTCAAGGGAAAAAATGCCGTTATTGTTTCTATCGAAAAAAACAGGACTTATCTTCAGACGTTAGAACGATAAAAAGAGCTTCAGATACCGAAGCGCCACGCAGCTCTAACACTTCTCCTGTGGTGCCATCCAGGAGGAAGGGCAGCATCACGTCATGGCTGTCGTTTAAATCATCACAGCGTTCACCGAAAATTCCTGGACCAGAGACTGGTTTGAAATTTGTGTGCAAACGTGAGTTTGTTGAATGTTTTTTAACTTGTAAAACCCCCGCGCATGAATACGATTTCCAGGTCGGAACTACTTGACTGTTTCATTTCTTTTGATTGATGGGTTAGCGGTTTGCCGTGTAAATAGGAATATTTTCATTTTTCTAGTTGGCGATACTTACTGTAGGCAACTTCGATCGGAAGCATTAATGAAGAGTCAGTCAGTCATTTGCATGTCCCTTGCGGAACTTTGCCTCCCTAACAGTTCTTCTGTAGGCCTCCCTAACAGCTCTCCTGTAGGCCTCCCTAACAGCTCTCCTGTAGGCCTCCCTAACAGCTCTCCTGTAGGCCTCCCTAACAGCTCTCCTGTAGGCCTCCCTAACAGCTCTCCTGTAGGCCTCCCTAACAGCTCTCCTGTAGGCCTCCCTAACAGCACTCCTGTAGGCCTCCCTAACAGCACTCCTGTAGGCCTCCCTAACAGCTCTCCTGTAGGCCTCCCTAACAGCACTCCTGTAGGCCTCCCTAACAGCTCTCCTGTAGGCCTCCCTAACAGCTCTCCTGTAGGCCTCCCTGAAAGCTCTCTTGTAGGCCTCCCTAACAGCACTCCTGTAGGCCTCCCTAACAGCACTCCTGTAGGCCTCCCTAACAGCACTCCTGTAGGCCTCCCTACCAGCTCTCCTGTAGGCCTCCCTACCAGCTCTCCTATAGGCCTCCCTACCAGCTCTCCTGTAGGCCTCTCTAACAGCATTCCTGTAGGCCTCCCTAACAGCTCTCCTGTAGACCTCTCGGTCGTAAGCAAGATGTCCTGCTCCTGATCCGTTCATTCGCAGATCATCAACGATGTCTTGCAGCCATCTTCGCCTTGGTCTTCCTCTCTTTATTTTTCCCATTATGCATGATTCCAAAACGGTCTTTTCTAAATTCTCATGACTTTTAATATGTCTAAAACATTTAAGTTGTCTCTATTTATTCTTCCTTACTAGCCAGCCTTTTTCAGTATTAATGAAGAGTGGAGATCGCTACATTTAAATGCTACAGAAGAGTTCTCCAAATATCATGGACACAAAAAAGAACAAATATATCCATACTACAAGAACTTAATATTGAAGAAGGATAGCTAGTAAAGAGGATTAAAGAGAGAAAACTTAAATATTTTGGTCACATTAAACGTCATGATAATCTAGAGAAGACCGTCTTAGAAGGGTACAAAATGAAAGAGAGGAAGACCAAGGCGAAGATGGCTGCAAGACATAATTGATGATCTGCAAATGGATGCATCAACAGGAGGCCATCTTGCTCACAACCGAGAGGCCTACGTGAGTGCTTTTAGAGAGGCAAAGTTCCGCAAGGGACATGCAAATGAATGAATGAATGGAGATCGCTAATTTTCTATACTTGATAACGTGCACTGTTAGTTGTTTGACAAAAACCGAAGGTACGCAACCGGTTTACAGAGCAATGTTAGGCGTCTGTGCAGGGATATATACGAGAAAGACTATGATTCGGCCTCGAGTCCAGGGTCTCTTACAGCGTTGCTGTTGATTCACGGACTAACTCCTCAAGTTATTGGCGGCGCTTTTTAACTTCTTGAACCATCATATAAAGTTAAGTGATGTCCCTCGTGACATGGGCCAGAGACTGGCTAAACTCGTTCCTTGATCTGCCATGAGGCTGGAAGAAAACGAAGTATCACAGGTTATGCAGGATAATGATTTAAATTCTTGTACGGAATATTTATATCGGTTATGTCCCTTGAATTACGATTACGCTTTCTTATATCTTATATCCTTCCTATGAGATATCGAAATCTAAATGTTAAATAATCGGGTAAATACAAAAGTAGTTTCTGTGTGATTGGTGGAAACATAACAAGTCGTTAAAAGTATGTTATGATATTAATGCTGTAATTATTAGTAGAAGTGGACATTAGATACATTAATGGTAGATAAACAGACAGACTGAAAGACAGACAGATAAAGATTAAGACCTACTGTTCTAGGTCATTATTTGATGAATACTCAAAGTAGTAGTAGTAGTAGTAGTAGTAGTAGTAATAGTAGTAGTAGTAGTAGTAGTAGTAGTAGTAGTAGTAATAGTAGTAGTAGTAGTAGTAGTAGAGTAGTAAAAAAAGAAGAAGAAGAAGAAAAAAAGAAACAGAAGAAGGTTTCCTGACTTAGTATCTAACTTTCAGTCCTGATCTCTGCATCTTACACTGCCTCAGCTCACCTTTCTTTATTTCATGGCTGATCATGTCCCAGTATCTTTTAAACACTGCCAGTCTAAACTCAGACAAGACGTCATCTTTCTGTATAAACCAAATAAAAATAGTGCTTGGTTTTTCTTGCAGACTGTGGTAAATCTGATGCAGGAAATTCTGATCCAATGAAGAATATTTACAACAAACAAGCAGATGAAGAGGTAAGAGACTTTTGATCCACTTAGTTACCTTATGAGAAATATTTTGAATGAAATGGATCAAATTAGTAGCTGCTCAAGCAGTTAAACTATAATGAGATGGTATTTAAATGATTCTGGTAAATGTTTGCTGATATGTTCAAAGCATGAGTTTACCAGCTTGTAAACAGAAAGCCTTGCTCATAGTAAAGTTTTGAAGCAAACTATTTATGGATAACTTCAAAAACAGTAGACAAATTACCAGAAAGATAAACATGGTAAATGAATTATCAAAACTGGAACCATGGACTCCAATAGAATGAGCAACTACCTCACTATGAGAGCCAGTGCACTATAAAATCAGTCACAGAGTTAGGGCTGGAAAATAATTGTAGTTCTCTATCAGAGTCTGTGGTTTGAACGTTATCTATTTTTTTTTCTTCCTCTCACATGTAAAGTTACTTTCATGCTATTTTCAAGTCTAATTATATTTCTCTCTAACTTACTTCCTCATATCTTACATACTTCCCGTGCTGTTAAATGTCACATAGGGCTCGCATAGTAGTTCACCAAGTTTTCCTATTTTCGGCGAGCTTTTCAACCTCATCAAGGGATGTAATGCCCACTAAACTGGCTTCTCTTAACAATCCCACTAAACTGGTTTCTCTTAACAATGTCCTCTTTAGAGTTTCACGTAGTCGACCTATTTTTCTTCGACCTCTTGTGCTCCACTTGATAGCTTGTTTTGGGATTCTCTAACTGTTTCTTCTTATCATGTGAGCGACATATGTCCATCTTTTTCTGATCACCCATGAAACAAGTTGTTGTTTGCTCATCTGTCTTATCTCTGCGTTGTTCTTGAATTCTGTCCACTTTATACCAAGTATTTTCCTGAGCCATTTGTTTTCAAAAGAGTCTAATTTCTTGTCTGTTTCTTTAGTTTCAATTCTAATCATATTTCTCTCTAACTGTGATAAACACTTCTCATGGATTAACTTAAAATAGCCAAAAAATTACTTGAAATGGATGAACACTGTATGTGAGGCTCATAAAATCTGCCTGTCTGTGTGTAACACTGACAATACTCAAGGCATATACGTGCAGGAGAGATATATTTTCTGTCAGGAAATGTTTAAAAAAACATATAAACCTATAACTAGAGATTTAAAGAATACCAGGTTTAATGCCAGCAAATAGTAATGAGCTCTCTGGGTTTCACCACATATGAAGTAAATAGAAAAAAAAAATAGAATCTGACATTGAAAGTTCTTGCTAAAAAGTATTTACATAAAACTGTTGTCGTGACTGTTATACTTAACTAGAAATTTTAAAAGTATTTACCTCCTGGTTAGTTTAGAACCAATGCATAAATTACTGATATAGACTTTGGATTAATTATGTAGTAGGAACTGGAAAGATGTTGGCTTTGTGTTTTCCGTGCTACAAGATCAGCTCCTGCATTTTCAGAATGAAGAATCTGAAATAATATTCAAGCGTTCGGATTTTAATCCAGTACAAATATTAAAACGTGTATAAACACAAAACTTTTAATTATCATTTCCGCACATCTCTAATTACAAACAGCCTTACTGTACATAATCTGTGACGAACTGTTTTCTCACAGGCTCATGACAGATTGAGGAACGAGTTCAGCCAGTTCCAGGCTGATGTCACCAGGGACATCAAGTCACTCCAGACGGCGGTTAAAGAAGTTAAAGAGCACAATGAGAACCTTGAGAAGTTAATTCGTGAATCAACAACGAGGCTACAGGACAGCGTGGAGAAAATGAGCCTGCAGCTGCTGGCAAATTACAGCAGCGTGAACCAGCAGAGTATTCAAAAGCAGGCCAGGAATTCTGAGCATGGAAACTGGCATCACAGAAAGCTGGAGCAATAACCTTCATTAAGCCTCTACAGAGCAGACTCTTTATGTGTTATTATAAAATTGTGATTTCCCAAAACACGAGATTAAACAATCATACATGACAGACTTAATGATGCACGTAAGACAGCCAGCAAGAAATGGTCTCCCCTTCTCCTTTCCTTAAGTACTTCTATAGCAGAAGAGGCCAAACTGTGGTTTGTGAGCCATATGCTCTAACACGTGCTTTAACATATAATGTCCAGCATGCTGAAACATGTATGTTGACTGAGCTCCTGTTTACATAACAATTAATTTAAAATAAACAAAAAGTTCAAGATTAATAATTATTTACAGGGCATAAACTGCAAGTCTATTAGTTTAAAACAAATTAAATGTTCATAGTAGGTAGTATATTTAAGAACTTAAATGCTAATTTTAATGCTAGATTTGAGTAATGTGTGTTGATAAACACTGACAAAACAACTAAAACTATCACAACAAGACAGAAAATGTAGAAAGTAACAGAAACTACACTACAGTTTTGTGCTGGGACTTCATAGACAGGAAACGTTCATGAACATAAAAGTTCATCATCATTGATCGACATTTAACTTGGAATTATCATGCACATAACCTAACAAACATGATAGCATAAAAGGTTCATGAACTTGCCAAAATTAAATGCCTTATAAACCAAAGCACAAAAAAGTCACACTGTATATATCTATACATCTACAAACATATACGAACATATACAAACATATACTTATACATATACAGACATATGGAAACAAAGTTCAGACTGCTGTTTGATCAGTATCAAACACAAAAAAGCTCCACTCACTTCACAAACGAATAGTAAATATGATTTGTTGGAAACGCCCAGTACAGACTCCAGATAAGCATGGACAACTTAAAATTCTACCCTCAAATATAGAATTATTCATAACAAAGCCAAATTAACTCATAGAATTCTGTGGGACAATGTATATATGGACTTACTTGTGGCCACTGATCAAGTATAACCCTAAACATGGCCAACATTCTAAAAAAAATAATGTCTTCTTCAATGCAGTTCTTGTCACATCACATTCTTTCACATTCTTTAATTTCTAAACAAGCTATGTTTCATCAATGGTCTTTTAGAGCAAAACTTGCTGGCTGGTGAGTCAATAGTACGAAAGAATATTTTAAATTATATATAACTTGGTTTGATCTGTACAAGAAATGCCTTGCATACTCTGTTTTTCTTTTTCTAAATATAATTTTTATTTCCAGCAAATTTATTAAGTGTCATTTAACGGCATGAAATTTTACATGTATGTCCACATATAATTACACTATCAAATGATATTTGAACAGAATATAAGAACTTGTCATGAGAACGAGTTGCACGCTTAAACGTTTACAATCGTGATGGGTGTGTAGATGAAAAAAAATTAGATCATCTTAGCAATTCAAATATTTTGTCAGAGGATTTAAGAAGTTCAGTTTGTCTGAAGGTCACCACGCCTTTTGGGCTTCCTCTTTGGTGCAGCTCTAAAATTCCCTTCCCTGCCATTTAAAATCCTTAAGTGATATTTCTTGAAATAAAAAGGAGGACATCTATAGCTCTGCAGAAAGTAAAACACCTAAATAAGATGTGGAGAGGAACAGATAGAACCACAAAAATATGATTTTTAAAGGCATGCATCTTTCCCATTGCAACATATGACTGTGAGAACTGGACACTTAACAAAACAGCTGAGAAACACATAAATGCCTTTGAATGTAAATGCTACAGAAGAGTTCTCCAAATATCATGGACACATAAAAAGAACACATATATCTATACTACAAGAACATAATAATGAAGAAGGATGAATAGTAAAGAGGATTAAAGAGAGAAAACTTAAACATTTTAGACACATTAAACGTCATGAGAATTTAGAGTAAGACTGTCTAGAAATGGTACATAATGGGAAAAAAGAAAGAGAGGAAGACCAAAGCGAAGATGGCTGCAAGACATCGTTGATAATCTACAAATGGATGCATCAGCAGCAGGGTATCTTGCTTACAACCGAGAGGCCTATAGGGGCGCTGTTAGGGAGGCAAAGTTCCGCAAATGACTGAAATGACTGAAGTGATATTTCATGTTTTAACTCCTGACTTTTTACCACTGATTCACCAGCCACCAAGTTTTGTTCTAAGAGAACACCGTTCAGTACATAGCTTGTTTAGACATTACAGAATGCGAAAGAATGTGATGTGACAATAACTACACTGAAAATATATTTGTGTGTGTTATCACGTTATATTAGTTATCTCCCATCATGTATTTCATTATCTTATATTTGTATGTGTTATCATGTTATATTAGTTATTTCCCATCATGTAGTTCACTATCTTATATTTGTATGTGTTATCATGTTATATTAGTTATTTCCCATCATGTAGTTCACTATCTTATATTTGTATGTGTTATCATGTTATATTAGTTATTTCCCATCATGTAGTTCACTATCTTATATTTGTATGTGTTATCATGTTATATTAGTTATTTCCCATCATGTAGTTCACTATCTTATATTTGTATGTGTTATCATGTTATATTAGTTATTTCCCATCATGTAGTTCACTATCTTATATTTGTGAGTGCAATGGTCTTATTTTACGTTTTTAGATATGGCTTGTATGTAATATGTTCACTTGTGCTAACTTGAATGTGTAATAATAGTGAGAAATGGATGAGGGAGGGCAGAATGAAAGATAGGCTTGGGTCACCCTTCAAAGTTAAAGATCTGTCTATTTGTATAATACTTCAGACCTTTAGTAAACATACAGAAGTATGAGAAACATCAATCTCGGTATGGACATGTTTAAAGACAGTGATGAACTAAAGGACAGAAACAATCTTCCATCCAACATCCTTCCCGTGCCGTTAAATGTCACATAGGTCTCACATGGTAGTTCGCCATGTCTTCCTGTTTTCAGCGAGTTTTTCAACTTCATCAAGGGATTTTATGCCCACTAATTTGGCCTCTCTTAACAGTGACCTCTTTAGAGTTTCATGTGGTCAACCTCTTTTTCTTCGGCCTGTTGTGTTCCACTTGATAGCTTGTTTTGAGATTCTCTGACTGTTTCTTCTCATCACGTGACCGATATATGTTCGTCTCCTTTTCTTCTGATTACCCATGAGATAGGTTATTGTTCACTCATATGCCTTATTTCTGCGTTGTTCTTTCATTCCACTGTATACTGAATATTTTCCTTATAACTTTTGAGAGCAATATGTTCTCAAGATTCTTGAAGGTCAATGGCGCTTTTGCAGTTGTAGTGGATACAACGCATTAGCAAATATGTAAAGTATTTATGAAGAGTGGGAAATGCTACAAGATTTAATCCATTAGACAGGAAAAGTGAGATGAAAGAAACAGCAAAGAAGAAATGGATCACACCAGAAATACTACAGTTCATAGATAAAAGAAGGTATAAAAGGACAATGAAAAACTATGCCATGATTGACAAAGACACAAGAAGCAAACGCAAACAAACTAAAGAA
Organism: Achatina immaculata; assembly: GCA_009760885.1. NCBI lineage: Eukaryota > Metazoa > Mollusca > Gastropoda > Stylommatophora > Achatinidae > Lissachatina > Lissachatina immaculata. Next base: position 31,729,859 of record CM019695.1, read on the forward strand.
GACTGGCTAGATGAGCAGTGTGGGCAAATTGAAGACCATCATCAAGAAGGTTCTAAAAGTGTTCTCAAACGAAGAAGTGAACTGGCAGCAGAAAAACAAAATGCTAGACAGGCTGCTTGGAGTCAAAGGAAGGCAACATGACAACACAGAAGGAGAACGCTAATGAAGAGTTTGGCGAAGCATGACCAGACCTAATGTCAAAAACTGTGACGGATCAGCAATACTTGTAGAGGAAGTTTTAGATGAAGCATGACTAGACCTAATGTAAAAAAACTGCGATGGACCAGCAATACTTGAAGAGGACGTCTTAGATACGCCAGTAAACATATGAAGAGAGGGAAAGTGACAGGACCTGACATAATACCTGCAGAAAAATTAGAAGTCCCTGATGAATTCTGTTTAAGATTAATGACAGAATTGCTGAATGGCATCTATAACACTAGATGTATTTATGCAGAACTATTTAAATCTACCTTCATAGCTTCATAGCAGCCTGGTTAACCGAGTGGTTAGGTGCTCGGTTTACCATTCTGGTGGTACTGGGTTCAGTCCTAGTAGTGGGACTTTTTCTGGTATACACCAAAGAAAAAAGCCCTGGGGTTCGCCCAGCCTCTAAAAATGGGTACCAGAGAAATCTGGGAAGGTAAATAAAGCCAGGCGTGATACTGACCACTTTATATGCCGAAGGTCATGGGAATACAGACCTAACACTATATCCCCCGTATGACTTAATGGCATGGAAATGGGAATTTTACCTTTACCTTTCTCCTAGCTTTGGCAAAGTCAGGAGCCAAAGAGTATGAAGACTTCAAAACACTGAGCTTTTCATATGATATCACAAAACTAATATTGAGAATTATTACGAGAAGAACTAGACGCAGGATGCAGATCGAAATAAGATGAACCATTTGGATTTGTAGAAAAAAAAGGAACATGTAATGCCAAATTTGCACTAAGAACTCTAGTAGAGAGAATAAAGAAAACCTCATTTGTATACTTCATGACTACACAAAAGCATTTGATAAAGTAAAACATAACAAAATCAAGAAAATGATAAAGGATATAAATACGGATGGCAAATATCTGAGAATAATACAAACACAACTATTAGAATCAGGAAGCGATCATTAGGGTAGAAAATATGGTATGCAAATATCAACCAATAAAGCAAAGAATTAGGCATTCTTATGTCCTCCTCACACCAGATGTATTCTCACCGTACAGTGAAAATGTCATGAGGGAAATTTTAAAACAATAACCAGTAATTCGAGCTGGAGGCTACAAAATGAGTAATTTGCAATTATGCAGATGATACAGCACTAATATCCCCAAAAGAAAACAGGCTTAGAGGAATTATTAGATATAGTAGTGACAGAAAGAGAAAAGAAAGGACTCGTCCGAAACAGTAAGAAAACAGAAACAATGGAAGAAAAACCCACCTTAATGCAATGTTAAGGTAAAAGAAACAACTTTCAGACAATTGCATACATTTAAATATTTGGGCACTTGAGTAACGTCAGATGAGAAATGCACCTCTGAAATCAAGAACAGAATACGCCAAGCCTAAACAGTGAAATCAAGAACAGAATACGCCAAGCCAAAACAGTGAAATCAAGAACAGAATACGCCAAGCCAAAACAGTGAAATCAAGAACAGAATACGGCAAGCCTAAACAGTGAAATCAAGAACAGAATACACCAAGCCAAAACAGTGAAATCAAGAACAGAATACGCCAAGCCTAAACAGTGAAATCAAGAACAGAATACGCCAAGCCTAAAAAGTGAAATCAAGAACAGAATACGCCAAGCCTAAACAGTGAAATCAAGAACAGAATACGCCAATCCAGAACAGTGAAATCAAGAACAGAATACGGCAAGCCAAAACAGTGAAATCAAGAACAGAATACGCCAAGCCTAAACAGTGAAATCAAGAACAGAATACGCCAAGCCTAAACAGTGAAATCAAGAACAGAATACGCCAAGCCTAAACAGTGAAATCAAGAACAGAATATGGCAAGCCAAAACAGCTTTCTTATGAATGAGAGACATCTTGTGCAGTGCATCTCAATCAATGAATAGCAGAGAGAGAGAGAGAGTTCGAGAGAGAGAGTTCTGAAAGGCTATACTGAGCCTATTCTACTCTGTGGAAGTGAGACATGGACAATCAGAGATTGATCCTTAATGTGAAAAATGCCATAAACATACTAAACAGATGAGAACAGACCACAATAACTGAAAAAAAATTGAATAATTGAATGCACGCAAACGCCGGATAACCCCGATGAAATGCCCACTGTGTGATAATAACCAAGAAACAGTCTCTCTCTCTCTCTCTCTCTCACACACACACACACACCATCCACTAGAATACCCAGTACGCACAGATTCGCGACAGGGACACCTGCCTGAACATCCAAACACTGAGAATACTTTGTATACAAACTCGGTACAAGACCTACAGATACTTGACAAAACTCTTCAAGCCGAAGAGCACACGCTCAAGTGACTGCTGCATCGGAGGAAAGAAAAAGACAAAAAAAGAATTGATGGAAAGATCATTAAAAGAATGTTAAGAATACCATGACCGGCTAAGATAACAAACAGGCAATGTCTAAAAAAAGCAAATGTAAATAGGAACCTCATTAATTCCATAAGAAATTGACAGCCGTCATTCATTAGACATATGGTGATAAGAGAAGGGCGTGAAAACATTCATAGCAACAGAGAAGATAAATGTAAAGAGATAACAGGGGAAGACACAGAGGAAATATCATGGATAGTCTAATGCGATGGCACAACAACAACAATAACAACAATCACCAAGCTGAGTTAATGGAAAATATCAAGGAAAGAGATCTCTGAAGAAGTATGACCGTCATTGCCTATCTTCATGGCACCTGATGATGATAACACACTCTTTGTGCAGAGCCACTGAATGAAAATGATTTTGTATTGAACTCTCTTACTGCTTAATAGTTAGGTTCTCGTACATTCATTTATGTGCTAGACTAGGAGTAACTTTGCTGCATGTATGTGGTCATTTCTTGTACTGAGCATGCGGGTGAGACTGGAACATAAAAGGTTTGTTATTTCACTTCGTTGTTTCAGTTTTATATTTCAGTTTTAACCATGTTTATTATGTGTACAGTATAACATATCTGTACTTTCTAATGTTAAGAACTGAGAGAAAGTTGTATGATGAAGGGCAGAATGTTAGATGGACCTGCATGTCTAATTCTTCACCCTTCGCAAATAAAGTTCAGTCGGTAATCAATCAAGCAATTCAGAATTTAAAAAAAAATCAAATCAGCACGGATTACAGATGAAGTTTGCTCGAGAATCAGTATTCATTCATTCATTCATTCATATGTGACATGCCTTTTCCTGGACATTGTCCTTCTCACATCCTCACTGAATGAATCACGATCTTGTGCAAGTTGACCAGCGTCTCGCAGTGACACATTCAGACTTTCCATGATAGTCCTGAGTCCACATGCGGCCAGGTCGTCCATTGTTCTCTTTTGCCGGGAATATGCCTTCAACTATCAACCTCTCCAAGCTGCTGTGTCTCTTGATGTGCCCGAAGTATTGCTCAGCTTTCTAATTATTACGATTTTAACGAACCAGTTTTCGGTGACATCATAATCAGTAGTCGTACAAACTATATTAACAACAAATATTACTACATATTATAATATTACAACATTACTCGCCACATACATTCCTTAATTTTTATACAGAATGTTTGCAACAAAACGAGCATGTAACAACTTTTTTAAAAATGTACATGTAATACTGGTTCGTATCTTCCAGCTCTCAAACATCTGAAGTTTATTGTATGTGGCTCTTAAGTTAAACAAGTTTGGCCATCCCTGGTATACAGAACACAACAAATGAAGAAAAACATGGGCACTAACAGCATATGCCTTAGTCTACTTCAAGATGCGAAATAATTCACAAAATGATACTATACTGTCCAAAGAAAGAAACGCATAACTACTGATGACCCAATTTTAGCCATAACTTTGATATTCTATAGCTTTTTAAATTGAATGAATACAATTTTCAAATTGCACACAATAATACCTGAGGATTTGAACACTCACTTGAGAGTTTCTGTTCTCAAGTTAGTATGGTGTGTGACCTCCGCTTGCATCGATCAGCGACTGGCATCTCCTGGGCAAAGATGCGATCAGATGCCTGAAGTGCTCCTATGGGATGGCTGGCCACTTTTCCTGGAGTGCCTGCCACAGATCACGTCGATTGGCTGGAGAAATGTTTCGGCGACAAACATGTCTTTGCAGCTCATCCTATAGTTGCTCGATTGGATTCATGTCTGGAAAAGAGATGGGCAGGGAAGGGTGAGAATGTTGTTGGCAGTCAGGAACTGTGTGGTGAACCGTGCAGAATGGGGTCTGGCGTTGTCCTGTTGAAACACAGAACTTTGGGCAGACAAAAATGGAAGGACATGGGGTCAAAGAATGTCATTGACGTATCGTTGCGCATTCAAGCCTCCTTCAGTCTGCACCAGTGGACTCCTTCCATTGAAATTGATCATTCCACATACCATTTCACCTCCACCACAGTGCGGCGGAGCTTCATCAACGCAAAACGTTCTATTGGCCTATGGTAGACCCTTCATATCATGGCGGTGCAACAAAAAGGAAGATTCGCCACTAGACCAAACACGTCTCCACTGATTGTCAGTTGTCCAGGGTCGATGCTGGTTGGCTCAAACAAGTCGATTTTGGCGAACGCATCTCGTTAGGACAGGACCTCGGTGAGGTCGTCGTGCCACCAGACTAGCTTCATGCAGTATATTCCGGACAGTTTTATCAGACACATGACGTCCTGCAAGCAATGACTGGGCACTTGAGGAAGCTGCTGTAAATCTGTTTCTGAGGTGATGAACCAGAATAAAGCGATCATCAGCTGCTGTTGTCACCCTGGGTCGTCCACTGCGGTGTCGGTCTTCACCTGAGCCAGTGGCTTGGAAACGCTGCCAAAGTCGACTGATGGTACTCTGTTGCACGTTTAAATGCCTGGCAACCTGATTTTGACTTTCGCCTGTTTGCAGACGACCAATATCAATGTTTCTTAAATTTTGCGAATGATGCGCCATAATTATCTGCTTGAAAATTAACTGAATTTGTTCTGTAACCTCATCCTTTTATAGGGTTTCATTTGCGTAGGAAGTGAGCTGTGCTCACCACAAAAATCACGACTTTTCCATAAAGACAACGTGAGATACGGTTTAAAAAATGCGTGATTAGCAAGGGCAGCTACTGCGTTCTGACTATATATGAGAAAAGCAAAATTCACGCTAAATCATGGACCTGATATCTTGGTGACAATTTTTGGTTTGGTTTGAGATACTCGGGAAAAAAATATTTATCATAACATATAAAAAATGTAGCTTATATAAGCTATGCGTTTCTTTTTTTTATGGACAGTATATTTACTAATGCAAGGAAGATGAAAAGCATGGTTAAGAAGATACTAATTCATTTGATGATCTGAGGTGTTTTGTGGTTATTTGATAACCACTATGGAGATTTCAGCTTGCTTGGCTAATGATGGCTAGATTTATATCCGGAGTCGACGGAAACAACAAAACCATCCAGCTGACAGCAAGGGCTATCCCAAAGGGCCTCATCAAAATGGATAAATCAAACCTATACAAATCCATCAAGCAAACACCATGATGAACAAATGCAAAGCAACTTCCTCCAAAGTACATGTAACACACAACTCAGTTGCACTGCATGTAGCCAAGGACAGTCATTGCAAATCCAAACTAAAATGCTAGATCACGGGCAACACACAATCGACACAACATTGGAGTTATCTCCCCTAAAAGCACTGAAGGAAATCCTCAGGTCAAAGGCCGAACACGTATGGGCATTCCCCGAGGGTAAATGAAGTCGATTTCCATGATCGATAACAGACCTAGGGCCTTCTTGTTTACAGTTATATTTACATTCTGTGTTTGTAGCTCAGAAAAACATGTTCACCTTTGTGGAAGGAGACACATTAGGAAAGAAAGGTGATCTGGCAATTGTTTGATCAGATGTTGTGACATCTCATAGAGCGGAGAGATATGTCAGTATGTAAATCACATACTGCTGCTGCTTGCCCCACTGAATTATAATCTTTGTGTATGTTGTTGGTTTTATAGCCGTGGATACTAGCTCATATTAATTTTCATGATATTTTACTTTAAATGTTATTGACACAATGATTGTTTGCTCGTGACATTAATCTCTGTTCTTTAAGTATGTTCTTTCATTCCATTCTTTTCTGGAATCATATTGAAGGTTTATATGGAGGTAAAGACATTTCTGTGAGGACAAACACCATGAATACTGACCTGAGAATGGAGAAAGATCAATCAATTAAGTGCCACGCCGCCTGGTGTAGGCGATCATTTCTCTCCACAATTCCTTGTCTTTTGAGATGATTATAAGTTCCGCCGGTGACTTTCTTCCTCGCCACATTGACAGCCCGTCCAGTCACTTGGAGAAAGATAAGTGTAAAAGCTGAGCACTCAACTCACCTTGACATGATGGTGTCATGTTTCTAGCCTTGAAGTTGCAATCTGTCTAACTTTGATCGTGTTATCATTATAGTATTGATGATACCATTCCTTTAGTCTAGTCTTGATGATGTAATCTCTCTAGTTTTAATGTTGTTATTACTATAGTCTAGATGGTATCATCTCCCTAGTCTAGTCTTGATGATGTAATCTCTCTAGGTTTAATGTTGTTATTACTATAGTCTAGATGGTATCATCTCCCTAGTCTAGTCTTGATGATGTAATCTCTCTAGCTTATATGATGTTATTGCTTCAGTCTTAAGAAATCATCAATCAGGTCTTGATCATATAACCAGTTTAGTCTTAATGATTTAGTCTCTCTAATCTAGATGATGTAATCTCTCTTGGTTTGGTTATGGTATCTCTCTAGAATAGGTGACGCTATCTTTCTACTCTTGATGATAATGTCATCCTTGTGGTTTTCATGACTGCTTCCGTAGCAATGGTCATTTTCATTTAGACAACGCACTATCAGCAGCAGTGGTTGGTTGAGGCGACAAAAGTGTTAATGCTGACATCCAGCAGTGGTGGGTTGAGGCGACCAAAGTGCTTACTCTGACATCTAGCAGAGGTGGGTTGAGGCGACCAAAGTGTTAATGCTGACATCTAGCAGTGGTGGGATGAGGCGACCAAAGTGTTAATGCTGACATCTAGCAGTGGTGGGTTGAGGCGACCAAAGTGTTAATGCTGACATCTAGCAGTGGTGGGTTGAGGCGACCAAAGTGTTAATGCTGACATCCAGCAGTGGTGGGTTGAGGCGACCAAAGTGCTTACTCTGACATCTAGCAGTGGTGGGTTGAGGCGACCAAAGTGCTTACTCTGACATCTAGCAGAGGTGGGTTGAGGCGACCAAAGTGTTAATGCTGACATCTAGCAGTGGTGGGATGAGGCGACCAAAGTGTTAATGCTGACATCTAGCAGGGTGGGTTGAGGCGACCAAAGTGTTAATGCTGACATCTAGCAGTGGGGGTTGAGGCGACCAAAGTGTTAATGCTGACATCCAGCAGTGGTGGGTTGAGGCGACCAAAGTGTTAATGCTGACATCCAGCAGTGGTGGGTTGAGGCGACCAAAGTGCTTACTCTGACATCTAGCGGAGGTGGGTTGAGGCGACCAAAGTGATAATGCTGACATCTAGCAGAGGTGGGTTGAGGCGACCAAAGTGATAATGCTGACATCTAGCAGAGGTGGGTTGAGGCGACCAAAGTGATAATGCTGACATCTAGCAGAGGTGGGTTGAGGCGACCAAAGTGTTAATGCTGACATCTAGCAGAGGTGGGTTGAGGCGACCAAAGTGATAATGCTGACATCTAGCAGAGGTGGGTTGAGGCGACCAAAGCGTTAATGCTGACATCTAGCGGAGGTGGGTTGAGGCGACCAAAGTGATAATGCTGACATCTAGCAGAGGTGGGTTGAGGCGACCAAAGTGATAATGCTGACATCTAGCAGTGGTGGGTTGAGGCGACCAAAGTGATAATGCTGACATCTAGCAGTGGTGGGTTGAGGCGACCAAAGTGATAATGCTGACATCTAGCAGAGGTGGGTTGAGGCGACCAAAGTGATAATGCTGACATCTAGCAGTGGTGGGTTGAGGCGACCAAAGTGATAATGCTGACATCTAGCAGAGGTGGGTTGAGGCGACCAAAGTGATAATGCTGACATCTAGCAGTGGTGGGTTGAGGCGACCGAAGTGGTAACGCTGACATCTAGCAGTGGTGGGTTGTGGCGACCAAAGTGGTAACGCTGACATCTAGTAGTGGTGGGTTGAGGCGACCAAAGTGATAACACTGACATCCAGCAGTGGTGGGTTGAGGCGACCAAAGTGATAATGCTGACATCTAGCAGAGGTGGGTTGAGGCGATGAAAGTGCTAACGCTGACATTTAGCAGTGGATTATATTTTCGCTGCCGTCGCCCTCCAGTTAATTAAGATTTTCACTGTGCTACAGAGTACATGCACCTGTTTTGACATTCCCCTTCAAAAAAGGAGACAGAACATCCACGGAACTTGTCCATGTTGCTACGATGATGATGATGATGATGATGGTGATGATATTTAATAAGTACAATTTAAAAATAAAGTATTCGTATGGGATGTAAGTAGACAATAGAAGAAATATTGAAACTCTTTGAAACAATCAAAGACAGAAACATCAGCTTTTAAAAAAAGTCAACCCAGCCTCGGGTCATTGAACAAAACAGAACATTCCTGACTTAAGAAAATCCAGACACTTCAAGATCCAGGCGGCTTACATCTTCAAAACGTGTAATTCAAGAGCGATATAGCTGAATACCTTTTATGTTTCTTTATATACATGTGCTTGTTGACTTATGAATAGACAGTGTCAAATATGCTGGAGAAATACACTGAAGAGAGAGAGAGAGAGAGAGAGAGAGAGAGAGAGATATTCAGAAAGAAAAGATAAAATAAAAGCTAAAGTGACAGACAGAAAGAAAGAGAACAGAGAGGAAGGGTTATGTGTAAGAAGAAAAGAAAAAGAGTGTTATCGAGAGAGAGAGAGAGAGAGAGAGAATGACAGAAAAAAAAGAGCACAATATAAAAAAAAATCAGGTGTTTTAAAGCCAGTTAGCTTAATCGAAATAGAACACGTACATGCACTGGCTGAAGAAGCACAGGTATGCTTGAATGCATGCTTTTATGAATGCCTCTTTATATATCAAAGGATTCCATCAGTGCCTTTAGATTTTAGCGCGTTCATCAGTGGGCCTACGTGCATATTGAAGCATACATAAATTATCAGACCGCTAGGCGAACACCATAGGCAGTCTTTGTGTGTACTTATCCTAACATATTTTACGAAAACTTCGTGTGCTACCAACTGACAGGCAGAAAAGTGCCCTTGGTTCGCAGGCCCAGTTGTTTACCGAGAGCTTTCATAGAGATTGGACAGCCCATAGTTCGCTAGTCTTAGATACCCGTCCCCCTCGTTGTATCGAAGTCATCTCCGATCCATTATTCTGTAGATATAAACCAGTCTGTTTATTCCAGGGCACTGAATACATCATTTGCATATAGAACCACAGTGCTTGGACTCTCCCCCCCCCCCACCCCCAAGCGCAAAGTCATATTCATAAATAAGAATACTCCTCTGGAGAAAAATAGTTGGGCAAAACTCAAAGATATGTTAGAGCAAAACTCAAGCAATTTTTTTTTTTTTACAGATTTTCAACAAAGAGACAGTAAGTGTGCTTGAAGTCCAAGGACGAATGTGATTTGTACTCAGCCTACAAGATCTTGAACACATTCTGGCTCTTCTGATTCTGAAAAGATTGAAGGACAGCACAAATCAGACCAGTCTAACAGATCCACCGAGGAGGTTTGTTGTACAAGTTTCAATACCAACGGTTCTGAGGACTGTTATAGCCGGAGGTGGGTGGAGGATACGCTCTCAACTCCTATTAAATGTTTTCAAGGCGTGCGTCTCAAGTAGCCTCTGACAATCAAGTCCAGCTCCTGACCTTCTCGTGGCGGAAAAGTTCAAACTGACAGGAGAAGGGGCGAAGGCGAATATCTGAAAACCAGACGTTTCAGGTAGATGAGAGTCTTGTTTGGTAAATAATCTGAGAGAAGGAAAACTCTGATTTAAAACCCGCTGGTGGAGAGATTCTTCATCTGCCGTGCGTGATTTGAGGCTCCTCCCGGCCAGTGAAGAAAGGCGCGAATGGGGATGCCGCGCGGCTCCACCGTGGAAAAGGTATCCTTCCAGGACGGTCTTCTCTAAATCCCCATGTCGTTTAATGTGTCCAAACAAAATTTAAGTTTTCTCTGTTTAATCCTCTTTACTAGCCAATCTAGTCCATGATACGTCTTATATAAATGAGTCATTTAAAACTTTGCTGTTTATTACATCTTGTAGTGTAACATTTCTTAAGCTAAATTTATTACAGCTTATACCTGTACACCATGCACAGATCCTTCTTCCCAAAATGAATCACTCTTCTTTTTTCAACGAGAGACGTCTCTATTGTAGCGTGTAAGTGGTCCAGTTATAACCTGCTAGCACTGCTTTTGTCACACGGCGCCGGGGCTGTGCGTCAAATCTCCCAGTTACACAGCAAATAAAGTTTACGTCGTCCTTGTCAGGTCACAGTGCCCCTAAAACGTGCATATGTATTTGGTTAAAATAGGGACGCGTTTTTCACAGAGTGGAAGACCTGCGTAACAGTGCTTTAGAGTATTAAAGTGACAATGGAAAGCCTATATAAATATGAAGCATTGCGCGAGAAATAAATGAATGCTGACGGTTAGCAACTGAAAAGTAGTTACATTAGTCTGAAGAAGCTAAAATGGAAAATATTGTTATTAGTATTATTATTTTACAGTGAAATTGATGCAGTGTAGTCACCTTTATAGCGATACATACACTGGTTGGAAAACCTGGATACCTCTCAATTAAGGACTGGCCCTAGAAAAGAATGGTCCAATAAGAGCTCGTGAAATCCTTCAGAACTGAAAATTCTCCGTTTATTCATGGCGATGGTGAGGATTACGACGATAAATGACTGACATAGTCTTTTTTTTTCTTCCTCAGGGATTAAACAGGAAAATACAGGCAAGCAACACATCGACTGATGTCAATGTTGAAAACTAGACATGGTGGCAGGTTAATGTGACACGAGCTGTTTACATAGGACGCTTCCATGATGCTAAGGATGACACTTAGTGAGAGATTATTCCCAAAGCTTTGTTCTCGGTTAAACTAACAGGGACGATAGACTCAGCACTCTTGCTGAATACGTTAGTGGTCACCATTCCATACATGACTGCTTTTGTCAAGGTTATTGAACCATAGATGATCAAGACCCTATTCCAGGTACCAGGCACTGATGTCAGTCAATCAGTCGTTTGCACATCCCTTGCGGAACTTTGCCTCCCTAACAGCTCTCCTGTAGGTCTCTTCGGTTGTAAGCAAGATGCCCTGCTTCTGGTGCATCCATTTGCAGATCATCAACAATGTCTTGCAGCCATCTTCGCCTTGGTCTTCCTCTCTTTCTTTTCACCATTATGTGCCCTTCCAATACGGTCTTCTCTAGATTATCATGACGTTTAATGTGTCCAAATATTTAAGTTTTCTCTCTTTAATCCTCTTTAATAGCCAGCCTTTGTCATTATTAAATTCTTGTAGTATAGATATATTTGTTCTTTTGTGTGTCCATGACATTTGATGAATTCTCCTGTAGTATTTACATTCAAAGGCATTTATGTGTTTCTCAGCTATTTTGTTAAGTGTCCAGGTCTGACAGTCGTATGTTGCCATGGGAAAGATGCATGCCCTTAAAGATCTTATTTTTGTAGTTCTGTCTGTTCCTCTCCACAGATTCTTTAGGTGTTTTACTTTTTGAACAGCAATGGCTGCCCTCCTTTTAATTTCCCTCATTGATTCTCATTATTAGTTAGTAATGATCCAATATATTAAAAACTCACCAACTGTTCCAATTTTTTCTCAGTGATACATATTTCAGGTGCCTTATGATGTATGGGATCGAAATGAAAAGGGAAATCATGTCTTAAAAATAAGATGGACCTAACTAGGATATATAGAGTGTCTCGTTAGCGACTGATAAAATTTCACAGACTGCCTGTAAGCTGCTACACAGTGCAGTCAACGCCATTCTGAGACTTATATATATCTTATATCCTTCCCGTGCCGTTAAACGTCACATAGGGCTCGCAAAGTAGTTCGCCAATTTTTCCTGTCTTCAGCGAGTCTTTCAACCTCATCTAAGGATTTTATGCCTGTTAATTCTGTCTACTGGAGAAGTGAATATAAAAATCAGTTGTTATTTAAAGGAAAAAAACTGCTTTCTGTAAAAAGATAACACACATATAACACACATATAAGAGTGTCACGCTTGCTTCTCTGCAGGCAGATAAGGGTAAAAGCATGTTATACCATTGGATACAAACACGGAAGACAACATAATACCAGCGTAGATAAAAATGTTCCCCCCCCCCCCTCTCTTTACATACGCGAGACTTTGAAACACGGCAGATATGTGGGACACGCAACCCGGAAGTATATCGTAGCGCGTCTAACTCGAAGACTGAACTTTTCATCTAAACGCAAATCATTTAGCTAGCACAAGCACGCACCATTGTGATCTTCCTATTAGAGTCTGTGTGGCCGTGTTACTTTCTGTTTCAGTGAAAAAAGTAAGTTAATATTGTTGTTTTATTTCTTTGAGCAGTTTTTAAAGCAGTTATTATTATTTTTTTCCAAAATGTACTCCGCTAGTAGTTTTTGAAGAAATGACAGCTGTCAGTCAAACTGGTTCTGGTAACAAAGGCAGGCAGAGAAGTATGGTTCAGTTTTACACACACACACACACACACACACATAAAAGATAGTGAAGAAAGTAGGTAGGAGCCAGAGAGGTAGAAAATAAGACTCACCTCGTAAAAAGTTAGAGAATGTACGAGTACACAAACCAGTATTTCAGTAAATACTTGCTTTTTTTTTTAAAAGGACCACATACAGAAATAACACAAATGATTAAAAACACGAGAAATAGATGAAAAAATTAACCTTAGCATAGTTTATTTGTTATCCACCTTGTAAGAAAGACGCACACAAAAGGCCTGTAGTGAAGATACAGTAATCAAAAGGGGAATAAGGGTTCAAAAATTATAACGCTCTTGACTTGTGGATCATTTACATGATCGATAAATCTATAATTTTGTTTCACTATGCAGGAACTGAAACTATGAAGTCAGATGCAGTAATTTTAATGCATAAGTTCCTTTAGTTTGGACAACAAGATACAGTCGGTTCCCATCATATAGTTTTTTTTGGCCTATATATATGCAACTAAATACAGAATTAATTAAAGCCACTGCAGTAAAGCTGTGATAACAAAATGTTAAGACTGATTACAACAAACGAAGGAATGTTACAGTCGTAATAAAGCTATTACTACATTTGTTTTCGGTGGTCTAAACATAGAGTTGCTTCCTAATAGATCGTATTCCACTTTTCTTTCGAAAAATTGTATTTTTCTCCAGCACTATTTTGGTGCGACATTTCGCATGTTAATAGAGATAAGAAAGGAAAGATGAAAAAGAAGATGAAAAGAAGAAGAGGAATAAACAGGGAGAGAATAAGTAACAGAACAAAAAAGAAGTAACAGAAGAAGAAGAACAACAACAACAACCAACAGCTGATCATAAAATTTGTAAAGCCAAATGTCAGCCCATAAAATGGGTTGCAGTAAAACACAGAGACAGGCTAACATTTTAATTTTCTTAATTAAAAAAAAATCATATTCTCTATTCTGAATAATTTCATGTCATGACATTATCAGTCTAATAGATTTGAGTTATGTATTTACGGTGCAGTAATCTAGAGAATTTAAAAATACCACTAAGATGGACACCACAGGGGAGCAGAAGTAAGGGTAGACCAAAAGAGACATGGAGAAGAACAACAGAAAGGATGTTGAGCAATAGAGGGCTCACCTGGGCAAGAGCAGAAAAAAAAGGCAAAGGACAGGCATTTGTGGAAAACCCTTGCGGAAGCCCCATGTGCCCTGGGCACTTAAGGTTCAGAGAGAGAGAGAATCTAGAGAATTTGTACGTTAAAACAATGGCGTTTATATTGTTTATGTCTGAGGGGGTCGAAGACTTTGTCTTACTTGGTTGTCAGCTACCCGTATCTGACACGACAACGTCGTGTTTGGCCAACCATAGCTAAGTAAGACCTGGTCCAGATTCTCCAATGTTAGTCCCAGTAACAGGCCTAGGTTGGCTGATGAGACAAAGACTGACGTAGTCCACGTGGTGGTGGAGCCTGCCTAAGAGTTATTGTACACACCTCTGCTTTTTAGCTCAAATAAGGTACTGAACAAAAATGGTTGCCATGACTCGGCCCCAGGCCGACACGGTTTTGTGCATCAACATCTTCAACGCATGCGCTGGACAGAACAAAAGCTCACATTTCCAAGAAGAAGAAGAATAAGTAGTAGTAGTAGTAGTATAGTAGTAGTAGTAGTAGTAGTAGTAGTAGTAGTAGTAGAAGAAGAAGAAGGAGGAGTTGAAGAAGTAGAAGAAGAAGTAGAAGAATAAGAAGAAATAGTAGAAGAAGAAAAATAAGAATAAGAAGTAGAATAAGAATAAGAAGAATAAGAAGTAGAATAATAATAAGAAGAAGTAGAAGAAGAAGAAGAAAAAGTAGAAGAGAAAGAAGAAGAAGAAGAGGAGGAGGAATAAGAAGAAGCAATAGAAGAAGAAGAAGGAGAAGAAGAAGAAGAAGAAAAGAGACGTAGAAGAAGAATAAGAAAAAGAAGAAAAAGAAAAAGTAGAAGAGGAAGGAGAAGAAGAAGAAGTTGAAGAAGAAGAAGAGGAAGAAGCAGAAGAAGAAGAAGAAGAATTAGAAAAAGAAGAAGAAGACGACGAAAAAGAGGAAGAAGAAGGAGGAGGAAGAACAAAATCGCATTTCCAGGAAAAAAGAAGAAAAAGTAGAAGAAGAAGAAGAAAAAGAGGAAGAAGAAGTAGAAGAAGACGAAAAAGACGAAGAAGATTTATAGTGTTTTTATGTCTTGTAGAGTCTGTGTTGAGATGAACGATAAAAAACGTCACAGGGTCACTTCTGTTTTCGAAGTTTTTAAAAAATTGATTTTAAGTCACGTGTTCTTATTACATTGTATCATAACATCTCACCTTCAGATTTTGTAATGTTGAAATGTTGAGCCTTCTCAAACATCACGTTATATCAGACATGAAATTGTTCATCTCGCTATAAAGTTCAAATTTGAAAACATCTTAAAATACTATGTGTATAACATACATTCTTTCGACTTTCCATAAACATTATACACAAGGTCCGACAATTATGTAATGAGACTAATTCCATTAAAAAAAATAAAGAGATATATAACCTGTATTTTATTCAAAGTAAGCCTCATGTGCATTGATACAGCGAGTGGCACGATCTAACAAACACTAGAACGGCCTCTGCAGTCCTTCTGTTGGTATGGCCCTAAAACTCGATGTTATGGCCCTCTGATATCATCAGTATCGTCAAAGAAGCGTCCTTTCAATGGTGACTTTAATTTTTGGAATACAAAATAATCGCAGGGAGACAAATCTGGGGAATAGGGTGGATAGTTGAGAACACACACTTGTTTTGGAGGCAAAAATTCCTGTACAACTACCGCCCGGTAAGCCGTTGCATTATCATGAAGAAGGAAAAAACTGCCAGCTGTTGAATACTCGAGTCGGACTCGGAGAATCCTTTTCAATAGGCGTTTCAAAATACTTAACTAAACTTTGACAGTGACAGTCTGTCCCTCTGGAATAAATTCTTTGTGAATAACTCATTTGCTGTCGCAGAAGCACACCAACATTGTCTTCACTTTCGACTTTTGAAGATTAATTTTTTTGCCCTTTGTTGATAATGATGATGACTTCAATGAGCACATTTTGTTGTTTACCTGTTCGATCATAACGGAAAATTCATGTTTCATCCTGTGCAACAATCAGATTTAAGAAATGTTTATTTCTGCGACATGTTTATACGATGTCTTATGAGTACTAAACACGTTGATGTTTTTGGTCATCAGACAACGAATGTGGTACATACCGGCAAGCAACTTTTTTCTTGTCCAAATCTTCCACCAAAATTTACGAATGGTCTCTTAGTTAACACCACATTCATCTGCCACCATCCTCACAGTCAAGCAACGATCTTCTTATATCCGTTCTCTGACTTTTGCAATGAGTTCCTCATTACGAAACGAAATTGGGCGTACATGTCTAGTTGCATTTGTAATAGTTTCCACATCCACTTTTGAATTTTGAATACCACCTGAATATCTGTGCACGAGATAAACAATTATCCCCATAAGCTTGTCGCATCAGTTCATCTATCTCAGTGGCACTTTTTCCGAGTTTTAAACATAATTTAATGTTAGATTTTTGCTCCATGCTGATTACGTAACAATGCACCTCTGACTAGGTCAACAAAATGGTGGCTTGTTTGTCATCTGCTTATCGGGCGGCGATGAAAAGTTGCCAGATCATAGATGAAAATTGTTTCTTTGGATTCCATGATGTGCTTCATAGATGGCATTTTTGTCTTCGCCATAATAAATTCAGTCTCATTACTTAATTGTCGACCTAGTGAATATGTTATTTTGCAAATAAAATCTAGTTTTTGTAAGAAAAGAATTTGAACTGATCAGAAACGCCAAAATGATCGCCAAAGATCGAGGCGCATGATCGCCAACGCTATCCCACACAGTACGGCAGTTAGCCATAACATTTTGGGTAAAGGGAATTAAAAATACAAATTTACACAAACATACACACATAAAGAAACACACGTAGATATACATAGAAAAACACATACACACACAAACACAGTCATACACATACACACAAACGCGAACACCCACAAGCACAAGCTCACACAAATAAAACAAACACGCACAAGTAAACAAACACAAACGCCCATATACGCACAACACACAGATACAGACACACACACAGACACACACATAAACATACAAAAAAAAACAGACCCACGAACACAAGCGCAAATACAAATGCACACATGCAGAAACACACACACATACGTGAATACATATAAACACAAATACACACATACATGAATACACATAAATGCACGTATATACACACAAACACACATACACACGTTTAAATTTAGCAACATCATTTTAAAAAACATTTAAGAACCGTAACATTTTCCCACCCATTCCCCCCCCCCCCCCCCAATCAAGTATTATTTCACCCCTCAGTATCTGCCAGTTCTTATGTGGAGTTGATACGCTATGAGTGGACGCATCATGCAGAGCGCCATGGATCTCCCGAAGGATAAAAGTAAGAAGAAATCTAAGGTAAGGACGTCTTCAGAAATGTGTGTTGCGCATCAGTTTCTTCCATTTCTGTAATTAAAAAAAATTTTTTTAATCATAATGTTCCGAATTTTCTTCATTAAAAATAAAAAAGTTAACAGTTTGCCAGACTACTTGAGCTGAACACTTTTATTTTAGTAAATACAAGGGCGAGTCAAAAAGTGACTGAAAATCGAGGGAAAAGCAACGAAAAACATACGAAAAGACTTTCTGACTCGCCTTCGAACCTTGTCATGTGTTTTCATTGGTTAACTACTCTTGATTGTCGGTTACTTTTTGACTCCTCGCATAATGTCAACAGTGATATTAATATGATAACAAGCAGATCGCAGCCATCTTCACGCATCTTATCGTTCACATCACGGCAGCCATAGTTCTGTAGTGGGTATCAATAACAACAGCAGAAACGTTGGGCTGGGGGGGGGGGGGCGGGAACCTGTCTCATCGTGTAACAAATAGAGAACCACTGTACATATACAATTTGTGAACAGTTTGTAATGAATCACAGCTTAGTTTTCTTACATCTTACATCCTTCCCGCGCTGTTAAACGTCACACAGGGCTCGCATGGTAGTTTGCTAAGTTGTACTGTTTTAGGCGAGCTTTTCAACCTCATCAAGGGATTTTATGCCTACTAATTTGGCCTCTCTTAACAGTGTCCTCTTTCGAGTTTTACGTGGTCGATCTCTTTTTCTTCGGTCTGTTGTGTTCCACTTGATAGCTTGTTTGGGGATTCTCTATTTTTGTCTCATCACGTGACTGACATGTCCGTCTTTTTTTTCTAATCACCCACGAGATAGGTTGTTGTTTACTCATCTATCTTATCTCTGCGTTGTTCTGGAATTCGTCCCACTTTATACCGAGTATTTTCCTTAGGCATTTGTTTTCAAAAGGATCTAATTTCTTGTCGATTTCATTAGCCGTTTTCCAGCTTTCGCATGCATAAATGAGAGCGGATGTTACATTTGAAATGAATAATCTTTACTTGGTTTTTGTGCTTAAAAAATGTTGAATGCCATATTTTCTCAAGACTCTTGAAGGTCAATGCCGCTTTTGCAATTCTAACTTCCTTTCTGGTGTCACCATCCTGGTCTATGTAGCTGCCGAGGTATGCAAAATGGTTTAGGTTTTTCAACAGCTGTTCCTTCTAAGTATATTTTTCATTAGTGATTAATGAGAAGTTTCATTATTTTTGTTTTTTCCTTGTTAATTTCAAGTCCTATTTTGCTAGCCATTGAAGACAGGATATTTGTTTTTTCTTGCATCGATTTCACTTTATCACCGATAAGAGTTATGTCATCTGCAAAATCAAGATCTTCTAGCTGGGTTCTATGTACATAATCAATGCCCGTTTTACGTATGCAGCATTTTTTATTATTATGAAGTTTATGGCAATTCCAAAAAGAAAGAGAGATAGTATACATCCTTGTTTCATGCCTGTTTCAATCTGGAACTATTCGCGCACTCCTTCTTCTCTGTGTTGACTGCACAAACATACCCGATGTAGAGATCCTTAATGATGTTGACAATTTTAGATGGTATTCCATAGTCTTAAAATTCTCCACAATGAATCTCTGTGTATGCTATTCAACTGCCTTTTTAAAATCTATGTAGTTCAGGATTAATGTTATTTGCTTTTCAATATGTTCTTCAAGTATTCTTCAGCTTAGTTTTGGAACATCAAAAGCAAGAGAGGTTCTGTTGGGTTTTCCCATAAATATATTCTAGACAGAGATCCAATGTTTTTAATTCGCTGAGAGGAGATTAGAGAGCCCCAAACTTATGCATTTATTGCAGTCTCCCACCAAACTTAGACATTTATTGCAGTCTCCCACCAAACTTAGACATTTATTGCAGTCTCCCACCAAACTTATACATTTATTGCAGTCTCCCACCAAATTTATACATTTATTGCAGTCTCCCACCAAACTTATACATTTATTGCAGTCTCCTACCAAACTTAGACATTTATTGCAGTCTCCCACCAAACGTATACATTTATTGCAGTCTCCCACCAAACTTATACATTTATTGCAGTCTCCCACCAAACTTAGACATTTATTGCAGTTTCCCACCAAACTTATACATTTATTGCAGTCTCCCACAAAACATAGTCATTTATTGCAGTCTCCCACCAAACTTAGACATTTATTGCAGTCTCCCACTCTTTTGATAAAAGTCACGGCAACAGTCGATAGTGACATGTCCTTTGACTCGGAAGGCTGAGATCACATGATCGACGACCCCCCCCCCATGTTCTTCTTGTTCTTGTTCTATGTCCCGGGCTACATATTGTTCTCTGTAGTCGACGCAGTGAAGGTGTTGAGGAACAAGGACAATGGATGTGAGGTTGGTTATGGCGGCTATCTTTGCAGACAATGCGTCAAGCTAAAAAGCAGGAAAAGCCACACTACCTCTTTTAGCAGACTCCACCGCCATGGAGACTAGCGATCCCTGGTCAGTTAGCTAGGCTGAATCATCCTTGAGGAAACAGCCGGATTCTTTGTCGGCTGCGGTTTGCCAAGTCTGACGCAAGTAGTCACTTGTTGGTTCCCACCCACTATACTACACGTCGCATGTTGATCCTTAACTCCCTTCAGTCGATCAATATGTAAAAAAAAAACGGATACCGTCCTCATGAGCACTGGAGAACAACTCTCCGACCATGAAGAATATTTGCCTGTACTGTGATGCTGGTCAGATTGCACTGTACAAATGTTTGCCAGAGAGTGAAGGGAAACAAAAACCTAGCAAAGCTCAACAGCCTTAAATAAGAGACTTTGACCTGAGTCCAGGGCGAATGAAAAAAAAAAGTTTGGTGGCATGTTCAGTCTTTCAGATATCGACCTGCTGCAGGAATAAACTTTCTTGAACTCGCCTACTATCACATAAAGGTAGTAGTTCTGTTCTTTTCAGAGAAACACAAGTCCATCATAGGGCACCTTATGATAAGAGCCAGAAGCTGTAGTACTGTTTCACTCACTCACTGTGTACAGTGCTCACAAGTGTCAGCGCTCACTCTTCCTCATTCTGTGCCTGTCGTGTTACTTCCAAACAATCCCCTTGCTTGTATTTATTTTGTCCAGTCCTGCTCTTTATGATGTTTTTCCTCATGCAGTGATTATAAAGTTATTCTACGTAGGGATTGAGTATCACGAAATGTAGAAATCATAATAGTATAGCAAACTAGTGAAAACTACATGCAAGTAGGCAGTTTCTTAATGTTGATACTGATATAATCCTCAACTAACGCGGATGACGCGTCAGATACCAGTCTCCGCAGGGCAGCACCAATTTAAAGCGAGATAATATAATTTACATTGTATATTACTGCACATGAAGAGAGAACATGTCTTCTATATTGGGTTTTTAATAAGAAGAAAGAAGCACAGGTTTGTACTGAGCTGATAACGCATTAGAGATGATACAGAGCTGTAGTTATAGCTCTCGCCTGCTGACCAAAAGAACCTGGGTTCGATCATATCCCGGCCCCCTCTTTGCAGTGATTTTGTTTTTCTCGGACAAACGACATCAAGAACTGAATTACCACGTCTACAGACGGCAAAGAAGTAGTGCTGGCCTCACTCTCTCATAATGTTGTGCCTTAGAAATATGAAGGAATTAACACTTGACACCACTACGGCGTTCAGATACTACGGGGTATAATTTTGACTTCATGTACATCGGGCACATGAAAGAGGAAGGCAAGAGAGCGGAGCACTGTTCAAAACATACAAGAAATATTTATCCTGTTTTACTGACATTCATCCCTTGGTGAATTACTGACAGAAGAGCCTTACTTAAAAATATCTTTTAAAAATACACACTATAGGAGCATATTCCGAATGTGTAGTCTGATCTCTCTCCCCCCACCTCTCTCTCTTTCTCTCCCTCTGAACCTTAAGTGCCCAGGGCACATGTGGCTTCTACAAAGGTTTTCCAGAAACACCTGTCCTGTGCTTTTTTTCTGCTCTTGCCCAGGTGAGCCCTCTATTGCTCAACATCCTCTCTTTTGTTCTTCTTCATGTCTCTTTTGGTCTAGACTTACTTCTGTTCTCCTGTGGTGTCCATCTTAGTGCTATTTTTAGTAGTGAGTGTTGTCAATCATTCGGAGCACATGTCCCAATCATCGCCAGCGTCTTTCCTCAATAATTGCTGTCAGTGGCTTCATCTGCGTTTCTGCCAACAAGATGTTATTTCTTACGGTGTTTCGCCAAAATATTCTTCTAATTTTTATAGTCTGACATACACTACTCTAATTCAGCATTGCTACTAATACCACATGAAAGATCACTATTTTTCCCCCCTATGACCAGAAGGACGGAGATTCACCACCACCACTACCAGCAAGGGTTGGCCGGGCAGGCAAGGGAAAACCTCCCAGCACACCGACTCACCAGCCTGTGTCGTCTGTCCCAAGTACCACAAATAAGTGTAAGTGCAGTTCAGTTTTGCTGTTGTTTTTTTTCCTCTGTGTCTTAAATTGCATATACGGATATTTCTTAAGGATATATTTTTAAATAGACATTATATTTCTTCTGTTCATTGTCGATCGCTGAGACACTGACACCAATCTCTACTGCAAATGTAGCGGGTCCGTCTCAGGTTTTCAGAATCGCCACAGAGCTTCTCCTGAGAGGGCCCTTTGCGTAAATTGGTTGTGTAAATGGCAGATCTGGAGTTTGTGATGTGGTGTCTGCTGATCTTAAATCTTATATCTTTCCCGTGCCGTTAAACGTCACATAGGGCTCGCAAAGTAGGTCGCCAATTTTTCCTGTCTTCGGCGAGTCTTTCAACGTCATCAAAGGATTTTATGCCTGTTAATTTGGCCTCTCTTAATAATGTCCTCTTCAGAGTTTCACGCGGTCTGCCTCTTTTTCTTCAGCCTGTTGTGTTCCACTTGATAGCTTGTTTTGGGATTCTCTGATCGTTTCTTCTCATCACGTGACCAACATATGTCCATCTCCTTTTCCTGATCACCCATGAGACTGATTGTTGTTCAGTCATCTGTCTTATCTCTGCATTGTTCTTGAATTCGTTTCACTTCATGCCGAGTATTTTCCTTAGACATTTGTTTTCAAAAGAGTCTAATTTCTTTTCTATTTCTTTAGTTGTGTTCCAGCTTTCACATGCATAAATGAGGGTGGATATTACATTTGAATTGAATAGTCTTAACTTGTTTTTTTTTTGCTTATAACTTTGAATTACATATGCTCTAATGATTCTTGAAGATCGATGCTGCTTTTGCAATTCTGATTCTAACTTCCTTTCTGGTGTCACCATCATGGTCTATGTAGCTGCCAAGGTATGCAAATTGATTGACTTCTTCAATATCTGTCCCTTCTACATGTATTTTTCCATTTTGATTAAGGGGAATTTTCATTATTTTTGTTTTATCCTTGTTAATTTCAAGTCCTATTTTGATAGCCAGTGAAGACAGGCTATCTGTTTTTTCTTGCGTGGAATTCACATTGATCTTGAACTGTATTCAAATATCCGTGTCGCAACGAGTCAAGTCAAGACGCCTTTCAAAAATGAGAATAATCGTGTGCAGTCCATTCCTGTCACTCAACACCAGAAAGTGAGTCGTGGATAATAAACAAATCAATGCTGTGCTCACTCGATGCAACAGACTTGTAGTTTCTTAGAAAAATGTTGGTAATACTGTAGGAAGATATGTCTTTGTGAATAGAGGTAATAATATCTGTTAAGTATAATGTTTATATATTATTTCTATGTATGATTGGAGGGGTGATTATACACTACACATTGACATATTACACATAATGGAAAGAAAAAACACAGTTAAACAATTCTTCTTTAGATAATCATGGAATTTATATTGCTGTTGATTACAAGTTTACATGGTTAGCGAAATCAACCAATGGATCATCAATTTATATTGTTATCAACATAAATCACTATAACAATTTATTTACTAAATATTTAAGTTCGGTTCAGATTGTAACAAACTTAACTAATTGGCAAGAATATATTAAGACTCATATGCATAAACTCAGTAATATAAAATTATGTGCACATAAAAATACACTTCCACATTACACAAACGAATACCAAAATCTTACATAGAACTGTTACACCTTCAGTGATTTATGATTGGCAGACCGCGTGAAACTCTGAAGAGAACATTATTAGGAGAGGCCAAATTAACAGGCATAAAATCCTTTGATGAGGTTGAAAGACTCGCCGAAGACAGGAAAAATTGGCGAACTACTTTGCGAGCCCTATGTGACGTTTAACGGCACGGGAAGGATATAAGATATATAAGATTTATAACACAATCAGTAACAAAATATTTACCTAAGTGGGTCGGGACTGATCGAAGGAGTCCACAACACAGCTTGCATTCCTCCTCATCACATAATAAAAACACATACTAACATAACACATTTTGGTTCTCATCCGACGAACAAAATTTCTCATTCGCTCTTGAATAATAAATAACATGGCTCCACCGATTGCTGACCTCATGCGTACTCAGCTCACAAAATCCCGACCAATTATATTCTATCGTCTTATCTTTATATACTGAGCTATTAAACAGATTTTTTTGTGAGAGTTTCGCACCTCTACAAACTGACCAATAACTAACCCATTATACCTACACTAGGGTTGCCGACTAACCCAGGTACCTATTGTTTATCTATTCCCTACATTATCACGAACAGTTAAGATCACAAACAGGGAATGCCTAAGAAAAGCAAATGAAGAAAGGAAACTAATTAAATACATTAAAAAAGCGACGACACTCATCATTTACTGAACATATAATGAGAAAGAGAGAGCTTAAAAAAACAACGGGAAAGATAATTGCGAAGAGGAACTTCGGAAAACCAAGAGAAAAATCACGGACTGCACATCGCGATTGCATAATAAAAAGCCACCAACTGAACCGATGGAAAATATCAAGGATCGAGATCTCTGGAGAAGCAGGACCGCCAAACAGCAGTATAAACATGTCAGGGACCGCAAGTGTACATATATGAATATGAAACGAGAATGAATGAATATGAAGCGAGAACGAATGAATATGAAACGAGAATGAAATGCAGGAAACCGTAGTTCAGGAAATAAAACATGTCTATTTAGTGTCCATCACTCTTAGCATAGTCGTAAATGAACATCCCATTAATATACCGTCACGAATAGAGTACTGTTATCATCATCATCATCATCATCATCATCATCATCATCATCATCAATGCCTTTCACTCCCTTGAGAGCATAGGCCACGGATAAAGGCTTTCCAGTCATCCATGTTCTTGGAATTATTCTCTGCTTCTTTCCATGTGCGTCCCTTGTCTCTGAGCACTATCATAATTTCTCTTCTCCAAGTAATTTTAGGTCTTCCTTTTTTTCTATTTCCTTGAGGATTCCATGTCAGTGCCTGTCTTGCTATGTTGGTGTCAGATTTCCTCAAAGTGTGACCAATCCACCTCCATTTCCTAGATATGATGTGTATGTTCATATGCTCTTGTCTTGCCCTTTCCCAGACATCCTCGTTCTTGATCTTGTCCTGCCATTTAATGTTTAAAATCCTCCTCAAGCAGTAGTTCATGAATGTTTGTATCCTCTGTTGTATTGTCTTGGTCATAACCCATGTCTCTGAACCATAGAATAGAGCAATCTTTACGTTTGTATTGAAAAGCCAAAGTTTGGTTATTGTTTTGATGTTCTTATATGACCATATTTTGTTAAGTTGGATAAATGCTGTCCTGGTCTTGGTTATTCTAGCTTTGACATCCTTTTCCGTTCCCCTGTATTTATCCACTAAATAAGTCAGAAGTCAGTTGATACAGAAATCCTTCAGTTGCTTTATCGACTACCACAGATAACTTGGTGTAATTCCACCAGCTGCTTCTTGTTGGTACGACTGTGTCAAATGGGGTAGAATACCGCTCACCGAAGTTGAAATACTTGTGTACTTATATATAGTATGGTAACAGGTGATACATCACTTACGAGAAATGGATGTCATACATTTGAAAGCGTTGCTGCTGGCTTAGATCTTTTGTAATGATCAAATGTCCAGTTGCTTGTTTGAGCATTCCTTGTGACAAGAGACTATCATGTTGTCCCATATTTTCATATTCTAATTTGCTATAACTCAGCTGTAGATGGAGCATCACTTATTTCCTGTTCGAACTAAAACCAGTGGATATTCTTTTCACAAAAGAGCGTTAATCTCTCTCTCTCTCTCTCTCTCTCCCCCTCTCTCTAGGTCCCTGTCCACAGACGTAAGATATCATGTCCTGCGATAACCTTCGATCCCTTGTGCATCTTAGCAGGCTTGTCACTGAGCATTCCCCGTTCCAGGATGCCAGCGTATCGAACATCTTTCCTCTCTGTCTACCTCTGTCTATTCTACCTTTTGCCATTAGGTATTTTGGCCCTCTTCTCCCCTCACACATGCCCCCACAAATGTGAATCGTCCTTTTTCTGATCTTTATTATAATTTTCCTTGTTTCTTGTGCCTCTTTTTGAAATTTCTCGCTTGATTTTAAGAACTAACCCGTCAGTAAAAACGGTCAGCCAGTTTGTTGTCTTCTGACGTCACTTCTTCTAGTCAGCCTTCTCATACTGTGCATGAGTGACTCGTCAGTTTATCATCCTTTCCCATTAAAGGAAACAAAACCGTGATACTATAACGAAAGCTGAACTTCCGATGAAAGCGAATGAGAAAATGAAACCCGACGACACATCAAGAAATGGGCAGGGTTCAGTTCGCCATAGAACACTGTGGGAGAAGGGACAGAACAGGTTGGAGGTCCATTTCCGTCAACTAATCATGCGGAAATGGAACAAGGTGATGATAAATTAATAATAGCTAAAAAAAAAAAACCGATAACGTTGAAAACGTTAAAGATAATCCTAGATAGATAACAAACTATAGGAACAACCGGGAAGTGAATTTGTTAGCGAACACATTTATATCTTTGATTTTTAAACAGTGTAAATAGATAAGAGCATAATTATATGGAGATGAGCGACGTCAAATTGGTCAGCCACGTTGTAAGCCCTGTCCTTCCTTTGCTGTTCCCAACTCTCAGAAGCTAAACAAAAGCACTTGTGAACTGAACAACGATTCTACACACTTCAGACTTCAAGTGATTTGCACGAACAGTGTGTAGTGGGTGATATTAGAACTGTGCGGGTGTTGTATGACTGTGCATACAGTTGTACTGTACGTGGGCTTTCACGCATTCACGGTCTCATTTGAGCCCGGCAACTCGGCCTTACGTCGATAACGGCTGTTATAGAAGAAGATAAAGCACTAACTACATTTCACTTCTATAATATGTTACAAGATGAATAAGCATGTTTTCTTTCGCTTTACTATACTAACAGAACGCAAATTAGGGCAGTAACTGTGTGCAAACTAATAATAAAATATGAGTCAGAACACATTAATTAAAGAATCGTACGGATGTACTTTCTCAGTGACACACACACACACAAATGTACAAACGCATACCTACACCCACACTCATATATTATGTACTAACAAACGATGACGCAGTGTACTATCTCATCTCCTCCTTTTGTCTTATGGTGAATTTACTGCTCTTGTACAACAGGAAATCTTTGTACATTTATACGTACGGCCTCAGGGAACTGATCTGGTCATTTCTTGAACTTTTAGATCTTTCAGCAAGACGGCGAACGACTGGACGCACAAAAAAAAGTTTCAGAATAGACAAAGGAATTTTGACAAAAAAAATTGTACATCTTTTCTTATGTAAACAAAATTGCTTCAGTATATTCATAAAAAAGTAACTTGGTTATGATTTTTAATTTTATTAATTTCTATTAAGCGACTGGTCCTGATAATATAACAATAGAAGAAATAGAGGCGCTAGAGGAGATAGGAATAAAAATAATAACCAAGTTACTTTTAAAAAAATTATTACAAAATGTTTTTTGTTTTTCTTTCTTACTTTTTTTCTTTCTTTTTTAAAAAAATAATAATCAATTTACTGAATGATATTTACAACAGTGGTTATATGCCCAGTGACCTGCTTAAATCCACGTTTATAGCACTACCAAAGAAACCAGGTGCAAAGGAATGTGATGATCACCAGACTGTCAGCCTCTCACGTCACATAACGAAGCTACTTCTGAGAATTATTATGAGAAGAACAAGGAAAAAGATAAAAATGGAAATAGCAGATGAACAGTTTGGATTTGTTAAAGGAAAGGGAACACACAATGCCATTTATGCTTTACGAACACTAACAGAAAGAGCTTTAGAAGTAAGATCTCTACTTATGCTTCATTGATTACACCAAGGCATTCGACAAGGTGAAACATAATAAAATTATTAAAATACTTGAAGACATCAATATAGACGGCAAAGACCTGAGTAAAACATCTATACTGGCAGCAAGAAGCAGCGATTCGAACTGAAAATAAAACAGGAAAATATCAATCAAATAAAACAGGGAGTGCGACAAGGATGTGTACTATATCCAGTTCTTTTCTTTCTGTACAGCGAGAATGTTCTAAGAACGATCATTGGAGAACCAGGTATAAAAGTAGGAGGATACAATATTAACAACCTTCGATATGCTGACGACACAGTACTGACAGCTGAGAACCAACAAGACCTGCAAAATCTCTTGGATAAAGTGGCTAAAGAAAGTGAACAGAAAGGCCTTACTTTGAACATCAAAAAGACAGAGACTATGATTATATCTAAGAAACAGAATCCACCAACAACATGCAGTATTAAATTAAATGGAACTATTCCAAAGCAGGTGCAGAAATTCAAATACCTTGGAGCAGTAATAACTTCACATGGGAAATGCAGAACAGAAATTAAGAACAGAATAGGTCAAGCAAAGATTGCATTTCAGAGAATGAGAAACATATTAGCCACCACATCTTTATCAATAAATGTTAGAAAACGAGTCCTAAAATGCTATATTGAACCTGTCTTGTTAAATGGAAGTGAATCATAGATAATAGAAATAGGCAAATTTGCACAAAAGTCATTGGAAGCAGCATAAATGTGGTTTATTAGAAGAATGTTGCGAATCCCCTGGACAACAAAAATAACTAATGAAGAATGTATGAGAAGAGCTGGAGAGACAAAAAACCTTGTCAAAAAGATAGAGAGACAATGTACTTTCATAGGACATGCAATGAGAAGAGGGGGCATTGAAAATATTATAACAACAGGAAAAATAGAGGGAAGAAGAGCCAAGGGAAGATGAAGAGAAATGATACTGGACTGTTTGATGGGATGGTGTGAGAGGAGATCACCAACTGAGCTAATGGCCTGCACGAAGGATAGTGTACTCAGTCTGGAGACGCATAAAAGCCAACGCCAGTCGGCACGGCACATGATGATGATGATGATGACGACGACGACGACAACGACATTCATAAACAATAAAACAACTCAGATAATTAAAAAAAACTTTCTGAAAACCAAATACACAACACTTCATATAAAAAATAGCAATGTGCAGCATAATCATGGTCCCAACTCTGTGCTATCCAATAGAATATGGATATTAACAGAACAAATACAAAAAATAAATGATCGAGGAAAATATCAAGACATAAAGAGGTTGTTTGAGAAGAACAGTAAATGTAACAAGAAGAGGCAAAATAAAAAAAAGACATCATCAGGGCAATGGGTGGAGTGACACCAGTACTAAACTACTTCCGGAAACAATTCAAACTGTTTGGCCACGTTACACGTCTACCGCCAGACAGCGCAGCACAGAAACTGTTCAGAATGAGAATGGGAGGAAACCGAAGAAAAGACCGCCCCCCTGTAGCGAGGTTAGGCCTGTTAGTATGGCAACCCTGCCCCTTGTAACCGGGCTAGGCCTGTTAGTATGGTAACCCTGCTCCCTTGTAACCAGGCTAGGCCTGTTAGTATGGCAACCCTGCCCCCTGTAACCAGGCTAGGCCTGTTAGTATGGCAACCCTGCCCCCTTCGTAACCCGGCTAGGCCTGTTAGTATGGCAACCCTGCCCCCTTGTAACCAGGCTAGGCCTGTTAGTGTGGCAACCCTGCCTCATGTAACCAGGCTAGGCCTGTTAGTAGGGATACCAGTGGAGAGCTGGGACAGCCATAGTTCACCAACCCTGGCACTAGCATGTGAGCTGTGGGTGGCTGACTGGCAAATGGGACAGCGTCTTCAACCCAGGGCTCTATGAAAACTGATAAGAAAACTGGCCTGTACCCTCATTCCTATTAGCTACAGTTAAATTTTAAGGCTAAGAAGCCACCTTGTCTTCTCAGTGACCTTGAGATACACCAAGATATGAATGTACTAGGAAGTCCTGATCACGTGATAAAATCTTTATAATCTACCTCGATCTTTGTGGGAGAGATAACAACACGGTTTTTTTTTTCATATATGTAGCGAACAAGGAAGTAATTTTGTTAGTAAACTGAACTGTTTTAAATGTTTTGGGCGTTCAATGATAGTATACTGCTAGAAATCTAGGCGACATCATCATCATCATCATCATCATCGTCGTCGTCGTCGTCGTCATCATCATCAACGTCACCGTCGTCGTTGTCGTCACCGTCATCACTGACATACTTATCATTATCATCGCCCTCGTCATTATTATCATCGTCATCGTAGTCATTATCATCATCATAATCTTAATCGTCATCACAAGTCAAAGGAGCCATGAATTTGACTACTCTAACATTGGAAATAGTTCTTCTCTGTTGTCTTTTCGAACTCTACCACAGTCATGATTGTTTGAAAAAGAACTGTCTTGCTCTGTTAAAATCATGATTGTTTGAAGAAATAAAAAAAAAACTTTCTTGCTCCGATGTTAATAAGCCACAATGGGATGTAGCAACAGCAAGAAAATGTTACAAAAAACCAAAAACAAACAAACAGGAAAATGAATTTCATTTCATAAATGGATGTGTGTAGCCATTTTATACAGTTGTCAAATATCACTCCGCTGTTAATACTAGAGCGCCAGTGTGTTATTATTAGCATTGAAAATAGCCGACAGAGCGCTTTAGACGTGCGAGAAAGGAAAATAGTACCTGAGTGACCGTTACTTGATCTCTGGACTCTGGTAGCGCAAACAACCGCCTAACCACGAGAGGAGAGTGCGCTATTAACTGGGATAGTGCATTTTCCTCTCACAGTTTCGCTCTTCAGAAAGTAAAACAACAAAGAATCTGTGGAGAAGAACAGACAGAACCACAAAAATAAGATTTTTAAGGGCATGAATCTTTCCCACCGCAACATATGCCTGTGAGACCTGGGCACTTAACAAAAACAGCTGAGAAACGCATAAATGCCTTTGAATGTAAATGCTACAGAAGAGTTCTTCAGATATCATGGACACAGAAAAGAACAAATATATCCATACTACAAGAATTTAATATTGAAGAAGGCTGGCTAGTAAAGAGGATTAAAGAGAGAAAACTTAAATATTTTGAACACATTAAACGTCATGATAATCTAGAGAGGACCGTTTTGGTAGGGTACATAATGGGAAAAAGAAAGAGAGGAAGATCAAAGCGAAGATGGCTGCAAGACATCGATGATGATCTGCAAATTTATTTATCAACAGCAGGCCATCTTGCTCACAACCGAGAGGCCTACAGGAGTGCTGTTAGAGAGGCAAAGTTCCGCAAGGGACATGCAAATGAATGAATGAATGAGTTTCGAAGTTTGTGAGGTTTTTTTTCCAAATAGCATCGCCTGACAGAGAAATTTCTCCTGATTGATTTTCTATATATTCCTGCACCAAGACAATCATTCAAAATAACAAACTTCCGGCCCTGGGTATTTTTGTCCATTTTTTTTTTTTGTCGCCAAAATGTTGCGCATACTAACCAAAGGTTTTCAATTGTTGTATTGATTTATCTTTTCCTGAACAATTTTAACAGTCGATTCTGCTGCCAGAATGGGTTATACTTTAGTTCTTTGGTCTTTCAAAGTTGTTGTTCATGCTTTGGCTGGTCCCCACACTTTCTGCCTACGTCTTGTATGGAAATGTTGACTGTGAGCACTGGTCTGACAGATAACAGTATTCAAATATTGTGCTCTGTTCTTGATGCCCGCAGGGTGCAGCTGCTCTGAAGAAGAATGTACTGGTAAGCATCCGTATGAGGACATCATTACATCTGTTCCCACTACCGACGTAGATTATCGCATCTACGAGCAGCTGAGGGAAAGAAAGGAGGTAAACTCTGTCACTTTCATCGTCGAGTTGTCGTTATTTATTTACTTTTTTTATATATAATTACTCTTCTGTTTCAGGTGCTGGATTCGGTGTCTGCTACCGACATTATCGATCTCATTTCGCTAAAATATTGAAATAAAATTTATCAATCATAAATTTTTACTTGCTCTGGCTGTGCAAACATTTGTAGATCTAGCCATGAGAAGGAATGTTCAGCAAATTGATACTCAACAAAAACCCACATACAGCTGATATCCATCTGCATCAAAGAATTCTTCTTCTTCTTCTTCTTTATTAATCTGATACAGTGGATGATATACATAATACAGAATACAATATGCAGTGGTACGCAATATTAACCAAGAATCAACTCTTCAGGTCGAGTTAAACAATCTAATTAAATGGGGCAACAACAATGGCATGAATATAATTACTTATAAAACAAAATCAGTGCTAATAACAACAAGACAGAAACTACAAAACGCAAAAAACAGCACTTTAGCTCTATACGGAAACATCACAGACAGAAAACATTGGTGAGCACAAAACACTAGGTCTTACTATTGACCAACATCTGACTTGGAAATCAGTACATCAGTTATCCAAAATTAAGCTCATCTTTGATCAAATCACAAGGAAGACATACTACATATCACATATACAAACACATTTAGACTATTGCTCAACAATCTGGGATGGCTGCTCCATGTCAAATGCAAAGTAGTTTTACTCACTTCAAAAGCAAACAGTAAAACGTATCAATGACAAAGATCAAGCACAAACAACTAACCAGCACAAACGTATCAAAATACTGCATCTTAAAAACAGGTTCTTCTTCAACAAAGTCAAGTTGGTGTATAAAATTCTTTCACAGCATGCTCCGCCTTACCTGTGGAACATGTTTAAATTTAGTCCAAAGGGCAGCCAACGCTTGAACAACACAAGTCTTCCAAAACCTAGACTTGACCTTTACAAGGAAAGCTTTAGTTATTCTGCTGCTCATCTTTGGAATACCCTCCCATCCTGTATAAAAATATAAACTATACTCTTTCCTACACCTACAAGCTTTTCCAATACCTATTTGATGTCGACTACATGCCTCCATGAATCATAAAACTTAAAAGTTATTTTAGACTGCTCTTACAGACACATAAAACAGTTAACTGTTCATTCTGAATAGTACATAAATTTTGTTTGATAGATGCTGGTGCATCCATTTGCAGATTATCAACGATGCCTTGAAGCCATCTTTGCTTTGGTCTTCCTCTTTTTCTTTTCCCCATTATGTACCCTTCCTAGACGATCTTCTTTAAATTTTCATGGCATTTAATGTGTCCTAAATATTTAAGTTTTCTCTGTAACTTTACTAGTTAGGTTTTTGTTTTCAAAATTAAGTTCTTGTAGTTTGGATATATTCGTTCTTTTTTGTGTCCATGATATTTGGAGAACTCTTCTGTAGCATTTACATTCAAAGGCATGTACATGTTTTTCAGCTGTTTTGTTAAGTGTCCAGGTCTGACAGGCGTATGTTGATATGGGAAAGATGCATGCCCTTAAAAATCTTATTTTTGTGGTTGTGTCTGCTCCTCTCCACAGATTCTTTATTTGTTTTACTTTCTAAAGAGAGATAGATGTCATCCTTTTAATTTCCCTCATTGTATCTCCATTATTAATTAGTAGTGATCCAAGATATTCTGCATCAAATGGACCCAAGATATTCTGTAACAAGCGGACAGAGAAAAGAACAAAACAAAACAAAGAATGAAGTCCTAGATCAATTGGAGGTAAAAATAAAATATTAAAAATCATAAGAACAAAACAGCTGAGATACTGCCAAGAAGCCGTAATACTAAACCACAGGACTCTACTTGAGGGCAAGGTCGAAGAGAAGTGTACGAAAAGGGACAGAACCAAGAGACAGGCAGGAATCAGCTTGGCTGGGTGAACCACGGAAGCAAGAATTAGAATAGACTGGAGACTCATTACATACATCCTTCGGTGGCGAGGCGGCGCGGCATGATGATGATGATGACTTACTGCTGTATTAAAAAAAATAAATGGATATATTTTAAAATTTAAAAAAATGAAGAGCAGCACCATTGTCACTTGTTTTTGCATGGATTTACATTGTCACTTGTTTTTGCATGGATTTACATTGTCACTTGTTTTTGCATGGATTTACATTGTCACTTGTTTTTGCATGGATTTACATTGTCACTTGTTTTTGCATGGATTTACATTGTCACTTGTTTTTGCATGGATTTACATTGTCACTTGTTTTTGCATGGATTTACATTGCCATTTTGTTTATTTTTGTAGTCGATTTGTAAGCATCTAACAGGTACGTTGTTTACCTTAACTGCAGTAATAATCAGATAATAGTACTAAGCTAGGCACAGAAATATAACGGAATTCTGTGAATATTGCAATTATTATTGCTACCCATACACGTAGGCCTACAGTAGTCTAAGCTACATTCATTCATCATTCATTCATTCATTTGCATGTCCTTGCGAAACTTTGCCTCCCTAATAGCACTGCTGTAGGCCTCTCGGTTGTGAGCAAGATGGCCTGCTGATGCATCCATTTGCAGATCATCAACGATGTCTTCCAGCCATCTTCGACTTGGTCTTCCTCTCTTTCTTTTTCCCATTATGTACCCTTCCAAGACGGTTTTCTCTAGATTATCATGACGTTTAATGTGTCCACAATATTTAAGTTTTCTCTCTTTAATCCTCTTTACTAGCCAGCTTTATTCAATATTAAGTTCTTGTAGTATAGATATATTTGTGCCTAAGCTACATCTTGGCATTTAAACGGGCAGAATTACTGATCATAACATGAAAAAAAGTGTAATTGGTTATTTAAATATAAGTCAAATGAAGTTATGAGGTTCCACGATGCATAGACCCGTATTACTTCAACAATACTGTAGTGTGTGAGTTATGACCTAGTCGACACACTGTAAGTAGTTCATCCTTGGCAGAAGAGATGCCGTTATACCGGTACTTGTAAGGTTAGCTGCATATTTTGATTAAGACGTTCAGCAGAAAAATATCCAGGAGCGTACAATGTTGGATCAAGACCCTACTGAAGGGAGGTCTATGAATTTCATGGACAATGGACAATGTCGAATTTTTTTCCCCAAGTATTTCTTGCCAGTGTCTAGGCGCGTCGTATATGGCGGTAAATGCAGTGTGCCTGCAGTAAGACATTTCCTACTGCAGAACAGTGGTCAAACAACATCACAAACGCGTTTGCTCACGTTGATAGTTTTTACGAGCCAGTTTTCTGCGACACCTGATCCCATCAGTTTCTCTCTGTTTGATTTTCTTTCTATCCGTGATATTCTAATTGCCCTTCTGCACCATTTCAATTCAAATCCTGTTATTCTCTTTTCTAGTGATCTGTTAACTGTCCATGTTTCTCATTCGTTCGTTGCCACTGGGATTATGTGAGTTGTTAGTAAACATAGGTTTGTGTAGATGTTAATATGATTTGATCTGTATCTATATCTGTATCATTGCCGTGCCGTCAGACGTCATTCAGAACTCGCATTGTAGTTCGCCAAGTTTTCCTGGTTTCGGCGAGCTTTTCAACCTCATCAGGGGATGAGGTTGCTACTAATTTGACCTCTCTTAACAATGTCCTCTTTACAGTTTCACGTGGTCGACCTCTTTTTCTTTGGCCTGTTGTTTTCCACTTGATAGTTTGTTTGGGGATTCTCTGATCGTTTCTCTCATCTCGTGACCGATACATGATCATCTCCTTTTTCTGATCACCCATGAGACAGGTTGTTGTTCACTCATCTGCCTTATCTCTGCGTTGTTCTTGAATTCGTTCCACTTTACACCAAGTATTTTCCTTAGGCATTTGTTTTCAAAAGAGTCTAATTTGTTGTCTGTTTCTTTAGTTGTTTTCCAGATTTCATATAATACAATATGAAATACCCATAAAAATAACACATAGTTTATATATCTTTTCCATTCATTTGAAATTTGATTTCGGCCAATCGTTACAATTATGCCTTTCTTTTATCTGTAACTTCTATAGTTACACACATACATTCCCTAGCTGCCTGCTGTGATAGACGTAAATTACGCGGGGCACACAATATTCTCGTTGTCTTAAAAGGTGTATTTCTGTCAGCAGAGGGTAGAGCAATGCTTCTTCTCCTGTACACACAAGAGAAGCGAATCAAGAAAAATCTAATAAAGACTTGTTGAAATTGTAATGGACAACATACAACAAAGCAGGGGTATCACATAAAGACTGGTAGCAATTATGCTGTTCTATTAGATGTACAAGCCTTATTACAGGTTGACTGCTGTGTCCATCATAGTCAAAGGTTATCGGTAGTTGGATAGATTTCTTGTATATTTTCAGACGAGCTGTGAACTGTACTATACCACACGTGCACTGTAATATATACATACACTTATAATGTGAACTGTTTCCAAGTTTGAAAAACAAGTGTGTCTGTGTGAACAAATGTGAACTGTTTGCCAGTGTGAAAGACAAATGTGTCTGTAACTTATACATCGTCTGGTGTGATTATAAACTTGTGTTTGACTTGAACTGTCTCTAACATGTATGTAAACATGTGATTTCAGCTGTCTAGTAGCGTGATTTATAAAGATGTCTGTGATTTGAACTTTTTATTAGTGTTATCTTCAAACATATTTGTGATCTGATGTCTACTAGCGTTATTAATACACATATTTGTAATTTGATGTCTACTAGTGTGATCTATAAACATATTTTTGATTTTTACTGTTTTCTGTTGTGGTCTATAAATATATTTGTGATTGGACTGTGCGTTAGTGTGAAATATAAATATCGTTGTGATTCGAACTGCTTAACGTGATCTGTAAAAATATTTGTGATTTGAACTTTTTACTAGTGTCGCCTATAAACATATTTGTGATATGAACTGTGCATAGCGTGATCTAAGCACTGCTTGTGATATGAACTGTGCATAGCGTGGTCTAAGCAATGCTTGTGATATGAACTGTGCATAGCGTGGTCTAAGCAATGCTTGTGATATGAACTGTGCATAGCGTGGTCTAAGCACTGCTTGTGACATGGACTGTGCATAGCGTGGTCTAAGCACTGCTTGTGACATGGACTGTGCATAGCGTTGTCTAAGCAATGCTTGTGATATGAACTGTGCATAGCGTGGTCTAAGCACTGCTTGTGATATGAACTGTGCATAGCGTTGTCTAAGCAATGCTTGTGATATGAACTGTGCATAGCGTGGTCTAAGCACTGCTTGTGACATGAACTGTGCATAGCGTTATCTAAGCACTGCTTGTGACATGAACTGTGCATAGCGTGGTCTAAGCAATGCTTGTGACATGAACTGTGCATAGCGTGGTCTAAGCACTGCTTGTGATATGAACTGTGCATAGCGTGGTCTAAGCAATGCTTGTGATATGAACTGTGCATAGCGTGGTCTAAGCAATGCTTGTGATATGAACTGTCTTCTGCTATTGGGAATTGAAGTGTCTGCTACAGCATTCTAAACTGCTTTTGTTTTTTTTTTATTACAGGACTGCGGTGATGACATCTTGCTCAAGCTTAAGAAGATCGAAGACAATCAGACACGTCTACGGAACGAGTTTGATGAGTTTCGGGGTAGAGTTACTCGAGACATCGTGTCACTACAGACATCAGTCAATCGTGTCCTGGAAATCACCGACAACCTGGAAGATTTCGCGAGAGATTCTTTAACGCGCTTGGAGTCATCCATGGAGAAGATGCACTTTCAGCTTCTTGAAAACTCAGACCACCTCGGCAAGCAGATTTTAGACGTGAGGCGAGACATCATGGGCACTACGACTGGCCAGAATTCACCGTTCAGATCAAATGGAGGTACTTTGGAAAGGAAGCTGCTTAAGAAATACACGCATACTTTTGACTGGGAGGTGGGAAACTTGGACAGCCTGTCAAAAAGTCAGAAATCAGCGTCCAGCCAATCGTATCTGATAGGCGAGTTGGACTTCAAGATTCTAGGCGGAGCTGTATGTGATAAAGATGGTCACCTGCATGTAAAGGTGTATGGAGAGTTCACACACAAACCTTCAAAGCCATGGGAGAAGAACTATGGCTTCGAATGTTCTGTTTACATGATGGACAAGTCAGGAAAGAAACCTGATTTTATGATCGGCAATATACACAGTGATTTTAATTCTGGCAAAGAGTGGAACATTGGCGATGTCTCTGTAAACGAGATTAAGGATTTGGGATACGCAGTTAAAAATGGAAATGTGTATCTGAAGTTTGTTATAGAGATTTATGCCTAAAGGAGAATTCGACAAAATACGAAACGTTGAATACATGCTTGAAGAGTAATGTTCAAAATGTGAGTTACATGAATTAAACACATGTTCTAGATGTGAATGAATAAACATTCAAAATTAATAAAATAAAGTAAATGACAATATGAATGACTGTGATATGAATAGTAAAGAGAGGAGTTGAAGATCAAGTGAATTCTATGATATACGAAGTTCCTGAATAATGTGATTTAGGCATGGATGTAATGAATGATGGATCAGGTAAATCTTCGTGAAAGTTAATGTTGAAATGAGATTGTATGTGATAATATGGTTGATTAGCTAATACTGGGTAATTCATGTGATTTTAATGATGGAGCGATGTGAAAATAGACGTAAAGAAAAGCTTATGATAGATAAGAGAATTGACGACTGCGGTAAAACTGGTTCTAGTAATGAAGTAGATAGACATGTGTGGTTCAGTTGTACAAAAAAGATAGAAAGTAAGAAGAAATAAGAATGGCAGAAAGTAAGATGAATACGTATAAATGAAGAGTATTTCAGCAAAAGCTTTCTTCAAGAGTCACATACAGAAACAACATAGCATACATACATATATATACACACACAGAGACTTAGCTTTTACAAAAAATCTTCTTGTATGAAAGACGGACACAAAATGCCCCGAAATAGGGGCAGGTAACCACAGAGTGGGGGCTAGGGATTGAGCGGTGAAGTGAAGTAAAGGGAAGATAACAAAGGCTACCATTTGGTAAACAACATGGAGTTATGCCCCATAAAAGCTTACAATATTGTGTGCCGGAACCTGTAGACCCTATAGCAGTGTTTGAAAAAAAAAAGTTCTAGTGAGGAGTCAAAAAAAAAAACCATTGTTTCCAGTTATCAAGGAAATCGTCCCGCGGACTGGTCGGAATAATTGTTTTGGTATTGGATATCTAAAAACATCGCCTTGTTAAACTATAATAGATGCTGTTTAATAAGTAACAAATGTAAGTTGCCCTAACATCTCATGAATTGTTAGAATGTAGTAATTGATGACCATGATTCAGTATCAGTTAAATTACTCGTAAAATGAGTGCACATATACTCCCTGCTTTCCGACGTCCCGCTTTACGACGATTCGTTTTTCCGACCTGGGTCTAGTGAAATAGTAGGACTTCTTACTGGAAATTTATGAATATTTTTTTTCGTGTAAAGTACCAAGTACTTATTTAATGTAAAATTGCTGATTTTAAAATTGTACGTAAAAATTATAAGATCACTCTAGTCTGTTTTTATTTTTAACACCATGTCTGTCAACTGACTGTACGAGTATATTCACTGTTTTCATGTAAGAGTATATTTGCTATTTTCCTGTATGAGTGTATTCATTGTTTTTTTTGTATGAGTATATTCACTGTTTTCGAGTATGAGTTTATTCGTTGTTTTCCTGTATGAGTATATTCACTGTTTTCTTCTTTGAGTATATTCAGTGTTTTCATGTATGAGTATATTGATTGTTTTCCTGTATGAATATATTCATTGTTTTCCTGTATGAATATATTCATTGTTTTCCTGTATGAATATATTCATTGTTTTCTTATGTGAGTATATTCATTGTTTTCCTGTATGAATATATTCATTGTTTTCCTGTATGAGTATATTCCCTGTTTTCCTGTATGAGGATATTAATTGTTTTCCTGTATGAGTATATTCATTATTTTCTTATGTGAGTATATTCATTATTTTCCTATGAGAGCATATCCACCCCCTGTGAAATAATCTTGACGTATACTCGTATCTCGCTTTTCGATGGCGACCACAAAACGAACCCCAGTCAAGAAACTAGAACGGTCTGTACTAATAAAGCAGACCAGTTTGTTAACGAGAACGGTCTGTACTAATAAAGCAGACCAGTTTGTAACTTGAATTTTGACGAATTTTTATTTTGTGATCATTTTTATTGTTCGGATGTAATATACAGGGACTGTTTAATTCTGCCTGAATTTTTGTTTGTTTGGTTTTATTGTAAAGTGTAAATGACTTCATACTGAGCTCTCTTGCTGCTTAATAGTTTTGTAAATACTCAATAATATGTCGTACTGTGAGAGTAACGTTGTTGCCGTGTATGTGATAATTTCGTGTATTGAACATGCAGGTAATAGTTAAACGTAATAAATTTGTCATTTCACTTTGTTCTTTCAGTTCTATATTTCAAAAAAAAAAAATGAAACTGGTTGAGAAGCACCGATCCTACAAACTAATATTAACAACGAATAAATATTATTACGTACATGCATTTCTTAATACTTATACAAAATGTTTGAAACAAAGCGTGCAAGAAACAAATCTAGCAAGATATGTAATATTGGTTCATGTCTCAAGGCTCTCAAACTTCTGAAATGTGTGGTATGTGACTCATAAGCGGGGTTTGGCCTTCCCTGTTATGTAGAACACAACAAGTGGAGGAAAACGTATATCCCAGGTTCCTTCACATAATTCGCAAAATGCAAGGATGCTGAAAAATTTGTCCGAGAGGATATTAATTCATTTGGTGATCTGAGGTGTTGTGTGGTTATTTGATAACCACTGTGGAGCTTTCAGCCTATCTCTCTCTCTCTGAACCTTAAGTGCCCAGGGCACATGGGGCTTCCGCAAGGGTTTTCCACAAATGCCTGTCCTTCGCCTTTTTTTCTGCTCTTGCCCAGGTGAGCCCTCTATTGCTCAACATCCTTTCTGTTGTTCTTCTCCATGTCTCTTTTGGTCTACCCTTACTTTCAGCCTAATGATAGCTAAATTTATTTTCTGTTCTCTGATCAGAAAACTCGCGTAATTTTGTGGACGGGCATCAATTAGGAGAGAAAGGTGATCTAGCAATTGTTAGGTCAGATGTGTGCACATATCATAGAGCGGAATGATATATCCGTATGCATATCATATACTGTTGATGTACTGCCAAACAGACGGTATAACTTTTGTGTTTGTTGTTGGTTTTATAACGGAGGATACTAGTTCATATTAGTTTTCATGATATTTTACTTTAAATTTTGTTGATGCAATGCGTGTTCATGACATTAAAGGGAAACTCTGTTCTTTAAGTGTGTTCTTTCATTCCATTCTTTCCTGGAGTCATACTGAAAAGTGAGGGCAAGAAATTTTTGTGAAGACAGAAGCCATGAATACTATGCTCACGTGAGCATGGGAAAGATAAGTGTAAAAATAGATGCTAAATAACCATGATGATTGTACTCAAACAACATAATGATGTAATCGGTCTAGTCTTGCTGATGTAACCTCTCTAGCTTTAACAATGCTACCACTGTAATTTTGATGATACCATTCCTCTAGTCTAGTCTTGATGATATAATTTCTTTTGTCTTTTATAGTCATGATTATGTCCACCCTCATGTCTGGTCTTGATAATAGAATCTCTCTGATTATGTACCCTTTCAAGACGGTCTTTTCTAAATTATCATGACGTTTAAAAATTACAAAATATTTAAGTTTTCTTTGTTTAATCCTGTTTACTAGCCAGCCTTCTTCAATATTAAGTTCTTGTAGTATGGATATATTTGTTCTTTTTTTGTGTCCATGATATTTGAAGAACTTTCCTGTAGCATTTACATTCAAAGGCATTTATGTGTTTCTCAGCTGTTTTGTTAAGTGTCCAGGTCTCACAGGCATATGCTGCGATGAGAAAGATGCATGCCCTTAAAAATCTTATTTTTGTGGTTCTGTCTGTTCCTCTCCACAGATTCTTTATTTGTTTTACTTTCTGAAGAGCGATAGATGTCCTCCTTCTAATTTCCCTCATTGTATCTCCATTATTAGTTAGTAGTGATCCAAGATATTCAAAACTCTCCACTTCTTCCAATTTTTCCTCATTGATATATATTTCAGCTGCCTTGTTTGTTTTGTCAGTTGCATCAATTTAGTTTTCTTCGCATTAAGATGGAGACTTTGCTCTTCTCTGTTCTTACAGACTGATATAATTAGTTTTTCCATTCCTTTTTGTGTTGTGGACAGTAACACTGTGTCATCAACATATCTAATCTCTGGTACTTCATAACCTCTAATTGTTATGGCATCGTAGTATTCTTTGTCTACATCTTATTTAAGAAACACAATCTAAAAATAAAGTATGTCCCTGAGATATAAGTAGATAATACAAGAAATAATGAAAATCAGCGGAACCTACAAAGTTAGCAATATCGTCTTACAAAAAATGTCTTAAAAATACTTCAAGACATTTAAAACAACAAATCAAAACACTGGTGGCTTCAAAAATATCCAGAATAGTGCCCAGGCGGGTTACACCTGGGACAAACTTTCAAAACCGAGTAACACAATGCCTGAAGCAAGAGAGATGTAGGTGCAGTTGGTTTAGATAGGAGACTTGTGGTGTGTGTTTGCTTCCATGAAAATGTGTCTACTGGCTTTAGAATAGACGAATATTTTGTGGAGCTAGCAGAAAATGTATATGCCGGATACAGTGTTAAATATGTTGGAGAAATAGACTGAATAGGGAGATAGAGATAAATAGACAGACAGACAGACAGACAGACAGACAGACAGATAGATAGAGATAGATAGATAGATAGATAGATAGATAGATAGATAGATAGATAGATAGATAGATAGATAGATAGATAGATAGATAGACAGAGAAACAGAGAGGAAGAGATAGTGAGAGCGACTGAGAAGGAAAAGGCAAAATAAAAGCAAAGTGACAGAGATAAAGAGAGACAGAGAGAGAGAGAAAAAGAGAAATAGAGAGAGAGAGAGAGAGAGAGAGGGCGAGGAGACAGAATGAGAAAGAGAGAGAGAGAGAGGCAACGAATTTAAGAGAATAATGAGAGAGGAAGAAATATGAGCAAAAGGATAAGGAAAAAGTGGTTTCGTGAGAGAAAATGAGAGAAAAAAGGGGACTATTTAAAAATCAGATTTTTTTTTTTACAGGCGGTATAATCGAAACAGAACACGTACATGCACTGGTTGAAGAAGTACATGTATGCTTGATTGCATGTTTTGAAAGCCTCTCTATGAATCAGTGGACTACATCAGTGTAGATTTTTAGTTTTTAATTTTTTTTAAATGTTGCTTGCGTCAGTACGTACACGCGTATGTGGAAGCATATGAATGAACAGGCTGACAGACAAACACTCCAGGCAATACGTGCGGGCACTTGTCCTAAACTCATTTTTCAATAACTTTCTTTGCTACCAACGGACAAGTAGAAAAGTGTCTATGTTCACGTCCCCAATTTACTGCTAGCAATAGCGGAGAGATGGGACAGACTACGGTTCTCTAATCATAGACAAATGTGACTTTGTTGTATCAGAGTCATCTTCTCTTCCTTGTTATGTAGATATACCCCAACTTATTTATTCCAGGGCACTGAATACATCATGTGCACATAAAACCGGCGAATTCAAACCACCGACCTTATCCATGATAGACTAGCGCTTACCACTACTTGATGTC
Source organism: Achatina immaculata (assembly GCA_009760885.1). Classification (NCBI taxonomy): domain Eukaryota; kingdom Metazoa; phylum Mollusca; class Gastropoda; order Stylommatophora; family Achatinidae; genus Lissachatina; species Lissachatina immaculata. The sequence continues at coordinate 31,773,308 of CM019695.1, forward strand.
CTGTTATTATCCGATAAACAATCTTTCTAAGTTCTTTATTATGATACATCATAAAGCCACAACATTCACTGAACAATATTACCGTTATTGTTGTTGTTGCTACTGGACACCAGTGAGGTCAGTTTATCCTACATTCGTATAACAGCATGCAGTGGCTGCACACATAACGCCAAACATTGGATGTACATATAGCAACAAACAGTAGATGTACATATAACAGCAAACAGTGGACGCACATATAACAGCAAACAGTAGGTGTACACAAAACGGCAGTGGATGTACATGTAACGGCAAATAGTGGACGCACATATAACAGCAAACAGTGATTGTACATATAACGGCAAACAGTAGATGTACATATAGCAACAAACAGTAGACGTACATATAACAGCAAACAGTGGATGCACATATAACAGCAAACAGTGGATGCACATACACAACGGTTCGATGAATCGTTCCAGTAGAGTCAAAGGCTGGAAAGACGGCCCGGGTGGGGGGGGGCGGTGGGGGGTAGAAAGGGGAATGGAACTGGCAAAAATATGAATGGTAATATAAGACAAGTGGAATACGAGGTATCTCCTCGTTAGTCTTCTGGTATCCCTCATTACTTTGTTTCCTTTGTCAAAGTATGGACTTGTAATTCATTTGTGAGCTAATACAGATTGACAAGAGAAGTAGGAAGCAGATTCCCCTTTGCTGTGAATGCAGAGGTCAACCCTGTGATTTACACAGATGGGTCCGTTATACGCAGAGCAATTCAGGAAGCCAGCGGTGATTTCGCTATGACTACAAGCTGCATGACGATGGAGGTGATGGCAGTAACGAAAGCATTCGTCTGGCTGGAGTCACAGGATTATACCTGTGTCTCTATTCTGAGTTATTCAACGAGTATGATCCAGAAGGTTGAGGCAGGTTCTGTACGCAGGCAATGGCTTGAGTCACTGCAGAAATCAATGATTCGCAAAGTCACCATAATTTATGTTCCTGGGCACGTGTTCAGTCAGGGAAATGAGAGAGTTAATAGACTGGCTTGCTCTGCCATCATTGCAGATGGACAACCACTAGATCTGACATCCAGATACACTAGATCGAGCTGATATTTATAATGCGCTCAGAGAGATAGGCATGCCTCGTGTCTACTGAACAGTTACTAATGACTACACCTACAAACACCTTTTTTTTGGAGCTGATAGTTGGCTCCGTTCATTAGTATGCTATTCTCTCGCGGTTAAAAGGCAGCAGTTCGTCCTACCGGAATCCGTGTTCGAATCCCAGGTAATTCTCCTGTGATTTTTTTTCTCTCACGTCTCACTAAAGTACTTTGTCTACGATTTTTTCTAGGTCTAATCCTACAAAACTGTGTTCTCTTACTTTACCGTACGAAAGCCTCGTTGTTTCCTATTTATAAAAATGTTCCTGAACTTATACCTGAAACTAACTTCATGTAATAAGTATTCGTTTGTTTATTCCTGTTATTCAAGTATGCACCAGGCATGGCAGGAGACCGCGTGTATGTTTGTCTAAAAGGTTGATACTCGCTAGAGAGAATGAATCTAAGCTACGGAATTTCTGTGTCATGACCTCGTTTCTTTCCGGGTGTCAAGATCCCTCGTGTTTACTGAACAGTTACTAATGACTAGGCCTACAAACACCTTTTTTTTTTTGGAGGTGCTAGTTGCCTCAGTTCGTTAGTACACTGTTCTCTCGTGGCTAGACGGCTGCTCCTCCTACCGGAGTTCGTATTCGAATTCCAGGTAATTGTCTTGCCATTTTTCTTTCTCTCACATCTCACTAAAGTGAATTGCCTACGATTTTTTCGATGTCTAATCATATACAACTGTGTTCTCTTGCTTTAATGTATGAAAGTCTCGTTGTTTCCTATTTATTTTACAAAAATGTTCCAGAGAGATAGGCAGAGTTTAGGATTTCGAGGGCAATGTGAATCTATATCGCTACTCAGACTGAGAGAGCTGGAAATACAGATCAGCAATTCCAGGAACGAGAGGCATACTGGACACAACAACTGATCAACCAAGACAGGACAGGAATTATCAACCTAAGGACGCCGATGGATATGTTGAGAGGGGAAGAGGGTGGGGAATCTAAGCAGCTACGGACATGCTCGGAGTGCAGTGATGACCCTCACCATAAACCATAAACAAAGATTAGGTCAGTGAACTCGGGGAAGGCAGAACTTAATCAGTGGAAGTGGGAACTTATCCGTTGCCCGAAGACCTTTAGCAAAGTCGATGAAACGTCATAAATAACTGAGCTATCTAAAACTTTGCTGTTTATTACACTTTGTAGTTTCAAATTTCCTAAGCTAAATTTAATACATGTTATATCTGTACACTTGGTACAAATTCATGCACACAAAAATAATCTATGCCTGCTTTTTTTCCAATGAAATGCGTAGCAGATGAATCATCTCTATTACAGTGTGTTAGTGGTCCAATAACCTGCAATTCCTTCTTTTGCTACACCTCTTCCGGGTTGTTCGTCTAACTTCTCCTGTTACGCAGCAGATAACTTTCATGTCGATCTTGTCAAATCTTAAAGCTCCACATTTTGCATACATGTCTGGTTATGATAGGGAAGTGCTGGCACCAGCATAATAACGATAGTAATAAGCGACAGTAGAAAGCCTATAATAACGACAATAATAAGTGACAGTAGAAAGCCTATAATAATGACAGTAATAAGTGACAGTAGAAAGTCTATAATAACGATAGTAATAAGTGACAGTAGAAAGCCTATAATAACGACAGTAATAAGTGACAGTAGAAAGTCTATAGAAATATGTACTTCAGAGCGAGAGATAAATGAATGCCGCCGGTTACATGGGCTACTGCCGGTTACATGGGCCACTGCCGGTTAAATGGGCCGTTTGAAATTGCAAAAATGCTAACTTCTTTGACATAAACTGAACAGAAAAATATTTTACGGTCTTGTTTTTTTCGACTGAAACTGCTACAATATAACCCCCACCCTCTCTCTCTCTCTCGCTCTCGCTCTCTGAATATTAAGTGCCCAAGGCACTTGGGGGCCTTCTCAAGTTTTTTTTTCCAAAAATACCTGTCCTTCGCCTCTTTTCCCGCCGTTGTGCAGGTGAGCCCCTCTATTGCTCAACCTACTCTCTGTTCTTCAACCTCCTCTTTATTGCTCAACGGCTCTCTGTTGCTCTTCTCCATGTCTCCTTTGGTCAGCCTTAATTCTGTTCCCCTGTGGTGTTCATCTTAGTGCTGTTTTTTGTGATTTTCTCTGTTGATTGGATTGGTGACATGTATGCTTTTATATTATGTTTTTTTCCTGTAGATTGATCACGTGTTTGTATCAATACAGATGCTGGTTATGTGGGTAATGGCAGCAATGGCTGCGGAGATGAAAGTCCAGTGGCACATATAGTAGTGGTGGTTGCCATAGGTAAGGGCCCAGTGCAGGTAGAGTACAGTGTAACTAATGCAGACCTGAGAAGTTTCATTATTAACTGATATTATGCTTGACTTAATTTGCGTTTTCACTGATTGTTCCTCACATTGTTTTGCCTTTATTGATGAATAATGTCTTCATGTCATGTTGATTGTCAGTGCCAGTGTTCTGTAGTTGTTGGGTTCATTGTCAGAATAAAATTGCTGTATAATTGAATTCAGACTTCGTGATTTGTACTGTATGTCAATGTATTGTTATGTTGATTGAATGCTTGAGGATTTAGGAGCATACAACATACCAAGGAGGGGAGGACCTGGGTTGCAAGTCATGATGGGGGACCTAGATTGGCCTCGAATACGGTAGAACATTGCCAAGAGAAATGTTGGTCTGTAATCTTCTTGGGAAAATATTCCTCCCACTAATTATAAATGTAAACTTGCACCGACAAGTTTTACACTTACATCTTACATTCTTCCCGTGCTGTTAAACGTCACATAGGGCTCGCATGGTAGTTCGCCAAGTTTTCCTGTTTTCCGCAAACTTTTCAGTCGCATCAAGGGATTTTATACATACTAATTTGCCTCTCTTAACAATGTGCCCTTTAGAGTTTCATCTGTCCCTCATCTGCCTTATCTCTGCTTTGTTCTTGAATTCTTAAGAGATTATTCACAACGCTCTGTGTTTGACTGAACTAATAGGGAACAAAAGACCCAGTATTTATGATGAACGAGATATAAGGGCAAGCATTTCATTCCTGACTGCTTTTGTCAAGGTTTGAAAACCATAGCTGATCAAGACCCTATACTGTCTCCATGTGATGACATGGGAACAGCAGTGGAGAAAGAGGTATGGAGATGAGACGGGAAATCGGTCTCAAAAATAAGACAGGCTGAAGTAGGATATGCCGAGTGTCTCGTTAGCGAATCTGATACTTCTCTCAGACTACCTGTAAGCTGCGACACAATACAATCAACGTCATTTTGAGAGCAAATGAAGAAGAAGAACGTAGGACGAATATTCTGTCTACTGCATAAGTGAATATAAAAATAAACTTTTATTTTAAAAAAACCTGATTGCTTTCTATAAAAGAAATAACTCACAAATAAGAGTGCTACAGTTGCTACTCAAGAGAGTAAAAAACATGTTCCTTCTTCTTTACATATGCGAGAATTTGAAACAGGGAAGATAAGTGGGGCCTGCAACCAGGAAGTAAATCACATTTTCACTCCAGAACAACATTGGCAGGGTTGATAGTTCTTTCACACGTAAGTGAATCAATACACAGAGCGATAGTTAGCCAAAGTCTAAATAGAATGAAAAGAAGCATATTTTTAACCCAACGGATATTTTCAACTTATAGAATATCTTCTTTCCAGTTTCTTCCTACATTTTTTTTTATTTTCATTAAAATGTATCTTGACAGAGCATGTAAGTGAACTGAAGCGTCAAGGAATTAAACCGAAGTCTGAACCTTTCATTTGAAAGCGTCATTGAATACGGCTGCACGTCGCTGTGGTCTCTCTGTTGGAGTCTGTGATCTTGTTGCTTTCTGTGAAAAGTAAGTTAATAGTGTTATTTTATTTCCATGCGTTTTTTTTCAGAATGTAATACACTATTTTCTTAAAGCAGATATTGAAGATACAAAAGTGAAGACAAATGTGGTAAAACTGGTTCTGGTAATAAAGGTAGACGGAGCTGCATCTTACATCCTTCCCGTGCAGTTAAACGACACATAGGGCAACGTATGGTAGTTCGCCAATATGTCCTGTCTTCGGCGAGTCTTTCAACTTCATCAAGGGATGTTATGATCACTAATTGGCTTCTCTTAACAATGTCCTCTTTAGAGTTTCACGTGATCGACCTTTTTTTCTTCGGCCTGTTGTGCTCCACTTGATAGCTTGTTTAGGGATTCTCTGATTGTTTCTTCTCATCACATGACCGACATATGTCCATTTTGTTTTTCTGATCACCCATGAGAGATGTTATTGTTTGCTCATCTGTCTTATTTCTGCGTTGTTCTTGAATTCGTTCCACTTTAAATGGAGTATTTTCTTTAGGCATTTATTTTCGAAAGAGTCTTAATTTCTTGTCTATTTCTTTAGTTGTTTTCCAGCTTTCACATGCATAAATGAGGGTGGATATTACATTTGAATTGAATAATATTAACTTGGTTTTTGTACATATAACCTTTGAATGCTATATATTCTCAGAATTCTTGAAGGTCAATGCTGCTTTGGCAATTCGAATTCTGACTTCTGTTCTGGTATCACCATTGTGGTCTATATAGCTGCCGAGATATGCAAAATGGTTTACTTCTTCAACAGTTGTTTCTTTTACGTATATTTGTCCTTCGTCGTTATTGAGAACCTTCATTATTTTTGTTTCATCTTTGTTAATTTCAAGTCCTATTTTACTAGCCATTGAAGACAGGGTATCTGTTTTTACTTGCATTGATTTCATATTGTCGCTGATAAGAGTTACGTCATCTGCAAAATCAAGATCTTCCAGTTGGGTCTCACGTACCCAATCAATGCCCGTTTTATCTTTACATTTTTTCATTATGAAGTCTATGGCAATTCCAAAAAGCAAGGGAGATAATATACATCCTTGTTTCACGCCTGTTTCAATCTGAAACCATTCGCTCATTCCTTCGTCTGCATGGTTCAGCTTAAAAACAAAAAAAAATGATAGAGAGAGTGAAGACAGTGGGATGGAATGAAAACGACAGAAGGTAAAACGAACACGCAGAAATTAAGAATATACAACAATCCAACATTTCAGCTAATGCCTTTTTCAAGAACCACATACAAAAACAACGGAACAGATTAAAACCACGAAAAGCGGATGAAAAGATAATCTTGTCAAAGTTCTTTTGGTATCCACCCTGTAAGAAAGATGGGCACAAAATGCCTGTATCGAATATAAACGAAATTTAAAGAAGGGAAAACGGTTAAAAAATGTATGACGTTCTTGACTTTTGTGTCATTTTTATGATTTATAAACGTATACTTTCTTCATTACGCGGGAACCGAAATTACGACGTTAGATGTGGTGAGCAATTGTAACGCGGAAGTTTCTTAGTATGAACAACAAGATACAGCTAGTTCCCAATGAATAGTTTTTGGGTATAACTGTACGTATAAAACTAAATATATACGGTAATTACACACGGAACCATTACAGTATAGTTGTGATAACAAAATGTGAAGACTATTTGCAAATACCAAAAACAAAAAACAAAAACGTTACAATCGTGTGCTCGTTAATTAAGAAAGCTATTCCTACTTTTGTTCTACATAGTCTAAACATAGAAGTGCTTTCTAAACAGATCATATACCACTCCCTAACTCAAAGGACGTCTTTGCTTCAGCACTATTCTGGTGTCGATTGCATTGCAAATATCCACGCTTCGCAGTTTCGTGGAGATGAAAAGAAGAAGAAGCAGAAGGAGAAGAAGAACAACAACATCGATAATAATAACAACAGCAATACAAACAACTTAAGCAACAAAAACAAAAAGCTGATGATAACATTTTGTAAAGCCTATAAACTGGTTTGCGTTGATACACATAGAGAAGGGCTAACATCTAAACTAAATAAAATAATCGTATTCTCTGCTTCCATTAATTTCACATCACAACATCATTACCGGTCTGTGGATGCAGGAAATTCTCTACTGTAGAGAGCGGAACAACAACACAATTCCTTCAGATCATCAGAGGAAGTTCCCCCCCTCCCTCAGACAAGTGTTTCGGCCCTATTAAACTTCTGACACTCTAAGGAGGGTGGCCCCCTCTGGGTCATGACTCCCAGAGGTCTTGTGAGTTGTTGCATGTTCGTCCTGGATATGATGTTTTATCATTTATATCTGGGGGGGGGGGGTGCTGCGCAGTGTGGCGTAGGCTATCATTTCTCTCCACAATCCCCTGTCTTTAGACTTGGGGGAGAGAAGACACAGTCTACTCAGACAGGCAGCTACCCGTATCTTACATGCTATTATCAGGGCTGGCGAACCCCAGTGGAATAAGACATTGTCCCATTGGTACCCCCCCCCCAAACAAAAAAAAACAGGCCTAGTCTGACTAAAGGGTCGATGATTGTGTAGTCCCCATGGTGGTGGAGCCTGTTAAGGAGCTACTGCACACCCCCTCTGGTTTTTAGCTCCGTTCAGAAACTGAAAAAAAAATAGTTGCCATTAGCCGCTCTCAACTTAACACGATGCTGAGCCTCAACAACTTGAGCACATCGGCTTCAAGAAATACCATTTCGCATTTCCAAGGAAATTGGAGAAGAAGAAGAAGAAGAAGAAGACATACATACACACAACACAAACAGACCCACACACAAACGCAAACACAAATACACATACACAAACACACACATACACAGGCAAATACAAATACAAACTCACAGACACACAAAAACAGGCAAATACAAGCTCACAAACACACTTTTAAATGTACCAATTTTTTTTATGCACCTTAACATACCCACACCCCCCGCCCTTATTATTGCATCCCTCAGTCTTTGTCAGTGCTCTATGTAAACACACCATGAGTGGACGTATCATACACACGAAGCCTTCAAGTATCACCACCAATCGCTTCCAGCCCAAGGTAGGATATCAACAGAAATGTGTGCTGTATATCATTTTCTTTCATGTTTGTAATAAAAAAAAATTTTAGAAATCATAACCGATGTTCTGAATTTCCTCTCCTAAAAATAAATGGGTACAGTTTGTCAATGTACCTGAACTGAACATTTTTTTTTATTTTTAATAAATACGAGGGTGAGTGAAAAACGGTAACTGCAAATTAAGGGACATGACCGACCACCGAAAATTTATGAAAAGACTTTCTGACTCGTCTTCAATGATTACTTACTCTTCACTTAGGGTTAGTTTTAAAAAAAAACTTCTCATCGCATGATGTCAACAGCGATATTAATGTGATAACTAGATTCATCATAGTAATCATCATCACACATCTTATCGTCAGTAACACGGGTGCTGTAGTTCTGTTGTGGGTATCAGTAACAACAGCATCATCTTCAGAAACGTTAGAAAATATGACCGATATATATCAAATAATAAAAAAAAAAAAGAAAACTGCTACAAATACGATTTATAATCAGTTTATGGAAAAACTAATTATGTCAGTCCGTAAGAATAGCGAAGAGCAAAACCTCTATCTTAATGCAAAGAAAACTAATTTGATGACAACTGACAAAACAAACAAGGCAGCTGAAATATGTATCAATGAGGAAAAATTGGAAGAAGTGGAGAGTTTTGATTATCGTGGATCACTACTAACTAATAATGGAGATACAATGAGGGAAATCAAAAAGGAGGACATCTATCGCTCTTCAGAAAGTAAAACAACTAAAGAGTCTGTGGAGAGGAGCAGACACAACAACAAAAATAAAATTTTTAAGGGTATGCATCTTTCCCATCACAACATATGCCTGTGAGACCTGGACACTTAACAAAACAGCTGAGAAACACATAAATGCATTTGAATGTAAATACTACAGAATAGTTCTTCAAAAAAGAACAAATATATCTATACTACAAGAACTTAATATTGGCTAGCAAAGAGGATTAAAGAGAGAAAACTTAAATATTCTGGACACATTAATCATCATGATAATCTAGAGACGACCGTCTTGGAAGGGTACATAATGGGAAAAAGAAAGAGAGGAAGACCAAGGCGAAGATGGCAGTAAGACATCGTTGATGATCTGCAAATGGATACATCAGCGGCAAGCCATCTTTCTCACAACCGAGAGGCCTACAGGAGTGCTGTTAGGGAGGCAAAGTTCCGCAAGGGACATGCAAATGAATGAATGAATGAAATAAGTTTGTAATGAAAAACAACCAGCTTAGTTTGGGGGCATCAGAAGCGCAGGAGAAAAGCCTCCGATCACGGGGAAATGTCTGCCAGTACTGCCATGCTCGTCATACTCCACAGCAGAAATGATTGCCAGAGAATGAAGGGAAAACAAAAAGGTCTAGCAAAGGTCTCCCCGTTTTTGATGGACTTTACCCCCAGGTCCAGAGCAAGTTAAGAAAATATGTTGGCGTTTTCGGTCATACATATAATAATAAACCTTCTTGAATCGCCTATTACCTTATCAGCAGAGGTAGTAGCTGTGTTCTTTCTTGAGAATCACAAAGTCCATCCTGACACACGTTATGTTAAGAGTCAAAAGCTGTAGTATTACTTCACTCACTCGCTCGTGTGTTGACGTGTACACTTCAGCATTCTCTGCCTTCCTAGTTACCTCCAAACAATCCCGTTGTCTAGTGCTACAATTTATGATGGTTTTTCTCTTGATCTTATTCTATTTCTTCCGCCACGCCCCCTCCACGTATGCAGTGGTTATGAAGTTATTTTTCGCTTAATACTAAGTAATAGGAAAGGAATAAATCATACATGTATAAACCTGACATTTCTTTAGGAGACTAGTGAAGACTATATGGAACCAGAGAGTGTCTCATTTGTTATTCTGATATGGATCCTTAACTTATGAGGATTACATATCAGATACCATTGTCTGCACAATAACACCAGTTTAAAACGATATACTATCAATGATATTGTGTGGTGTATGGAGTAGTGTAGAGAATGGGGGTTGTAGAACACTCAGTATTTGAGTTCTCCCCGCCTCCAGCAAGCTCTTAAGCCAGCTTCTGTTGAGCAGTTCGGGGTGGGAGAATTGGATCACATTTTCTTTACAATTTTATACGATATGGGAGTTCAGGAGCACCTACCCAGAGGTAGATCAGAACCTCCCGGTACTACATTGTAAACCCAACTTCTGCTAAACCTTCCTGTGAGTGGGGGCGAGCTCCCTGGCCGAGTGGTCTAGAACTTCCAGGCCGAGTGGTCTTTAACATTGTTTTGTGTTCTTTCTTATTTATATTGCGAATCCTATATTTCTTACATTAGTGTTCGCTACTATCCTAGTACTTTAGAAGACGTTCTTTATTCAACACATCTCACATTGAGGTTTCACAACTTTACAATAGATCAAGTCTAATGAAAAGTTCACTGAATTCTTTTATTTTGGTCAATACATCAAGACGCATCGACAACATCTCTTGTCTGTAGGTTATTATTACATTCCTGATTCTTCCTTTTTGCTCAACATTTCAGAATGTCACTGCACTCCTAATACACGGTTCATCACAGAGCTGCTACTCTTAATACACACATAGTCATAACCAAACTCTATGTAGTTCGTTATTGAGTCAAGTGTATATAGTTCTCTTTAATATTCATCAACCGAAGGTCACAGGTTTCGGATTAAAGCAATCAAAAGCATTTTTCACAGCTTTCCAAAATATCAAACTTGCATTTCACTCATTATAATGCTAAAGTCACTTTCTAACTCGTAGTACTTCCTCTGTCTACTCTAAAACTACCTCTCGTTCCTAAAGCTCCGTCTTCCTAACCTCTTCCTACTAGTCTCTCTGTGTCTATCCCTACATCTCTCTTTCTGAATCTGCCTCTGAATCTCCTCTCTTCAGCCCTCTTCCCTGCCTTATATTCTTAAGTTAACCGTCCAGTAGACCACGCCTCCAAATGTTGTATTGGTCATTGGATCTTCCTTTGTCTCCCAAAACCGGTCGCAAATAGCGTCCTAGAATTAGCAACAACCTATACCCGTTAGTCGCTTCAATTCCGTCTGTCCAATTGTTATTTTTATTTAAATCCACTATCTCTTTCATGGCGTCTGCTTCAGAATTTAGTCCGTACTCTGTTCAGTCGCTTAACTACTAGTCCCTTTGACCCCTAACTACATCAGTCAGTGTCAGATGTCAATTTTTCCATCTCGGCTAGGAGCATGGGTGGTTTTCGAGTCATTGTGTTGTTAGTACTGGACTAATTTACGATCTCTCGGCGTAGCCATGTCTGTCTTTTGGCCTTCTCTGTTTACCTTTGATTAGGGTTTTGAATTTCTAAGTATCTGCTCTTCGGAGCGTCCCATCCTGCTACTATGTCGCGGGAGTTTAACTCTCCAATCTTTGCCAGCGTTTTTCCTTTCTAATTATTTACTTTTCTGTTGCTATTTGATTTTACCATTTTGCCTATAATACTTTTCTTAACTATATTCACGATCATATCACTAATAATAATAATAATAACTATAATCATTTACTTACAAAGGCTATGCTACAGATCAAAAACTCCCAGACTGAGTGGTATAGAACTTCCAGGCCGAGTGGTCTAGAACTCCCAGGCTGAGTGGTCTAGAACTCCCAGGCTGAGTGGTCTAGAACTCCCAGGCTGAGTGGTCTAGAACTCCCAGGCTGAGTGGTCTAGAACTCCCAGGCCGAGTGGTCTAGAACTCCCAGGCTGAGTGGTCTAGAACTCCCAGGCCCAGTGGTCTAGAACTCCCAGGCCGAGTGGTCTAGAACTCCCAGGCTCAGTGGTCTAGAACTCCCAGGCTGAGTGGTCTAGAACTCCCAGGCCGAGTGGTCTAGAACTCCCAGGCTGAGTGGTCTAGAACTCCCAGGCCGAGTGGTCTAGAACTCCCAGGCCGAGTAGTCTAGAACTCCCAGGCTGAGTGGTCTAGAACTCCCAGGCCGAGTGGTCTAGAACTCCCAGGCTGAGTGGTCTAGAACTCAAAGGCCGAGTGGTCTAGAACTCCCAGGCTGAGTGGTCTAGAACTCAAAGGCCGAGTGGTCTAGAACTCCCAGGCTGAGTGGTCTAGAACTCAAAGGCCGAGTGGTCTAGAACTCCCAGGCTGAGTGGTCTAGAACTCAAAGGCCGAGTGGTCTAGAACTCCCAGGCTGAGTGGTCTAGAACTCAAAGGCCGAGTGGTCTAGAACTCCCAGGCTGAGTGGTCTAGAACTCAAAGGCTGAGTGGTCTAGAACTCCCAGGCTCAGTGGTCTAGAACTCCCAGGCTGAGTGGTCTAGAACTCAAAGGCCGAGTGGTCTAGAACTCAAAGGCCGAGTGGTCTAGAACTACCAGGCTGAGTGGTCTAGAACTCCCAGGCTGAGTGGTCTAGAACTCAAAGGCCGAGTGGTCTAGAACTCCCAGGCCGAGTGGTCTAGAACTTCCAGGCTGAGTGGTCTAGAACTCAAAGGCCGAGTGATCTAGAACTCCCAGTCTCTATACCACTTGTGGTACTGCACTTGAAAAGATAAAATGCTTTCTAGGAGTTTTTAATAAAAAGCATGAATGTTTACTGAACTGATAGAGCATTACAGACGATATAGTATTTTCCTGAATCTTCTGTCAGGACATCCCTGGTTCGGTCCCTTGCTCAAGTGCATTTTGTTTTTCTGATAGATGGCACCAATGTAATTTAGACAGGAATAAGGACACATTCATTCATTCATTTGCATGTCCCTTGCGGAACTTTGCCTCCCAAACAGCACTCCTGTAGGCCTCTCGGTTGTGAGCAAGATGGCCTGCTGCTGTTGCATCCATTTCCAGATCGTCAACGATGTCTTGCAGCCATCTTCGTCTTGGTCTTCCTCTTTTTCTTTTTTAAGGACACACGTAGGTGTATTTTCAACATCAGAAGAAAGTTTTTTTTTTAATGAAATAGGTCAGGGATTGGTCAGCTCAGGGGTGCGCAACTCTGAGCGAAATCTGTACCGACTGATCCACTGTACGAAGGAGCTGTGAGAGAATGTTAGTCGGTCGGGAGTTGTACGTGAAGGTGCCACCCCGAACCTTAAGTGCCCAGGGCACATGGGGCTTTCACAAGGGTTTTCCACAAATGCCTGTCCTTTGCCTTTTTTCTGCTCTTGCCCAGGTGAGCCCTCTATTGCTCAACATTCTCTCTGTTATTCTTCTCCATGTCTTTTTTGGTCTACCCTTACTTCTGTTCCCCTGTGGTGTCCATCTTAGCGCTAGTTTTGGTAGTGAGTTGTCAGTCATTCGAAGCACATGTCCCAACCATCGCCAGCGTCTTTCCTCAATAATTGCTGTCAGTGGCTTCATCTGCATTTCTGCCAACAAGATGTTATTTCTTATGATGTTTGGCCAAAATATTTTTTTCTAATTCTTCGTAAACATTTAGTCTGGAAAGAATTCAACTTGTTTTCTATGGTTTTGGTGATTTTCCAGTATTCACTTCCATAGAGTAATACACTTAGAACAATACTCTTAAATGTCCTGATTTTTCATATTAGTTTAGTTTTTTTTTTTGTGTGTTGCTTTTTAAGTTTTTTTTTTTTGCTTAGTTTTTTTTTTAGATTTCCATATAGTCTGCAGCATTGCAAAAGCCTGGTTTGCTCTAGTAAGTCTGCTGTTGATGTCCTCTGTGCTGTCTCTATTTTCTACTACCCTACTGCCAAGATATACAAATTCATTGACCTCCTCCACTAACTTGTTATCTACTCTGTGTACATGTCTGTTGTTCACATTTTGCTTCATTAACTTGTCTTTCCTATGTTGATCTTTAGTCCTTTGTTTTTTTGCATTTTGAGTTAGCTTGTTTATTTTATCTTGCATTTCTTTGTAGCTGCTTGATAGTAGACAAATGTCGTCCGCAAAGTCAAGGTGCTCCAGCACTGTGTCAAGGGTTCATTGTAATCCTCTGCGTTTGTCTGATGTTGCCTCCTTCATTAACCAGTCTACTGTCAAGATAAATAATGTTGGTGATAGTACACATCCATGCTTCACTCCTGTTTGTACCTTAAAGCTGCTGGAGGTATGTTCTCCACAGATCACTTTGCACTGAAAACCCTCGTATAGGGCTTTGATTACATTCACTATCTTATGGGGGAGGGCATGCCATCTTAGAATTTTCCACAGTGCATCTCTGTTGACACTGTCAAAGACTTTCTCAGAATCTATAAACAATGCATATTTGTGCTATGCCACTCATTTGCCTGTTCTAATATTTGTCTAAGTACAAATATGTGGTCTATGCATGATATTCCTTTCCTAAATCCTGCTTGCTCTTTCCAAAGTTTTCCCTCAAGTGCTGGTCAATTCTGTTGATGATTATTCTGCAAAATACTTTCAGTGAGTGGCAGTAGGGTAATGCCTCTCTAGTTCCCGCAATCTCTGAGGTCACCTTTCTTTGGAACTTTGCCTCCCAAACAGCACTCCTGTAGGCCTCTCGGTTGTGAGCAAGATGGCCTGCTGCTGTTGCATCCATTTCCAGATCGTCAACGATGTCTTGCAGCCATCTTCGTCTTGGTCTTCCTCTTTTTCTTTTTAAGGACACACGTAGGTGTATTTTCAACATCAGAAGAAAGTTTTTTTTTTTAATGAAATAGGTCAGGGATTGGTCAGCTCAGGGGTGCGCAACTCTGAGCGAAATCTGTACCGACTGATCCACTGTACGAAGGAGCTGTGAGAGAATGTTAGTCGGTCGGGAGTTGTACGTGAAGGTGCCACCCCGAACCTTAAGTGCCCAGGGCACATGGGGCTTTCACAAGGGTTTTCCACAAATGCCTGTCCTTTGCCTTTTTTCTGCTCTTGCCCAGGTGAGCCCTCTATTGCTCAACATTCTCTCTGTTATTCTTCTCCATGTCTTTTTTGGTCTACCCTTACTTCTGTTCCCCTGTGGTGTCCATCTTAGCGCTAGTTTTGGTAGTGAGTTGTCAGTCATTCGAAGCACATGTCCCAACCATCGCCAGCGTCTTTCCTCAATAATTGCTGTCAGTGGCTTCATCTGCATTTCTGCCAACAAGATGTTATTTCTTATGATGTTTGGCCAAAATATTTTTTTCTAATTCTTCGTAAACATTTAGTCTGGAAAGAATTCAACTTGTTTTCTATGGTTTTGGTGATTTTCCAGTATTCACTTCCATAGAGTAATACACTTAGAACAATACTCTTAAATGTCCTGATTTTTCATATTAGTTTAGTTTTTTTTTTTGTGTGTTGCTTTTTTAAGTTTTTTTTTTTTGCTTAGTTTTTTTTTTTAGATTTCCATATAGTCTGCAGCATTGCAAAAGCCTGGTTTGCTCTAGTAAGTCTGCTGTTGATGTCCTCTGTGCTGTCTCTATTTTCTACTACCCTACTGCCAAGATATACAAATTCATTGACCTCCTCCACTAACTTGTTATCTACTCTGTGTACATGTCTGTTGTTCACATTTTGCTTCATTAACTTTGTCTTTCCTATGTTGATCTTTAGTCCTTTGTTTTTTTGCATTTTGAGTTAGCTTGTTTATTTTATCTTGCATTTCTTTGTAGCTGCTTGATAGTAGACAAATGTCGTCCGCAAAGTCAAGGTGCTCCAGCACTGTGTCAAGGGTTCATTGTAATCCTCTGCGTTTGTCTGATGTTGCCTCCTTCATTAACCAGTCTACTGTCAAGATAAATAATGTTGGTGATAGTACACATCCATGCTTCACTCCTGTTTGTACCTTAAAGCTGCTGGAGGTATGTTCTCCACAGATCACTTTGCACTGAAAACCCTCGTATAGGGCTTTGATTACATTCACTATCTTATGGGGGAGGGCATGCCATCTTAGAATTTTCCACAGTGCATCTCTGTTGACACTGTCAAAGACTTTCTCAGAATCTATAAACAATGCATATGTTGTGCTATGCCACTCATTTGCCTGTTCTAATATTTGTCTAAGTACAAATATGTGGTCTATGCATGATATTCCTTTCCTAAATCCTGCTTTTTAGCTCCGTTCAGAAACTGAAAAAAATAGTTGCCATTACCCGCTTTCAACTCGAGACGATGCTGTGCCTCAACAACTTGAACACATCGGCTTCAAGAAATACCATTTCGCATTTCCAAGGAAATTGGAGAAGAAGAAGAAGAAGAAGAAGAAGATATACATACACACAACACAAACAGACCCACACACAAACGTAAACACAAATACACACATACACAAACACATACATACACGGGCAAATACATAAACAAATACAAACTCACAGACACACAAAAACAGGCAAATACAAACTCACAAACACGCTTTTAAAAGTAGCAACTTTTTTTATGCACCTTAACATACCCCCCAACCCCCCACTTATTATTGCATCTCTCAGTCTCTGTCAGTGATCTATGTAAACACACCATGAGTGGGCGTATCATACACACGAAGCCTTCAAGTATCACCACCAATCGCTTCCAGTCCAAGGTAGGATATTAACAGAAATGTGTGCTGTGTATCATTTTCTTTCATGTTTGTAATTTTTTTAAAAAGTTAGAAATCATAAACGATGTTCTGAATGTCCTCTCCTAAAAATAAAAGGGTACAGTTTGTCGATGTCCCTGAACTGAACGTTTTTTTTATTTTAATAAATACGAGGGCGAGTGAATAACATTAACTGCAAATTAAGGGACATGACCGACCACCGAAAATTTATGAAAAGACTTTCTGACTCGCCCTCAAGTCTTTTCATGTATTTTCAATGATTACTTACTCTTCACTTGGGGTTAGTTTTTTTTTTAAACTTCTCATCGCATGATGTCAACCGCGATATTAATGTGATAACTAGATTCATCATAGTAATCATCATCACACATCTTATCGTCAGCAACACGGCTGCTGTAGTTCTGTTGTGGGTATCAGTAACAACAGCATCATCTTCAGAAACGTTAGAAAATATGTCCGATATATATCAAATAATAAAAAAAATTGCTAGAAATACGATTTATAATCAGATTATGGAAAAACTAATTATGTCAGTCCGTAAGAGCAACAAAGAGCAAAACCTCTATCTTAATGTGAGGAAAACTAAATTGATGACAACTAGCAAAACAAACAAGGCAGCTGAAATATGTATCAATGAGGAAAAACTGGAAGAAGTGGAGAGTTTTTAATATCTTGGATCACTACTAACTAGTAATGGAGATACAATGAGGGAAATTAAAAGGAGGACATCTATCGCTCTTTAGAAAGTAAAATAACTAAAGAATCTGTAGAGAGGAGCAGACACAACGACAAAAATAAGATTTTTAAGGTCATGCATCTTTCCCATCGCATCATATGCCTGTGAGACCTGGACACTTAACAAAACAGCTAAGAAACACATAAATGCCTTTTAATATAAATGCTACAGAAGAGTTCTTCAAATATCGTGGACACAAAAAAGAACAAATATATCTATACTACAAGAGCTTAATATTAAAGAAGGCTGGATAGTAAAGAAGATTAAAGAGAGAAAATGTAAATATTCTGGACAAATTAAACGTTGTGATAATCTAGATTTGTGATGAGATAGGAAATACCTTAACAGAGACAGAGGAAATTCTAGAAAGATGGACGGAATATTGCAAAGGAATGTATGAAACAACCGACTGTGGAAACAGAAATCAACAGTGTGAATTATTATTGGAGGAGAAAGAACCTGAACCGACAATAGAAGAAGTTTTATGGGCAATAAAGAATCTGAAAAATGGTAAATCACCAGGATGTGATGAGATAACAACTGAATTTATTAAAGCAGGAGGAAAGGAGTGTGCAACAATATATCATGCACTGTGCAAAAAGATATGGCATTCAGGTATTTGGCCAAAAGATTGGAAAAGAACTGTATTCATACCACTGCCAAAAAAGGGTAACCTGAAACTATGCACCAGCTACAGAACTGTTGCCCTGATTAGTCATGCCAGTAAAATTCTGTTAAAAATCATAATGGGTAGACTTCGCAAGAAAATAGAAGAAGAAGTCAATATGGTCCAAGCTGGTTTCAGGTAAGGAAGAGGATCAAGAGATCATACATTCAATATAAGATTAATAATGGAGAAATGCAGAGAGTTTAATGTGAATCTATATTTATCCTTTATAGATTACTCAACGGCATTTGATTATGTACAACACCAGAAACTTTGGGAAATAATGGAAAAATGGGATTTCCAACACATTTGATACAATTAACATCACTGCTGTATCTATACCAACAAGCAGCAGTAAGAATAATTGGTGAAACAACAACTTGGTTTGACATAAAACAAGGCGTCCGTCAGAGGTGCATATTGTCACCTTACTTATTTAACTTGTATACTGAAAATATAATGAGGAATGTTAGAGAAGATGTAGATAAAGAATATTACGATGCCATAACAATTGGAAGTTATGAAATACCAGAGATTAGATATGCTGATGACACAGTATTACTGTCCATAACACAAAAACGAATGGAAAAACTAATTATGTCAGTCCGTAAGAACAGTGAAGAGCAAAATCTCTATCTTAATGCTAAAAAAACTAAATTGATAACAACTGACAAAACAATCAAGGCAGCTGAAATATGTATCAATGAGGAAAAATGGGAAGAAATGGAGAGTTTTGAATATCTTGGATCACTACTAAGTAGTAATGGAGATACAATGAAGGAATTTAAAAGGAGGACATCTATTGCTCTTCAGAAAGTAAAACAAATAAAGAATCTGTAGAGAGGAGCAGACAGAACTACAAAAATAAGATTTTTAAGGTCATGCATCTTTCCCATCGCAACATATGCCTGTGAGACCTGGACACTTAACAAAACAGCTAAGAAACACATAAATGCCTTTGAATGTAAATGCTACAGAAGAGTTCTCCAAATATCGTGGACACAAAAAAGAACAAATATATCTATACTACAAGAGCTTAAAGTGAAGAAGGCTGTCTAGTAAAGAGGATTAAAGAGAGAAAACTTAAATATTTTGGACACATTAAACGTCATGATAATTTATAGAAGACCATATTGGAAGGATACATAATGGGAAAAAGAAAAAGAGGAAGACCAAAACGAAGATGGCTACAAGAAATCATCGACGATCTGCAAATGGACTCAGCAGCAGCAGGCCATCTTGCTCACAACCGAGAGGCCTACAGGAGTGCTGTTTGGGAGGCAAAGTTCCGCAAGGGACATGAAAATGAATGAATGAATTAATGATAATCTAGAGAAGACCGTCTTGGAAGGGTACATAATGGGAAAAAGAAAGAGAGGAAGACCAAGGCGAAGATGGCTGCAAACATCGTTGATGATCTGCAAATGGACGCAGCAGTAGCAGGCCATCTTTCTCACAATCGAGAGGCCTGCAGGAGTGCTGTTTGGGAGGCAAAGTTCCGCAAGGGACATGCAAATGAATGAATGAATGAAATCAGTTTGTAATGAAAAACAACCAGCTTAGTTTGGGGGCATCAGAAGCGCAGGAGAAAAGTCTCCGATCACGGGGAAATGTCTGACAGTACTGCCATGCTCGTCATATTCCACTGCAGAAATGATTGTCAGAGAATGAAGGGAAACACAAAGGCCTAGGAAAGCTCTTCCCCGATTTTGAAGGACTTTACCCCCAAGTCCAAAGCAAGTTAAGAAAATATGTTGGCGTTTTCGGTCATACATATAATAATAAACCTTCTTGAATCGCCTATTACCTTATCAGGCAGAGGCAGTAGCTCTGTTCTTTCCTGAGAATCACAAAATCCATCCTGACACACGTTATGTTAAGAGTCAAAAGCTGTAGTATTACTTCACTCACTCGCTCGTGTGTTGACGTGTACGCTTCAGCATTCTCTGCCTTCCTAGTTACCTCCAAACAATCCCGTTGTCTAGTGCTACAATTTATGATGGCTGATATATAATTTATGATGGATGATCTTATTCTATTTCTTCCGCCACGCCCCCTTCACTTATGCAGTGGTTATGAAGTTATTTTTCGCTTAATACTAAGTAATAGGAAAGGAAGAAATCATACATGTATAGACCTGGCATTTCTTTAGGAGACTAGTGAAGACTATATGCAAGCAGAGAGTGTCTCGTTTGTTATTCTGATATGGATCCTTAACTATTGTCCGCACAATAACAGCAGTTTGAAACGATATACTATCAATGATATTGTGTGGTGTATGGAGTAGTGTAGAGAATGGGGGTTGTAGAACACTCGGTATTTGAGTTCTCCCCGCCTCCAGCAAGTTCTTAAGCCAGCTTCTGTTGAGCAGTTCGGGGTGGGAGAATTGGATCACATTTTCTTTACAATTTTATACGATATGGGAGTTCAGGAGCACCTACCCAGAGGTAAATCAGAACCTCCCGGTACTACATTGTAAACCTAACTTCTGCTAAACCTTCCTGTGAGTGGGGGCGAGCTCCCAGGCCGAGTGGTCTAGAACTCCCATGGTCTAGAACTCCAAGGCCGAGTGGTTTAGAATTCCCAGGCCGAGTGGTCTAGAACTCCCATGGTCTAGAACTCCAAGGCCGAGTGGTCTAGAATTCCCAGGCCGAGTGGTCTAGAACTCCCAGGCTGAATGGTCTAGAACTCCCAGGCTGAGTGGTCTAGAACTCCCAGGCTGAGTGGTCTAGAACTCCCAGGCTGAATGGTCTAGAACTCCCAGGCTGAGTGGTCTAGAACTCCCAGGCTGAATGGTCTAGAACTCACAGGCTGAGTGGTCTAGAACTCCCAGGCCGAGTGGTCTAGAACTCCCAGGCTGAATGGTCTAGAACTCCCAGGCTGAGTGGTCTAGAACTCCCAGGCTGAATGGTCTAGAACTCCCAGGCTGAATGGTCTAGAACTCCCAGGCTGAATGGTCTAGAACTCCCAGGCTGAGTGGTCTAGAACTCCCAGGCTGAATGGTCTAGAACTCCCAGGCTGAGTGGTCTAGAACTCCCAGGCTGAATGGTCTAGAACTCCCAGGCTGAGTGGTCTAGAACTCCCAGGCTGAATGGTCTAGAACTCCCAGGCTGAGTGGTCTAGAACTCCCAGGCCGAGTGGTCTAGAACTCCCAGGCCGAGTGGTCTAGAACTCCCAGGCTGAGTGGTCTAGAACTCCCAGGCTGAATGGTCTAGAACTCCCAGGCTGAGTGGTCTAGAACTCCCAGGCCGAGTGGTCTAGAACTCCCAGGCTGAGTGGTCTAGAACTCCCAGTCTCTATACCACTTGTGATACTGCACTTGAAAAGATAACATGCCTTCTAGGAGTTTTTAATAAAAAGCATGAATGTTTACTGAATTGATAGAGCATTACAGACGATATAGTATTTTCCTGAATCTTCTGTCAGGACATCCCTGGTTCGGTCCCTTGCTCAAGTGCATTTTGTTTTTCTGATAGATGGCACCAATGTAATTTAGACAGGAATAAGGACACACGTAGGTGTATTTTCAACATCAGAAGAAAGTTTGTTTTTTTTTAAAATGAAATAGGTCAGGGATTGGTCAGCTCAGGGGTGCGCAACTCTGAGCGAAATCTGTACCGACTGATCCACTGTATGAAGGAGCTGTGAGAGAATGTTAGTCGGTCGGGAGTTGTACGTGAAGGTGCCACCCCGAACCTTAAGTGCCCAGAGCACATGGGGCTTCCACAAGGGTTTTCCACAAATGCCTGTCCTTTGCCTTTTTTCTGCTCTTGCCAGGTGAGCCCTCTATTGCTCAAAATTCTCTCTGTTATTCTTCTCCATGTCTCTTTTGGTCTACCCTTACTTCTGTTCCCCTGTGGTGTCCATCTTAGTGCTATTTTTGGTAGTGAGTTGTCAGTCATTCGAAGCACATGTCCCAACCATCGTCAGCGTCTTTCCTCAATAATTGCTGTCAGTGGCTTTATCTGCATTTCTGCCAACTAGATGTTGGCAGAAATGCAGATAAGATTTCTTATGGTGTTTGGCAGAATATTTTTTTCTAATTCTTCGTAAACATTTAGTCTGGAAAGAATTCAACTTGTTTTTTATGGTTTTGGTGATTTTCCAGTATTCACTTCCATAGAGTAACACACTTAAAACAATACTCTTAAATGTCCTGATTTTTCATATTAGTGTAGTTTTTTTTGTGTTGCTTTTTAAAGTTTTTTTTTGCTTAGTTTTTTTTTAGATTTCCATATAGTCTGCAGCACTGCAAAAGCCTGGATTGCTCTAGTAAGTCTGCTGTTGATGTCCTCTGTGTGGTCTCTAATTTCTACTACTCTACTGCCAAGGTATACAAATTCATTGACCTCCTCCACTAACTTGCTATCTACTCTGTGTACATGTCTGTTGTTCACATTTTGCTTCATTAACTTTGTCTTTCCTACGTTGATCTTTAGTTTTTTGTTTTTTTTTCATTTTGAGTTAGCTTGTTTATTTTATCTTGCATTTCTTTGTAGCTGCTTGATAGTAGACAAATGTCGTCCGCAAAGTCAAGGTCCTCCAGCACCGTGTCAAGGGATCATTGTAATCCTCTGCGTTTGTCTCATGTTGCCTCCTTCATTAACCAGTCTACTGTCAAGATAAATAATGTTGGTGATAGTACACATCCATGCTTCACTCCTGTTTGTACCTTAAAGCTGCTGGAGGTATGTTCTCCACAGATCACTTTGCACTGAAAACCCTCGTACAGATCTTTGATTACATTCACTATCTTATGGGGGAGGGCATGCCATCTTAGGATTTTCCACAATGCATCTCTGTTGACACTGTCAAAGACTTTCTCAAAATCTATAAACAATGCATATGTTGTGCTATGCCACTCATTGCCTGTTCTAATATTTGTCTAAGTACAAATATGCGGTCTATGCATGATATTCCTTTCCTAAATCCTGCCTGCTCTTTCCAAAGTTTTTCCTCAAGTGCTGGTACATTTCTGTTGATGATTATTCTGCAAAATGCTTTACTGGTGAATGGCAGTAGGGTACTGCCTCTCTAGTTCCCGCAATCTCTGAGGTCACCTTTCTTTGGTAGTTTTACTATAAGGCCAGTTTTCCACTTCTCTGGAGCTTTTTCTTGATCCAAATTTGTTGTAGTATCCAGCAGAGCTGTTTTGGTGTTTCCGTTTCATCTGCTTTCAACATTTCAGCAGTCACTTTATCTTCACCTGGTGCCCTGTCTAATTTTAGCTTCTTTATTGCCTCCTTACTTCACGTATTGTTATTGGTCCTGTATTGATGTTTAGTTCCGTTTTTGTCTCACGTATGTCTATTGTTTGTACTGCTTGTCTTCTGTTTAGTAGTGTAAGGAGTGGAAAAATAAGCAAGCAGTGACCCGGTTTTGATTGGAAATTCCACTGGCCAGAGACGGCCACGTTTTGAATGGAAATCCCCAGGCCTTCAAGTCCGGCGCTGACCAGGTATATAAGACGAGGAGAGAAGAAAAAGGGGATAAGTTGAGCACGTGGAAGTCCAACGACCAGCCGTGGACGAAGGATGATTCGATAGATGGAGGCTGACGTGTATAGTTTAGTATGTGCATTGTAATCAGGATTGAAATCATATTATTCAAGGGACCTTTTTTATGAATCAATAACGCGTGTGGAAATGTATAATTATATGGACATCATGTGCATAGGATTCGTTGATTTGTGTTGCCTTATGGATCAAAATTTTGTAAATACAAGGATCGTGATTTTAAAAAAAAGGATTGTTGTTTCGTGTTCCCGTTATTTACATGTAAGGTGTGAACGTATGGGGTAGTCATCCTTCCACCACTCAGTACGACGGCGGCCAGACAGAATAAAAGATTGAATAATAATTCACGTCAGTAAAAGCATATATAAAATACTAATATCTTTAAACAATAATTCTACACATGGTACCGTGACCCAACGAATCTTTGTTGCATATACGATATGATAATATGTCAGCGGACCTTGTTAAAAACCATTTGGATTAATACTGGAACAAAGGATGTCACCGTTTGCACAAACATCGATGAAAAGAGGTCAGCCAGAGTTAGATTTTAGCGATTGCGCATGGAAAATTCCACCACGAAAAGGTCAAAGTTCAGCGCCCACGTGCGTGTTACGTCACATCGGGTCAGAGGCTCCAACAAGTCTGTGCTTTGCAGGCTGGTTAATAGTTCAATGTGGAGAATCACGCATAGTGGTGCAGTGTGAAGATGCACACAGTGTATTAAAAAAAAATTTGGAAAATGTTTCTACAAATATTCAACCGATAATCTTCGTCTAAAGGCCAAGAACCATGGAGTCTGCAGCAAATAGCGACCCCAACCCAGAAGCTGACCCAGTCACCATGATGACCGAAGCCTTGAGAAAATTAAAGCTAACCTTCGCCACTCAAGGTTTACCCTGCCACATCGATACCTACGATGGCGATCCACAGACATTCCAACAATGGATAGAACAGACAGAAAAATATGCGCTTGTACATAACCTACAGGATTCCCAAAAGAAAAACATATTCCTTATTACAGCCAAGGGGAGTGTTTCAGACTTTGTTTCCAGGCGAATTCAAGAGAACTCAGGCGAAACATATGCCGATTTTAAGAAAGAACTAGCTAAATATTTCCGCAAAGGCATCGATCCTCACGCAGCTTTGAGACAAATAAGCAATTTGAAGCAACACAAAGAAGAGCCAATCCAAAACATGGCAGAAACAATTATTTAAACTGTCAAAACAAGCCTTCGACAACGACAAGATACATGAACCGGCCACACAGCATTTGCTGGCAAATTTTTTTATAGACGCTGTGTATGACAAAGCAATCAAAACTAAGTTAATCAAGAAAGACCCCCAGACATTAAACTCAGCAATCAATACAGCTATCGAAATGGAGCAGTTCACAAAATCCCGCATGGCCAACGGGAAGACTCCATGCCCGACAACTGAACCAATGACTTCTTTTTTACGCAACGACAGTGCTACACAAAGACAAGCTGCCTTGGAAAGCGCAAGTCAAAGCACGGTCACCGTGGCTCAGGTCTCTTATCAGGACACGCAGACAAACATAAGATATAAACCATGTTTCAACTGCGGCTTCATGGGCACATAGCTCGCCAATGCAGATATGAATCTACACCCGTATCAAACAGAAGTTCATGGAGGAGCACGCAGACCAACCATGAATATACACCACCCAGATTCACCAGACCACGTGAGGACCGATACGGAACACCACGAGAATCTGCACCAAGATACAGAGTCTATAATCAACAGAGAAAACTCGGAAAACTTCAACGGAGGTATGGTAAACGGTCCACCCCACCTCTACAAGTAGCAGCAGGACGTATCACAGCACTGAAAAACGGCACAAACGCAACGTCCACCATTCCCATGCAGATAAACAACACCATCATCCACACACTCATCGACACTGGCAGCGAAGTCAGTCTAATCAGACAAAACGTATGGGAAACTATTCTCTCAAACACGGTATTACTGCACAGAGAAGGCAAACTCTTGACTGTCGACAATTACGAATTAAGGGCAAAAGGAATCACGTGGATAAAAATATGCATAGGAGGACAAACTCATAAACAAAAGTTTATAGTTGTAGACTGAATGTGCAGACCCGCCATACTAGGCAGAGACTTTCTATCTCACACAAAAGCAACAGTGGATTTCGGAAGCATGCAACTATCGATTGGAAATACCAAAGTACCTATGAAAAACGAATACGAGATTTGCTCAACGATCAGAGCTACTTGTGACGTCGCAATCAAACCACAAACAATAACCATCGTACCAGCAAAATTGCAAAGACTTTTACCGGCATTTAAAGACACGGAGTTAATGATCACTATTCACCAGAACAGTGTATTACTTCACGAACCTTGTGCTGAAACTATAGACAGTATCGTTAACCCTGATAAACAAGGAAAATGCCTCGTGACTATAGCCAACAACTCCAACAGGCATTTTAGAATAAAAAAAGGACAAATCATAGCAAAAGCAGAGTTCGACCTCGACATAAATAATATAAATAAAGAACAAACACAAAACAACGCAAATACCACCAGATCTACTGATAGAATCCAACAACTGCTTACACAAATGCAGGTAAATCCTAAACACGAAGCAGCTATCAAAACGATAATATACAAGAATCAAGACATTTTTGCAAATAACGACTTAGAATTGGGCAGAACTAATACCGTCCATCTGCACATAGACACTGGATCCAACCCACCAGCATACACAAAACCATACCCTACGCCACTCAAACACAGAGGCATTATAGATAAAGCAATCAAGATATGCCAGAGGCAAAGATCATAGAACGAGCACCACTGTCCAAGTGGAACTCACCGATAGTTATAGTAAGAAAAAAGGATGGAACACATCGCTTTTGCTGCGATTTTAGAGGACTAAACAAAATCACGACTCCCATCACATACCAGATGCCCAACGTAGAAGAAATTATGTCAGTGCTCAACGGCGCAAAATACTTTACCACACTGGACGCTAAATCAGGATATTGGAGTATACCCCTAATAGATGACTCTAAAGTGAAGACCAGTTTTGCGTCCAGTTTTGGAAAGTTTATGTTTACCAGAACTCCGTTTGGCGTCGCCAACGCTGCAGCAGCATTCATGGCATTAATGGATGAAGTACTGCACGGATTATCAGACCACGCCATAGCGTACATAGATAACATCCTGATTTTTACTAAGACGTCGATTCAGGACCACATCAAACACATACAATCTGTGTTTGACAGGCTAAGACAACATGACGTCAAGTTGAAAATGGCCAAGTGCAACTTCGCACAGAACAAAATCAATTATTTAGGCTTTACCATGAGTAGCCAAGGCATCACACCAGATAAAGAGAAAGTAAAGGCAATGGCAGAGATAGCCACACCAAGGACAATAAAACAAATACGAAGTTTTATAGGAACAATATCATACTACAGAAGGTTTATAGACAATTTTTCCCACAAGGCAGAGCCCTTAATCGCGCTCACAAGAAAATATAGCCGATTCTCCTGGTCGCCAGAATGTCAAAGGGCATTCGACACACTAAAAAAATGACCTCATGCGACAGACCATGCTCGCATTCCCAGATTTAAATAAACCGATGATACTTTACACAGACGCATCAGCAACAACAGTAAGCGCTGTGTTACTACAAGACAACAGCACAAGACAGAGAGAGGAAAATCTAAAACCAATCTACTTTCTATCCCATAGACTAAGTGAGTCACAAAGCAAGTGGCACATCAGCGAGAAAGAGGCATACGCCATAGTGTACGCGTTACAGAAACTCCACAGATATGTGTTACACAGCCAGTTAAGCATCCGAACAGACAGTATAGGACTTATAAACCTAATGAACGCCAAGCACAAGAACTTCAAAATACAACGATGGAGTCATTTCATCCAAGTCTACACTACAGACATTCGTCATATCGCAGGAGCACGGAACCTCGCCGACCAGTTTTCTCGGCCAGGAACAGAACAGTGTAAGGACAACAATCACCAGACAGCAGAAATTGTCAACAAGCAGGATAACATGCTTGAAATAAACACCATCAACTTTTCATCCTTTCTGCCAACCGATTTCCCCATGGACGATCCCTTTCCACAACCACAACCAATATCTGAATCCTACCAGCCCCCCCACCGAACAGTTACCCACCCCTCCCATCATGGCAGATGAGCAAGACCTGGACGAGGAGATAAGGCAATTAAAAGCAGATATGAAGCACAATCGATTACCAGGAAAAACCAGGGAAAAGTTCAGAATAGTGAATAACGTGCTATACAAAGTAGAAGAAGACGACGACGAATACAGGTTGAGAACCGTCACGCCCCAACATCTACAACAACAGGTGTTATCACAATACCACGATAATAACGGGCATATCTCTCTCTCTCTCTCTGAACCTTAAGTGCCCAGGGCACATGGGGCTTCCACAAGGGTTTTCCACAAATGCCTGTCTTTCGCCTTTTTTTCTGCTCTTGCCCAGGTGAGCCCTCTATTGCTCAACATCCTTTCTGTTGTTCTTCTCCATGTCTCTTTTGGTCTACCCTTACTTCTGCTCCCCTGTGGTGTCCATCTTAGTGCTATTTTTGGTAGTGAGTTGTCAGTCATTCGGAGCACATGTCCCAACCATCGCCAGCGTCTTTCCTCAATAATTGTTGTCAGTGGTTTCATCTGCATTTCTGCCAATAAAATGTTATTTCTTATGGTGTTTGGCCAAAATATTTTTTTAATTCTACGTAAACATTTAGTCTGGAAAGAATTCAACTTGTTTTCTATGGTTTTGGTGATTTTCCAGCATTCACTTCCATAGAGTAGTACACTTAGAACATTACTCTTAAATATCCTGATTTTCATATTTATGCTTAGTTTATTTGATTTCCATATATTCTGTAGCATTGCAAAAGCCTGGTTTGCTCTAGTAAGTCTGCTGTTGATGTCCTCTGTGCTGTCTCCATTTTCTACTACTCTGCTGCCAAGGTATACAAATTCGTTGACCTCCTCCACTAACTTGTTATCTACTCTGAGTATATTTCTGTTGTTCACATTTTGCTTCATTAACTTTGTCTTTCCTACGTTGATCTTTAGTCCTATGTTGTTTGCATTCTGAGTTAGCTTGTTTATTTTCTCTTGCATATCTTTGTGACTGAACGGGCATATGGGGACGGAAAAAACGTTGAAAGCCATACAAATAGGATACTACTGGAAGAACATGAGAGAGGACGTAAACCAGCACATAGAGCAGTGCCAAACGTGCAAAACAAGAAACTTGTTACCTCTAAAAAAATCCGCTAGAAATATCCGATACCCCACCGGCATGCATGCTGAAATTAAGTATCGACTGTTCAGGACCTTATCCAGGCACCACATCAGGCAACAAGTACATCGTGCATGTAACAGACGAATATTCCGCATGGACGGAGTGCTTTCCAACGCCAAACATCCAAAGTAAAACAGTAGCTCACTTGGTAATCGACAATATCGTCCCAAGACATGGAGTACCAATTACTATAGTCACAGACAACGGTCCCGAGTTTCGCGGAGAACAATTCCAAACTATGGTGAAACGCTATAACATTCACCATATCTTTACAACACTATACCATCCTCAAGCCAACGGGACAAATGAGAGACAGCATCGCACACTAAATGATATTGTTGCCAAACTGGTAAACACAGAGGTCAGTAAATGGGACGAGTACTTGACCCAGGCGGTGGCAGCGATGAATATGAACATTTCTAAACGAACAGGATAATCCCCATTTTTCCTCATGTACGGGAGACACCCCATTCTACCCCTGGACGCCATACTGAGACTACTAACACACTGTTACAGTGAAAATGATTCTATAGAACACACGCTAATGAGACAACATAAGGCTTTTATACAAGTGATAAACCACATAAACAGAACCAAAGACGCACGAAAGCAAAAGTATGACGAACAAAGCACAACTGAGGACATTTCTATAGGCGATCCAGTATACTTATTAAACCACCATATGACATCAAAACACGACAGCAAATGGAAAACGGGATTCTTTGTTCTAAAGAAGTTATCTCCAGTATCTTTTATAATAAAGAACCAACTGACAGGAAAAATACAACGAGTCCACGCAAACCATTTGAGAAAGGCCAAACAAGATTGGAATATCCCTACAGACGACAGAAACAATCAGCGAAGCAGGCTACACTCAGTATAGCACCCAACAACAGCAGCTACAGCAACATGTGTGCTGATTCCAAAAGAAGGACATAAAGACTTTGAGTTCAGGATATGTAGCTATGCTACAATGTATATGTAAAATGTATTGTATTCCATATAAAATTTTGTAAACAAAACCAGGGGGAGTATGTAAGGAGTGGAAAAATAAGCAAGCAGTGACCCGGTTTTGATTGGAAATTCCACTGGCCAGAGACGGCCACGTTTTGAATGGAAATCCCCAGGCCTTCGAGTCCGGCGCTGACCAGGTATATAAGACGAGGAGAGAAGAAAAGATGAGCACGTGGAAGTCCAGCGACCAGCCGTGGACGAAGGATGATTCGATAGATGGAGGCTGACGTGTATAGTTTAGTATGTGCATTGTAATCAGGATTGAAATCATATTATTCAAGGGACCTTTTTATGAATCAATAACGCGTGTGGAAATGTATAATTATATGGACATCATGTGCATAGGATTCGTTGATTTGTGTTGCCTTATGGATCAAAATTTTGTAAATACAAGGATCGTGATTTTATAAAAAAAAAGGATTGTTGTTTCGTGTTCCTGTTACTTACATGTAAGGTGTGAACGTATGGTGTAGTCAGCCTTCCACCACTCAGTACGACGGCGGCCAGACAGAATAAAAGATTGAATAATAATTCACGTCAGTAAAAGTAAATATAAAATACTAATATCTTTAAACAATAATTCTACAGTAGGGTGTTAAAGTGTTCCCTTCATCTTTCAATTTTTTCCTCTTCTTCTACTGACCAGTTGTCCCTTGTGTGTCCTTATTGCACTCTCACATCTTGTGCTGAAGTTACATGTCATCTGCTTTGTGATTTTGTATACGGTTTTCATGCCATTTGTATATGCTGCTTTCTCTGCTGTTTCTGCTAAGTTGTCATAATATTGACGTTTATCATGACGGCATGATTCCTTCACTTCTTTGTCTTTTTGTGCATAATTACTTAAAACTTCTTCTTCTAGGCTTTGTGATTTACTGTTCAGTAATTTTTTCTTCATTTCTTTTCTTTGCTCTACTTTTTTCATGTGGTCTTGCTTATCCATTCCTCTTTTCTCCTTTTCTGATATCCCAGAACCTCTTTTGTTGTTTCCTGTAGTGTTTTATTGAATTCTAGTATGAACATTTCTGCTTCGTCTTGTGGGACACTGAAGCATTTCTTAAGTACTATTGAGAATTCATTTCTTGTTTGCTGGTCTTTCAGTTTTGTTCTATCAAAACGTATCTTTCTGTGTTCTCCGATTTTGGCTTTTCTTAATTTTAGTTTTATTTTTGCTACCAGAAGGTTGTGATCACTTCTTACATCTGCTCCTTTCCTTGCTCGCACATCTTGTAGTGACCATTTCCACTTGTTGTTTATTAGTATATGATCGATTTGGTTTTCTGTGGTTTTATCTGGTGACCTCCAAGTCACCTTATGGATGTTTTTGTGTTGGAAAATTGTCCCTCCGTTGGTCATCATGTTTTCTTCACAGAAACTGCACAGTTGCTCTCCATTTTCGTTTATTTCTCCGATTCCTTCTCTTCCCATGATTCTTATTCTATCTTCATTTCCCTCACCTACTTTTGCATTGAAGTCGCCCAAGATGAGTAGCATATCATGCTTGGGTATTGTTTCTACTGTGGCTTGGAGGCTGTTGTACAAATCTTTTAATTCCTCTTCAGCTGTTTCTGTTGGTGTATAACAAACTATAATAGACAGCTTCGTGAATCTTGAGTTGAAGCGTGCATATAATAATCTCTCATTTATAGGGGTCCATTTCAGCAATGCTCTTTATGCTTCTTTTGTTATAATCAATGCTACTCCTCCTTACACTCTTTTGATATATTTTTACTAATTTAATTTGTATTTTTGTACTAAATCGAGTGTGTGGGAAGAATGAAAGATGGAGTGATGAAGGGCAGAATGAAAGACGGGCCTGCGTGCCCAATTCTTTACCCTTGAAAAATAAAGATTATTCATTCATTCATTCATTCATGATGATATTCTTTACCTGACCATATTATTGTATCTTCTGTGTGCTGTGTTGTTAATTTTCTTCTGCCATGTCCTGTCCATCTTGCTTCTTGTATTCCTAGTATGCTAGTTTGTACCTGTGCATTTCCTTGATGGTTAGTGCTAGTTTTCCAGTCTGATTAAGTGTTCTTACATTCCAGCTGCCTATTTGCATCTTGTGTTTAGTTTCCAGGAGGGCTGCAGTTGGGCTGGGGACTTCCAACGGCTGGCTTTCATCCACAACCTTTATGGGCTCAGTTTCCTGATACGCATTTCTCCTTCCACCTGCATTTGTTATTTCCGTTGCTTCTGTTTCTGTAGCAGTCTGATAGTTTTTTTACCAGATAGGGTTGCTGGCCCTATGACGAACCCTCCTTAGTCGCCTTTTACGATCATACGTGGTAGGGTGCAGTGGTCCTATTCTTTGCAGATCCCGGGTATCACACGGGATATATACATACACACACACACGAGGGGTGATTGTTAAGTTCTCGGCATAAGGTACAACAGATTATTTGTGGATAACCTTTCTGGGTTATTTCACAACATAGTCCCCTTGCAAGTTTATGCACTTAGTCCAGCGATCCTGGAGAATACGAATCCTTTCTTTGTGAATGTCAGCATCTTGTGCCAGTAGAAAGTGGCTACAGCATGAATGGCATCATCATCTGTAGCAAATTTGCGACCACTGAGCTCCTTTTTTGAGTTTTTGGTAAACAGGTAATAGTGCAAAGGGGCCAAATCTTGGGAATAAGGAGGATGTTCAAGAAGCTGGAAGCTGCATTCATGAATGGCAGCCATTGCCATCGCGACGTGTGAACTGGAGCATTGTCTTGATAAAAGCTGACTTCTCTCGTCAATTTCCCTCGACGCTTTTCCTTCAATTTGACACCCAGTTGCTTCACGAGATTAGCATAATAGGCCCCCGTAACCGTTCTACCCTTTTGAAAATAGTCTACCAATAGCATATCTTCTGAATCCCAAAATATTGATGCCATCACTTTGCCTGCAGACAGAACCACCCTTGTTTTCTTTGGAAGTGGGGATCCATGATGTTTCCACTGCTTTGACTGTTCTTTGGTTTCTGGTTGAAAATGATGAATCCAAGTCTCATCCATAGGCACAAATTGCTGAAGAAACTTTTCATAATCTGTAGAAAAACGGCCAAGATTGTCTCTTGACATGTTGAGACGCTGTCGTTAGTGATCAGCTTCAAGAAGTTTCGAGACCTATCGAGCAGTGACCTTTGCCATTTGAAGATCATTGTGAATAGCGACATGAACACGTTCCTGTGAAATGCCCAACTCAGTAGCAATGTACCGCTCAGTTAGTCGTCGATCCTCCATTATCATGTCATGGATTCTGCCAGTAGTTACTGTTCTTGGTCTTCCTGGACGGGGATCATCTTCCAGACTCTCCCTTCCATGTTTGAATTGAGCTGCCCATTTCTTCACTGCGCTATAAGAAGAGGCACTCTCCCCTAGAGTCTCTACCATAACCTCATGGATCTCCTTCGATGATAAGCCCTTGATGCACAGGTAGCGAATTACTGCTCGATGAGAAGTTTTATTCATTTTCTCAATTTATGCCACTCCTTACCACTTCAGTAGCATGTAAAAAATTGGTTGCAGTTAATTTCTTGAAACTTGGTGTTTATTCTCACATTAACCTGATCTACACATACACCCAATAACAACTATGTGTTTCAAGTATTTGTACCTTATGACGAGAAGTTATCAATCACTCCTAGTATATATTTGTGTGTGTTTATGTGTGTTTATGGTTAGTTATAGTTTATATTCTGTGATGTAGACGCAATCAAACTGTGCTGTCGATTCCTCCGATCCATCCCGACAAAGTCAGGTATAGTTGTTAACAGATGAAAGATTATTCATTCATTCATTTGCATGTCCCTTGCGGAACTTTGCCTCCCAGAGAGGTTTATATCAAACCAAGTTGTTGTTTCACCATTTATTCTTACTGCTGCTTGTTGGTCTAGATACAGCAGTGATGTTAGTTGTGTCAGATGTGTTGGAAATCCCATTATTTAAATTATTTCCCAAAGTTTCTGGTGTTGTACACAATCAAATGCCTTTGAGTAATCTATAAAGGCTAAATATAGATTCACATTAAACTCTTTGCATTTCTCAATTATTAATCTTATATTGAATATATAATCTCTTTATCCTCTTCCTTGCCTGAAACCAGCTTTGGACCATATTGACTTCTTCTATTTTCTTACGAAGTCTACCCATTATGATTTTTAACAGAATTTTACTGGCATGACTAATCAGGGCAACTGTAGTGTGTGCATAATTTCAGGTTACCCTTTTTTGGCAGTGGTATGAATACAGTTCTTTTCCATTCTTTTGGCCAAATACCTGAATGTCATATCTTTTTACATAATGCATGATAGATTGTTGCACATTCCTTTCCTCCTGCTTTAATAAGTTCAGCTGTCATCACATCCTGGTGATTTACTATTTTTCAGATTCTTTATTGCCCATAAAACTTCTTCTGTTGTCGGTTCGGGTTCTTTCTCCTCAAATAATAATTCACACTGTTTATTTCTGCTTTCACATTCACTTGTTTCATACATTCCTCTGCAATATTCCGTCCATCTTTCTAGAATTTCCCCTGTCTCTGTCAAGGTATTCCCCATATTTTCACAAATTACATTTAGCTTAGGTGTGACATTTCTCGTCAATGTTTTCATTTCTTTAAACATTTCACTATCTCTTCTACACTTCTGATGATCTTCTATTATTTCACAACAATCTTGTATGTATTGTTGTTTTTTTTGTGGTCTTTTCTTATGTTTCTTCATACTTCTTTTGTTAAAGATTTATATTCCTCTTTGTTGTTGTCTGTCACTTTCTGTTGCGTCTTCATTTCTCTACGTTGTTTTATCAGTTCTAGTGTGCCTGCTGTAATCCATCCATTCTTTTGTGTTTTCTTTATTAGAACCATATCTTTAGCTGTTGTTGTTAAGATATCTCTGGCCTGCGTAGCCAGTTCATCTGGTATCATCTCCTCCTGTACATCCATCAGGATTTCGAAACGGTTCTTCACTTCTATACCGTATTGTTCTGGTATTTTTGTAAGATCAAAGCGGAATGGTCTTGATCCCGTAACTGTCTTTTTTATCTTTATCTTCATGTCTGCTATTAATAACTCATGGTCCGTGTCACAATCAGCACCTGGTAAAGTTTTTTTGATGTTATACTTGATCTCTACCTTCTTTGCACTAAAGTGTAATCTATTTGATTCTTGGTTTTTCCATCATGTAATGTCCATTTGTAAAGTCTTCTTGGATGTTGTCTAAAAAGTGTCTTAGCAATCATTAGCTCATTTTCCATGCAAAACGCCATTAGTTTGTCACTTGCCTCATTTCTATGTCCTATGCTAAATTTCCCTACAACATTTTCTTCATCTTCTGCTCTTGAAAGATGAAAGATACATGAATATTTTTAAAATATGTTTTCAATGTAAGATTTTGATATTTTGTGAATATGCATTGTGATGGTTATTATTTTCAAACGTAAATTTATGTATAATTGAATTCTGTATATGTATTTTGTTTCACATTTCTTGCCAATTAGTTCCTTTGGTTACAATCAGACATTCAATCATTAATGATGATAGTTGGAGATTAAGTATGGTACGATTGTGTTGTAATCCGGTTAATAGGCGCTAATAGGTTTCAGTTATTCCAATGTTCGTATTTTTTATGAAGAAACCTTAAAAGTTGAAGAAGTGAATAAAAGGTTGATTTTGTTGTTAATGATATAAAGTGATGAACTTTTATGAAGAATGGTATATGTGTTTTCCTTCTTTATTGTGAATGTTGTGGTGTGTAGGAATCAATGAGAAATAGGACAGATTGAAGACTAGATCACAGGCCAGGCTTAATGTGGTTTAATCCCCCATGTAAGAACATCAGAACAACTATCTGTTGTACTTTTAAAATACTAAAATATATAAAAAAAATACTTACATCTTACATCCTTCTCGTGCCGTTAAATGTCATATAGGGCCCGAATGGTAGTTTGCCAAGATTTCCTGTCTTCGGCGAGCTTTTCAACCTCATCAAGGGATTTTATGGCCACTGAACTGGCCTCTCTTAACAATGTCCTCTTTAGAGTTTCACGTGGTCGATCTCTTTTTCTTCGGCCTGTTGTGTTCCTCTTTATAGCTTGTTTTGGGATCCTCTGATTGCTTCTTCTCATCACATGACCGACATACGTCCAACTTCTTTTTCTGATCACCCATGAGAGAGGTTGTTGTTTGCTCATCTGTCTTATCTCTGCGTTGTTCCTGAATTCGTTCCACTTTATACCGAACATTTCCCTTAGGCATTTATTTTCGAAAGAGTCTAATTTCTTGTCTATTTCTTTAGTTGTTTTAGTATAAAAATACTAGAAAATATATAATTTTAATTATTCATAAACAGGGTAGAAATGTATCAAGAAATGAGCACCACGAGATTCTCTGGGAAAGTAAAGGCGGCGAAGAACAAGTGCTGGCCTCATTATCTCATAATACTGCTAATCTGAATGCATTAACAATTTACATCCCTACGGCATTCAGGTATACTAGGGCATCATTTTATTTTCACCTACGTCAGCCACATGAAAGAAAAGGGCAAGACTGCGGAGCACTGTTCAAAAACCTACAAGAAATACTTATCTTGCTTTACTGAGATTCATCAGTCAGTCATTTGCATGTCCCCTGCGGAACTTTGTCTCCCTAATAGCTTTCCTGTAGGACTCTCGGTTGTAAGCAAGATGCCCTGCATCTGGAGACTATCAACGATGTCTTGCAGCCATCTTCGCCTTGGTCTTATTCTCATTCTTTTTCCCATTATGTACCCTTCCAAGACAGTCTTCTCTAAATTATCATGACTTTTAATATGTCCAAAATATTTAAGTTTTCTTTGCTTAATCTTCTTTACTAGCCAACATTGTTCAGTATTAAGTTCTTGTAGTTTGGATATATTTGTTCTTTTTTGTGTCCATGATATTTGAATGACTCTTCTGTAGACATTCATCCCTTAGTGTAATACTGACAGAGAAGTGTTACTTTATCTCACAGAGGAACGTATTCAAAATATGTAATACTTCAATTCAGCATTCCTGCTAATATCACAAGAAAGATCGCTATTGTTGTGTTATTTATATATTATTTCTAGGACCAACAGAATGAAATACCACCATTACCATCAAATACTCGCCAGAGAGCCAACGGATTATTTCCCAAAACACCGCCTCACCTGCCTCTCTCACCTGTCCCGTGTGTCGCACATAGAAGTAAGTTTGGTTCTTTTTTGTCTTGTTTCTTTTCTGCTGTGTCTTAAACTGCACATGTTTCCGAAGATAAGTTTTTATTAGAGTGTGCGTCCTCTCTTCGTCGTTCGCTCGAACACTGACACCAATCGCTCTCACAAATACACCAGTTCGTCTCAGGTTTTCAGAATCGCTGCCACTGCAGACTACTGAACCACCTACATCGACTTAAAATATCTCGCACAGACGAGCGTCCATGTAGCAGTGGAGTCCAGACTCCAGAACACATCCTTCAAGAGTGCCCAAACCATGCAGACCTGAGACGTGAGACGTGGGCAGAGGACACAAGCTTGGGGCAAAAGCATTGGGGCTCAAATCAGGATCTGGAGAGGACTGCGGGCTTTGGCATGTCGACAGGGATCAAGATCTGATGTGACCAACAACCTCAAACGCAGAAGAAGAAGAAGAATCTTTGTAGGAGTTTGGGGTCTGGGTAGGTCCTTTTACTAAGTGGTTTGTGTGGCTGGCACTACACAACCCAGTCTGGAGAATATGATATGGTGTCTGTTGCTCTTTGACTGTAAATAACTCAAAAGCAGGCAATTAAAATATTTTCTCCATATAAAACGTAATACTATAGCGAAAGCTAAACTTATGGGAAAAGTGGAAAAAAATGAGAAAAGTAAAAACTCCAACAATACAGAGAGATAGACAGCATCAGGAGATGGAAAGGGTTCATTTCGCCATTGAACATTGTGAGCAGGACAAGTTGGAGGTCCATTTCAGTCAACCATCCATGTGGAAATGGCACAAGATGATGATAAAGTTAATAAGAACATAAATTTTTTTTTTGCATTGGAGGTTTAGGAGATTAACGAGAACTAAAATAAGACAGTGACAAAGAAATTAAAGATAATCCTAGATAAATAATACGCTATAGCACCAGTTCATTCATTCATTTGCATGCCTCTTGCTTCTTCTTCTTCTTCTTCGTTCGCACTGTCTGTCTATATCTGCAGTCCTGTCTCTTGGATAAATTTCACTGTTTTTTGTAATTCATGTATGGAACCATAGAGCTTATCTTCTTTAGTGGTTTCACTGGGCCAGTAATTATTTCTCAGTGACTCGTAGTTGATGCAGTTCTGGAGGATATGTTCCACAGTTTGGGGCACCTGGGCACATGTACATAGATTAGTAGTACCAACCTTAAACTTTGTATACATATGACTTCGGAGTCGGCTGTGTCCTGTTCGGAGACGGAAAATGGTGACTTGTTCCTTTCTGTTTAGCATGTGATAGTCATCATGTGGTGGTGTTTGTGGCTTCCTGTAGGTTTTTATCATGCTTTTCTTCTGATTATAAGTGATTGGTATGTCTGGTTGCTCCATTTCAGTGCCCTCTTTGGCCAGTTGGTCAGCTTTCTCATTGCCTGGTATCCCACAGTGGGAGGGAATCCATTGCAAAGTGACTCCATAATGTAAGCCAATTTTTGACAAGGCATCCTTAAGGTCTGGTAGTTTGTTGCACTGAAGAGCCTCCAGTACTGATCTTGCATCTGTGAGAATTACTACAGGACATGTATCAATTCTGGAGTCTGATAGTTTTTCAACTGCAGCAATAATTGCCCTAACTTCTGCATCAAAGTTGTTGCAGTATTTACCAGTGGGTATGGAAATCTTGTCAATGGTGTTGTTTGGATATTCAATATATGCTCCTGCCCCTCCATTCTTTATGGCATTATGTGCAGATCTATCTGTATACACACGTATCCAGGTGTCACATGGATATTTGTCATCTAGAACACTAAGTGTGGCTGTTGATCTTAAAAGACTGCTCTGCATCTCACCATTCTGCACACCTTTCACTTCAGTCTGAATAGATATTTGTGTATAATCTGCTTCTTTCCATGGTGTATGCTCTGGTACAGATGATAATGGAGCGACTACAGTTGGAAGGTCAGGTATCAGCTTACGCATACGCTTGGCCTGATGAATGAAGCTGCTTCTTTTAAGCCGTCCTAATGCCAAGTTATTGAATCTCTCCTTCAGGGGATGGCTTACAGAGCTAAGGAATTTTTCTCCCATGGTCATGACCTTTGTGTCTCTATGTTCCTTTAGCACTTGAACACCAACTATTTTCTGCATTTCTACTATTGGTGTGGACCTCATGGCACCTGTGATAATCCGTAGTGACTGATTTTGAACCTTGTCTAGATTATGCAGCGTAGTGTTTGATGCTGTGCACCAAGATGTTGAGCCATATTCTAAATGTGGTAGAATACTTTGCTGATATACATTCTTGAGGATTCTTTCACTAGCTCCCCATGTGGTTCCACTCAATTTTCTTAATATGGCTAGTTTTCTTCTGGCTTTTGCTTCTGCACTGTTGATGTGTTGCTTCCACGTCAGTTTTGAGTCAAGAGTCACTCCTAAGTAAGTGGGTTGGTTGTCCATCCTTAAGGTATTTCATTTACAAAGATCTTACCTGCTTTCTGTTTGGATGAGAGGGTGAACAGAGTGGTACTTGATTTCTCTGTGTTGATACTTACACACCATTTGTTTGTCCATGATGTCAAGATGTCTGCTGCTCTTTGGAGTCTCTGTGTAGCAACTGTCGCATATTCATCTGTACACCACATGACCAGATCATCTGCATACAGTGCCGCTTTGATTCCATAGGGAAGTTCCTTGACCAGGTCATTAATGAATACAAGGAATAGTGTAGGCGAAAGGACTCCTCCTTGTGGTACACCGTGTCGCAGAAGTACTTTCTGGCTGTTGTGTCCATCCATTACTACTCTAGCTCTTCTATTGTGTAAATAGGACTTTATCCAGTTGTACAGTCCTCCATTCACATTGCAGTTTCTTAGTTTCCACAGCAGACCTTTTTTCCATACTTTATCAAAGGCTTTCTTCAGGTCTATCCACGCTGCTAGTACAAGGTTTTTCTCTTGGAATGCATCCTCAATCTCTTGAGAGAGATAGGTCACTTGATCTTCCGTACTGTAGTACTGCCTAAATCCTGCTTGTTGTGGAACGAGAAGGTTTTCACTTTCTAGGTACCATTTTAGCCTCAGGTCAATGATGCGTTCCATCGTTTTGCATAGGCAGCTAGTGAGACTGATTGGCCTGTAGCTGGAGGCAGTATCACAGTTTTTCCCTGGTTTTAGCAGTGGTACCATGCTTGCTTCCTTCCAGATTTGAGGTAACTTACCTGTGCTCATGCACATATTGAAAATATCCAACAGCTTTCCCATTGCTGCCATTCCCAGGTTCTTAATCATTTCATTGGACACTCCATCTGGTCCTGGTGATTTCCTTGGTTTCAGTTTACTAACTGCTAGGTCTAACTCAGTGCATGTGATTGGTGCATCCATGACCTCCACTTTTCTGACTTGTTCCTCTTCTTTCTGTGGCTCGATGCGCACTGTACGCTCCTTCTCTGGATGGATATCAATGTTGCAGTCCTGTGCAAACATGCGAGCAAAGTGATCTGCTACCTGCTTACCTGTAAGAGTTTTCCCATCCTCTATTAGTGTAACCTTTGTACTTCTTCCAGTACTCTCATCATTTAACTGTTTGATTAGTTTCCACAGTTTCCTTCCATCCTTTTCAAAGTTTAGGGACTCTGTTTTCTCTCTCCAACTTTCCCGTCTGGCTTGCAGCTTTGCTCTCTGAAATTTGGCCTTAGAATGTTGATAATTATTGTGGTGTTCTTGTCATGGTCTATTTTCTGCTTGCTTTCGAGCTGCTTCCACGTCATCATGGAGTTTTCCCAGCTCACTAGACCAGTATGGTTTATAGTCCCTGCGAGCTCCTCTGGGAATGGTTTCACGAGCAGCCTGAAGGATACAAGCATTGAATTCCTTCACTATGCTGTTAATATCCTTACCTTCTATGGACAGCTGTCCCACCAGGGTACCTGTACGATGTCTGTACATTGTCCAGTTTGCTTTTTTATAGTTCCATCTGGGGAGAGGGTTACTGGTGTTAAGGAGTTCATTTTCTATTGTCAGGAAGACTGGTCGATGGTCGCTACCTCCAAGTTGTTTTCCAACTTCATGTGTAATGTTCCACTTCAGATCTGGAGAGTGGAATGCCAGATCTGGTGTTGATTTTGTATGCCATGCCCTTGAGTAAAATGTTGGGGCATCCATTGGCTGGTTGATCAGGAGAAGTCCATTATCATCCTGCCAGCTCTCAACTTCCTCTCCTCTCTTGTCTATGTGGTCATAGCCCCAGCTCTGGGAATGACTGTTAAAATCACCACAGACCATCAGTCTCTCTTTGTGTGGGATTGTTCCTAAAGCAAGTGGACGGTCATTAGGACAGTAATAGTTATCTGTATTACTACTTTTTAGATGGATCATCTGGTATTCGGCTCCTTCCATGTACACTCCCACCTCACATGCGCTGATGTTATTCTTAACAAGTGTGAGTACTCCTCCTTTTCTTCTGTCCTGTCGGTCTGATCTAAAGCACTGGTAGCCTCTGATTTTAAAGGCGGCATCTTTGGTTAGGTGTGTCTCCTGTATGCAGCATATACTTACCTGCTCTGCAAAAAGTATGTTCTCTAGTTCAACCTTTTTGCTATAGCCATCTCTAGCACTGCTGACACCCTCAGCATTCCACTGCATTATTTTAAGTTCTTGCTTTTTGGCTATTTTCTTCTGTTGTATTTTTGGCCAGTAGCTCTACTCTCATATCTCCTGACTCCACAAGACGAACTGAGAGGACCTCCAGTAGCATTGGGTGGACCCTTTCGAGGCAGGCGGCCCGGCACTGCACCTGCTTGGTTAGTCTTCACAGGGCGAGCACCATGTTTGAAAACTGCAGATAGAGACATTTCATTAGCGATAATGCGTGTTACCCTGATTTTTGCGATGCGCCTTTTGGCTGGGTAACTCCGACTTCAGCACCTTTCCTTGCTAGGGCAGACTGTGGTCTTGCTCGGACTGCCATGAAGACAGTGTGGCTGGCCTGGCCAAAACTTTGTTTTCCAGCCCCTGGTGGCTGTACTTAAGCGCCTTCTCCATGTCAGATGGTTTGAGACAGTTCCACAAAGACACTCTGACTTTGAGATGAGGAATCTGATGAGTGCTTCAACGATATCCATTCCCCGCCACCCATAGTCTACTGGCTCTGTTTTGTTTACATCATTCTGATAGCCATTGTTGTAAAGACCCATAGGCTTGTCACGTCCTGGATTCATTGGTTTCACACCAGACTTCCCTCATCCCCGCCAGAGATCTCCATGTCCCCATTTGTCCACCAACCTGACATTACATTTTGCAAAAATAACAATTACAGTTAGTGTTGATTGCTACAAGTTTCTGGGCTACAGAGGTAGGTCAGAGTTTTTAAGCAAACAGATCTATGTTCCCTGTCTCACAAACACTATGTTAAGATAAGTGTGCTCTTAACACAGTTGTTCCCAGGGGGATGCCTCTTGCTGAACTTTGCCTCCCTAACAGAACTCCTGTAGGCCTCTCGGTTGTGAGCAAGATGGCCTGCTGCTGATGCATCCATTTGCAGATCATCAACGATGTCTTGTAGCCATCTTCGCCTTGGTCTTCTTCTCTTTCTTTTTCCCATTATGTATCCTTCCAGGACGGTCTTCTCTAAATTATCCTGATGTTTAATGTATCTAAAATATTTAAATTTTCTCTCTTTAATCCTCCTTACTATCCAGCCTTCTTCAACATTAAGTTCTTGTAGTATCCAAATATCGTGGACACAAAAAATAACAAATATATCCATACTACAAGAGCTTAATATTGAAGAAGGCTGGCTAGTAAAGAGGATTAAAGAGAGAAAATTAAAATATTTTGAACATATTAAACGTCATGATAATTTAGAGAAGACCGTATTGGAAGGATACATAATGGGAAAAAGAAAAAGAGGAAGACCAAAACGAAGATGGCTGCAAGACATCGTTGACGATCTGCAAATGGATGCAACAGCAGCAGGCCATCTTGCTCACAACCGAGAGGCCTACAGGAGTGCTGTTTGGGATGCAAAGTTCCGCCAGGGACATGCAAATGAATGAAATGAATGAGTATGGATATATTTGTTCTTTTTTGCGTCCATGGTATGTGAAGAACTCTTCTGTAGCATTTACATTCAAAGGCAGTTATGTGTTTCTCAGCTGTTTTGTTAAGTGTCCAGGTCTCACAGGCATATGTTGCGATGGGAAAGATGCGTGCCCTTAAAAATCTTATTTTTGTAGTTCTGTCTGTTCCTCTCCACAGATTCCTTAGTTGTTTTACTTTCTGAAGAGCGATAGCACCAGTGGGAAAGTTAATTTATCGAGGAACACATTTATATTATTTTTATGCAACATAAATAAACAAGAGCATAATTATATTGAGGTTCCTGGTGCCAAATGGGTAAGCCATGTTATAAGCCCTAATCGCTTGTGAACAAAATAACGAGCCTTCACACTTCAGTCTTAAAGTGGTGTGTGCGATCAATGTGGCGAGGGTTATATTAAAACTGTGTAGGTGTTGCGTGCCTGTGTATAGTGTACATGCACTTTCTCGCACTTACGGTCGAATTTAATTCCGACCGTCCGACCTTAAGTCCGACCTTAATTCGATCATCTTATAACATGTTATATTAGTGACATATATGTCACTAATATAACATGTTATAAGATGAATGAATATGTTTCACTTTCACTTTAAAATACTAACAGAATGCAAATTAGCACAGCAATTGTGTGAAAATTAATCATAAATTATGAATCACAACGCGTTAAATAAAAGAATCATATAGTAGTACCTTTCCAATAACACAAAAAATGTACAAAAAGCATACATATAAAGTAATCTGTGTGCCTCTGTCTTTACTGTGTTATTGGGGCATTCGTTAAGCCGGTGTTGTGCCTTGATGCACACTATGATTCTGATCTGTACATTATCTGGAAGCCATGTTTTCTCATTTTACTGGATTAGTTAATCACTGTCTCCAGCCATCAACTTCATGTTTCTGGATTAGTTAACCACTGTCTCCAGCCATCAACTTCACGTTTCTGGATTAGTTAATCACTGTCTCCAGCCATCAACTTCATGTTTCTGGATTAGTTAACCACTGTCTCCAGCCATCAACTTCACGTTTCTGGATTAGTTAATCACTGTCTCTAGCCATCAACTTCACGTTTCTGGATTGGTTAATCACTGTCTCTAGCCATCAACTTCACGTTTCTGGATTAGTTAAACACTGTTTCCAGCCATCAACTTCACGTTTCTGGATTAGTTAAACACTGTTTCCAGCCATCAACTTCACGTTTCTGGATTAGTTAAACACTGTCTCCAGCCATCAACTTCACGTTTCTGGATTGGTTAATCACTGTCTCTAGCCATCAACTTCACGTTTCTGGATTAGTTAAACACTGTTTCCAGCCATCAACTTCACGTTTCTGGATTAGTTAAACACTGTTTCCAGCCATCAACTTCACGTTTCTGGATTAGTTAATCACTGTTTTCAGCCATCAACTTCATGTTTCTGGATTAGTTAATCACTATCTCCAGCCATGAACTTCTCGTTTCTGGATTAGTTAATCACTGTCTCCAGCCATCAACTTCATGTTTCTGGATTAGTTAATCACTGTCTCCAGCCATCAACTTCACGTTTCTGGATTAGTTAATCACTGTCTCCAGCCATCAACTTCACGTTT
This sequence comes from Achatina immaculata, assembly GCA_009760885.1. NCBI lineage: Eukaryota > Metazoa > Mollusca > Gastropoda > Stylommatophora > Achatinidae > Lissachatina > Lissachatina immaculata. The sequence continues at coordinate 31,817,978 of CM019695.1, forward strand.
CTGGATTAGTTAAACACTGTTTCCAGCCATCAACTTCACGTTTCTGGATTAGTTAAACACTGTCTCCAGCCATCAACTTCACGTTTCTGGATTGGTTAATCACTGTCTCTAGCCATCAACTTCACGTTTCTGGATTAGTTAAACACTGTTTCCAGCCATCAACTTCACGTTTCTGGATTAGTTAATCACTGTTTCCAGCCATCAACTTCACGTTTCTGGATTAGTTAATCACTGTTTTCAGCCATCAACTTCATGTTTCTGGATTAGTTAATCACTATCTCCAGCCATGAACTTCTCGTTTCTGGATTAGTTAATCACTGTCTCCAGCCATCAACTTCACGTTTCTGGATTAGTTAATCACTGTCTCCAGCCATCAACTTCTCGTTTCTGGATTAGTTAATCACTGTCTCCAGCCATCAACTTCTCGTTTCTGGATTAGTTAATCACTGTCTCCAGCTATCAACTTCACGTTTCTGGATTAGTTAATCACTGTTTCCAGCCATCAACTTCACGTTTCTGGATTAGTTAATCACTGTTTCCAGCCATGAACTTCTCGTTTCTGGATTAGTTAATCACTGTTTCCAGCCATCAACTTCACGTTTCTGGATTAGTTAATCACTGTTTCCAGCCATCAACTTCACGTTTCTGGATTAGTTAATCATTGTTTTCAGCCATCAACTTCACGTTTCTGGATTAGTTAATCACTGTTTCCAGCCATCAACTTCTCGTTTCTGGATTAGTTAATCACTGTCTCCAGCCATCAACTTCTCGTTTCTGGATTAGTTAATCACTGTCTCCAGCCATCAACTTCTCGTTTCTGGATTAGTTAATCACTGTCTCCAACCATCAACTTCACGTTTCTGGATTAGTTAATCACTGTCTCCAGCCATGAACTTCTCGTTTCTGGATTAGTTAATCACTGTCTCCAGCCATGAACTTCTCGTTTCTGGATTTGTTAATCACTGTCTCCAGCCATGAACTTCATGTTTCTGGATTAGTTAATCACTGTCTCCAGCCATGAACTTCTCATTTCTGGATTAGTTAATCACTGTCTCCAGCCATCAACTTCATGTTTCTGGATTAGTTAATCACTGTCTCCAACCATCAACTTCATGTTTCTGGATTAGTTAATCACTATCTCCAGCCATGAACTTCTCGTTTCTGGATTAGTTAATCACTGTCTCCAGCCATCAACTTCATGTTTCTGGATTAGTTAATCACTGTCTCCAGCCATCAACTTCATGTTTCTGGATTAGTTAATCACTATCTCCAGCCATGAACTTCTCGTTTCTGGATTAGTTAACCACTGTCTCCAGCCACTTTTCACTTCCCGGCTCTTTCAAACATAAGGTTAGCAACACACTGATACGAAAGTCAGGCCAGCCCTGCATCACACTTGACATGAGGATTTAGTGTTGAAATGGATGAAATGAAGACGGCTATAACGATAATCTGACCGCCGGCAGGTTTCCCCTGCCACATGGCGAGTTCATTCTTACTTGCAAAGCTCCAGAACAGATATAAGCGTCCATTTTACTCGACAGAGACATCACGAAAACCTTCCACTCAGGTACACATCCAAACCAAGACTAACTTACTCAGCTTTTCTCCCACTATCCCCAATCATGGGACTCACAAACCATGTGATCTTTCTGGAATAATCTCGACCTTTTATCTAGACGTTCAAAATAAAGGCTCATAAGGGCGAGAAATGCCTTTTCCGCGGAGAAAAAAAACCCAATTATCTCCCTTACTGCTACACATACACCCACATGCATATATTAAGCATCCACAAACGATGATGCAGTGTACTATCTCCCTCTCTTGTCTTGTGATGTATTTACTGTGTATTTAGAATAGCAAATCTTTGTAAATGTTTGCAGACGTCCTCAGTAAGCCGATCTGGTAATTTCTCGAACCTTCCGATTATTCCTCTAGGACATCTGCCATGCGTCAGCGCACGATTGTACATAATAAAATACTTGAATAGTTTCAGAAGATGGTGACAAAGGAATTTAGAAAATAAATGTTTGGACATTGTGGTTATATAAATAAAACTGCTTCGATGTATTCATAAACAATGAAACAAATAAGTGAAAAAAATGACACCTTTATTGAAAAGCAAATACATACCATTTCGTACAAAAAAAAGGGCACTTCACAGCTCAATCAGCTTCCCAACTCCGTACCATTTAATCAAATATGGACATCAACAGCATAAATAAATAAATGAAAATTATCTGGACAGAATGTGTCACATTTTAATAAAGATATCTCAGTTGTTGTATTCCTGAAAAGTTTCAACAACTGATTCTGGGGGACAGAATGGACTGTACCTTGGTTCTGCTCTATTTTTGTTTTGTTTTATTTTTGTCTTTTAACGCCTTCTTCGTGTTTGGCTGGCCCCGCACTTCTTACCCATGTCTTGTATCAAAATGTTTACTATGAACTCTAAATTTGACAGAAAACAGTTTTCAAATATCGTCTTCTGTTCTTGATGCTCTGCAGGGTGCAACTGCTCTGAAGAAGAATGTAAACGTCGGTATCATGCCATCGACATCGTCCAACTTTCTCCGAGGACTGACCGAGAGACTCACCAGTACGAGACGCTAAATGAGGTAAAGGAAGTAAACTCCAGCACTTTCACCGTCGACCTGTTTAAAAACAAAAATTTGCTCTTCAGCGTCAGGTGTGAATTCAGTGTCAGCTGAAAATATTATGTGCCTCATTTAGTTATAACAGTGAAATAATATTTATCAGCCATACATTTTCCCTTGCTCCAACTCTGATCTAATATTAGTAGATCTAGCCACGAGAAGAGATGTCCTCAAATTCATCCCCCACAAAAACTCAAAACAGCTGATATCTACCTGCATCAAATTCTTCTTCTTCTTCTTCTTCTGATCCCTAAATCTGCTAGCTGTTGTTCCTTGCAGCCGATGCTGTGAAGATGATGAGACGCAACACCGTATCGGCGAGGGAGCTGGTTATAGCAGCTACTTTTTCAGTCCCGGAGTACAGCTAAAAAACAGGGGGCATGCAATGCTTCTTTAGCAGACTCCACTACCATGGTGGACTGTGGCCACCCCTGCCTTGTTAACCAGGCTAGGTCTGCTACCGGGGGTACTAACGTAGAGGTGGGAGAGGGTCTTGGTCAGTTATGGTTCATCAATCCTGAGGATAGCATGTCGGATGTGAGTCGCTAACTGCCAAATCGGAAAGTGACTTCTTCAGACCAAAAAAAAAAAAAATAAAAAACAAACAAAAAAAAACAACAGCATCCATTATGTGCAGTATTTCCAGATATACTTGTATAAGACGCACTTATTTTCTCCCAAGAAAACTCATCCAAAAATCACAGTGTCCTATACCCTGATATTTAAGCTTCAATAGTGTGTGGGATAAAAATTACTGGTATTATACTAGAATAAAAAAAATTATTTTTACTTCATCAAACAATGTTGTATTTTACATATTTACGATATTCTAAATGTAACTAAACGTAACAAACGTTGCTCCATACAACGTAATCCTAAACAATGCAACTGTGAAGCGATCGATGGAGCTAGGACAAATTAAGGGCGTTCGTAGTAAATCTGAACTGCGTAGCAGAAAACTCATCGTAAACAACCAAAACTTGATGGGAACTATTAGCAAACATACTCTTAAATGCATGCTGCGGCATGCCGAGGGAGCATATATGGGGCTATCCGGAGTGCAAGGTCTCCGAAGTCTGATTTTGAACCTTTATTGTTTTAAAATTGTTTTTTGAAAGAATATGAACTATTGGTTTGTGCGTATCAAAATGTCTGTGTATGATAAAGCAAGTCTGTCGAATGGAATTCTGCATTTACAATTTAAAAATATCTAGAAAACTATAAGTACATAGTGCATTTGTACTATAATATATAACAAAATTCTCATTAAAATAAGCAGATGTACTTCCTGCGTGATAAAATAAATGAAAACAATATAAAAAAAAGAAGAGTCGGATCGTTGCCATTGCCTACAGTCAGTTCAATCTATGGCATGGGGCCCATCATGCGTGAAAACTGAGCATCTGTGCATAGTTATATGAGTTGCCAGATTATCTTTTAACATTTCAACGTACGAGGATCACCCATAATTCCCTGCGGCAAAAAAAAGGGTAATGAAGTAGTACCGGATTTTGATATTACACCGCATATCATCTGGCTCTGAGGATGTCTCGCGACGCTAACGATGTATTTGTGTCATGAAACCTTTTATCACTTGGTCGAAGAATATGTGATACACACGAGGCAAATTGCTGTACAGTTCATTTACAGGGGAAAAAAAAGAAACTGACTCAGGTTCTCAGCAGTCCATGAATGATGACGCCTAGCAAACAGTGATGACGCCTAGCAAACAATGATGACGCTTAGCAAACAATGATGACGCCTAGCAAACAATGATGACGCCTAGCAAACATTGATGACGCTTAGCAGATAATGATGACGCCTAGCAAACAATAGTCATTTTTTTTCATTAACGGGGTTAGTCTAGATTTCTTTGAAGGTTTGTACGATTTTAATCCAAAGTTTTTGCTGAGACGGCGGGAAACAGTGCTGATATTAGTATCTTTCCCTGCTGGTTGCAGGAGGAACCTGACTTTCCTACACGGACTTCTTGGAGAACTCGTAACAATTCGCCCTATGGCAGTGTCATCACGTGGGGTTGTTTTCCTGGAGCGTCCACTTCTCTTTCCTTCGCTGAAATCTCCAGTATCACGATATTTCGTGATCGCATTATGAACAGCAGTCTCGCTAACATTTAGTATTCTTCGCTTTAAGACAGAGGTTTTGTTCCTCGCTGTTCTTACGGACTGACATAATCAGTTTTTCCATTCCATTTTTGTATTGTGGACAGTAATACTGTGTCATCAGCATATCTAATCTCTGGTATTTCATAACCTCCAATTGTTATGGCATCATAATATTCTTTGTCTACATCTTCTCTAACATTCTTCATTATATTTTCAGTATACAAGTTAAATAAGTAAGGTGACAATATGCAGTTCTAACGGACCCGTTATTTTTATGTCAAACCAAGTTGTTGTTTCACCATTTATTCTTATTCGTGTGTGTATATATATATATATGTTTAGATACATGCGTGTGTGTATGTAAGGAACATCGGTGGTTGGATAGATTTCATGAATGTATATCTTCAGACAAGCTGTGAACTGTCATAAAATAAAAGTACGCGTGCGCTGCATTATATACATATACTTTTAATGTGAACTGTTTGCCAGTTAGATAAACAAGAGTGTTTGTTACGTATACATTTCTGGTGCGATTTACAAACATATGCTTGATGTAAGTTATCTATAACATGTAAATAAACTTGTGATTTGAACTGTCTAGCAGCTTGACCTATATAAAAAATATGTGTGATTTCAACTGTTTACTGGTGTTGTCTTGGAACATATTTGTGATTCGATGCCTACTAGTGTGATCTATAAACATGTTTGTGATTTCATATCTACTAGTGTGATCTATAAACATGTTTGTGATTTCATACCTACTAGTGTGATCTATAAACATGTTTGTGATTTCATACCTACTAGTGTGATCTATAAACATGTTTGTGATTCGATGCCTACTAGTGTGATCTATAAACATTTTTGTGATTTGATGTTTACTAATGTGATCTATAAACACATGTGTGATTTTGATTGTTTGCTGTTGTGATCTATAAACATATTTGTGATTGATCTGTGCATTAGCGTGAACTATGCACGGTATGACCTGTCTTCCACTATTATGAATTGAAGTGTCTGCTACAGAAGATTAAACTACTCTGTCTGCTCTATGTTTCCCACAGGACCGCAGTGGCGACGTCTTGCTCAAGCTTAAGAAGATCGAAGACAATCAGACACGTCTACGAAACGAATTTGATGAGTTCCGGGGTAAAGTTGTAGGGGACATAGGCTCACTTCAGGCTTCAGTCAATCGTGTCCTAGAAATCACCGACAACCTGGAAGATTTCGCGAGAGATTCTTTAACGCGCTTGGAGGCATCCATGGAGAAGACGCACTTTCAGCTTCTTGAAAACTCTGACCACCTCGGCAAGCAGATTTTAGACGTGAGGCGAGACATCATGACCGCTACGGCTGGCCAGAATTCACCGTTCAGGCCACCTGGAGGTACTTTGGAAAGGAAGCAGCTTAAGAAATACAGGCATACTTTTGACTGGGAGGTCGAAAACGCATATAACCTGTTCAAAAGTCAGAGGTCGACTTCCAGCCAATCGTATCTGATAGGAGAGTTGGACTTCAAGATTCTAGGCGGAGCTGCATGTGACAAAAATGGCAAACTACATGTAAAAGTGTATGGAGAGTTCACACACAAACCTTCATCGCCATGGGAGAAGAACTGTGGCTTCAAATGTTCTGTTTACATGATGGACAAGTCAGGAAAGAAACCTAATTTTATGATCGGCAAAATACGCAGCGATTTTAATTCTGGCAAAGAGTGGAACATTGGCGATGTCTCTGTAAACGAGATCAAGGATACAGGATACATTTTTAAAAATGGAAATGTGTATCTGAAGTTTGTTATAGAGATTTATGCCTAAAGAAAAATAAGAGAAAATACAGAACGTTGAAGGTATGCTTGAAATGTGATGTTCAAGATATGAGTTAATGAACATGTGAATTAGTAACAAAAGAGAGTAACTGATAATATTAGTGGCTGTAATATGAATAGTAATGTTGAAGGTCAAGTGACTTCAATGCTTTACGAAGTTTCTGAATATTGGGACGTATGGATTTAATGAAGGATGAATCAAGTTAACTTTCGTGAATGTTAGTATTGAAATAAGAATTTATGTGTTAATATTTATGTGTTAATATTTATGTGTTAATGCTGCAGACTGCAAGGAAACTTAAAAATCTGAGCATGAAGATGAAAATCAGGATATTTAAGAGTAATGTTCTAAGTGTACTACTCTATGGAAGTGAATGCTGGAAAATCACCAAAACTATAGAAAACGAGCTGAATTCTTTCCAGACTAAATGTTTACGAAGAATTGGAAGAATATTTTGGCCAAACACCGTAAGAAATAACATCTTGTTGGCAGAAATGCAGATGACGTCACTGACAACAATTATTGAGGAAAGACGCTGGCGATGGTTGGGACATGTGCTCCGGATGACTGACGACTCACTAGCACTAAGATGGACACCACAGGGGAACAGAAATAAGGATAGACCAAAGGAGACATGGAGACGAACAACAGAGAGGATGTCGAGCAGTAGAGGAATCACCTTGTTAAGAGCGAAAATAAAAGGCAAAGGAAAAGGTTTATGGATAACTTTTGCCGAAACCGATTGTGCCTTGGGCACTTAAAGTTCAGAGAGAGAGAGAGAGAGAGAGAAAGAGAGAGAGAGAAAGAGAGAGAGAAAGAGAGAGAAAGAGAAAGAGAGAGAGAGAAAGAGAGATGGTTGATGAGCGAAGTAATACTGGGTAAATGTGACTTTATGATGGAACGATGAGGAAAATAAATGTAAAGAAAAGCTGGTGACAGATAAGAGAAATGACGACTGCGATAAAACTGGCTCTAGTAATGAAGTAGATAGGAATATTTGGTTCAGTTGAACAAAAAGATAGAAAGAGTGAGGAAATCGGTGGAGAAAAGGAATGGTAGAAAGTGAGATGAGTACGTATAAATGAAGAATATTTCGGCAAAAACTTTCTTCAAGAACCACATACAAAAGCGAAACAGCAGATAAAACCGGGAAAAATAGATGAGAAATTAATCACGTGGCTTTTTTTGGACGGGCAGGAAATGCACAACGAAGAGGCAGGAGATTAGGTAAGAAATGAGGTAAAGGGAGTTTGACAAAGGGTACCATATGGTAAACAATATGATGTTATGTCACCGAAAAGCTTGCAGTGTTGCATGCTGAAGTTGCAGAAGTTATATAGCAGGCTCTGAAAAAAAAAATTAATGAGAGGAGTCAAATAAAAGCTGGTGTACTCAGTTGTCAAAAGAAACAGCCCGTGAACTGGTCGAAAATATTGTTTTGGTATTTGAAAACTGACAAATCTCGTTGTTAAAACAAAATAAATGAAGTTTTATACAATGAAAATATAAGCTGGACTAATACGTGCTGTTTTATAAGAAGAAAATATAAGCTGGGCTAACTTCTCTCGAATATTAAAATGTGCTAACTGATGAATATGATTTAGTAGTAGGTAAAACATTTGTACTGTATAAGGAATGTACAGATATTCTCCACTTTTCGACGTAGATGTACATAGATTTGTTTTTCTTGCCATCGTTCCTATGAAATAGTGGGACTTCTTATTGTAATTTTACGAAGTTAAAAAATATATATATATAGTCTTAGTAGTTATTTAATGTAAAATAAATGTGCTAATAAAACAGATCATTTTGTAACATTTGAATTATGATAAATCCACCTCAGACTATTTTTACTTTTAGAATGAAACATACTCAGTCAGTCAGTCAGTTATTTGCATGTCCCTTGCCGCCCTATAAGCTCTCCTGTAGGTCTGTCGGTTGTGAGCAAGATGCCCTGCTGCTGATGCATCCATCTGCAGATTATCAACGATGTCTTGCAGTCATCTTCGCCTTGGTGTTCCTCTCTTTCTTTTCCTCCATTATGTACCCTTATAAGACTGTCTTCTCTAAATTATCATGACGTTTAATGAAACATACGGAGGTTTTATTTTGTCTGAATGTTTTTTCTTGTTTTTATTTGAAGAGTTATTGTTGTGATCTGTCTGATTTTATTTATTTATTATTTTTTTGTTTTAATATCACAGCTCTGCAGAGATGTAAAGATATAGTGGTTTCTTTGAATGGGCTGGTCGCATGGCGCCAGCTATGGCCGTGTCTTATAGTTTCTGAACTGATAATAGGCTGTTCAGACACCTTAAGCTCTTTTCTGCTAGACGTGGGACAGTAACAAGTCACATCATAAGGGCAACCAAGTCCAGTACCGACATCACATATAAATGTTTTTAATGCATAAAGATTATGGCTATTACCAATGAACCTTCCATAGAATAGAACCGTTGAATCATAAAAAAAAGAAAAAAAATGTGAGCTGATGAAGCCAGACTACTGTAGAAGTAAACCATCACAGTACATCAAGTGGCTCGATGTTACATCAACGCAGGAAGAAGTTCCAATGTACAGCGAGGAGGGACGGTAACACACGCAGACGGGCACGAGTAGTCTTTAAGACTCTGTGTCACATCTTTCCGATATCTTAACCCGCAGATGTACGATCTCGGAGGGTCCTAGAACAGCGCCTTATTTTCCAGACTGGCTGTCTCCACCCAGCTGGAATTAACAATGTTTTCAGCTTTCTGTAACTTCTTTATTTTTCCACTGGCCTTTTTTATACTCTACTTTCTGTCTCTATGCTACCCCTCCCTACCACCATCCTATTTCCTCCTCTGCCAACATACTGGTCTTGTCCCATTCACCAGTTTTACATTTCCTCCCTGTAGGTGTTTAATTTCTTCATTCATTATCTCTCGCGTCCTCTTTTCTCTCCCCTTTCCCCCCACCCCCCCCCCCCACACCTCTAGCGGCTATCATGTTTCTATTGCCTTCCCCCAACCCCTTTCTCCCACTTGTTCTCCTCCTCTCTCCGCTTCTTCGCTATGATTGGCTATATCGGGAATCTTTTGTCTGTAGGCAACGGTTTTTTTTCCTCCTCCTCCTTCTTCCACACACATTTCCGCTTTACTGAGAGCAAGACGCTTCAGATAAGTTAAATATGTTTGTATTTTGTTTTTGCATGTATCCTCGAATAAGGCTCACGCCGAAATATCGGATGTTGTATGTTTTTCATTTATACATTCTCATACTTTATATTCATTTTTTTCTCACCTTGCTCACTTCCTCCCTCACTTTGTAAAACTGTACCATACACCTCTATCTACCTTGACATCTTAACCCCTTCTCCTCTTCTCCAACCGGGTCCATAAGACTCTGTAAGTTTCTTCTCTTTCTTTCATTACCCTTTTGACATGATTTGGTAGGAGCCGAAAAAGGGAATTTCCGATTGAAGTAACTATGCTTCTATAGAGAGTTAATTTTCAAGTGTCTCGGGTTTACTCGAACCATGGTTACAAAGTTAATAAAATCATATTTTAAAAGTTATATCATACATTTTAATGTGTACTTTAATAAAGAATATTGGTGTAATGTAAATAAAAAATATACCATAAACAGACCCACCTATCACACATCGCAAGTCTCCATTTAAATATTCTCTACACACACCATACGCACTTCAGAACACAGCCTCTTACAAGTCACAGCTAAGTGCCGCATTCATTTTGTTTTATTCTATATTTTAGATTCCTATTTTTTTTACATAGCATTCATGTAAATTCATACTTTATCTCCTCTCTCTATTTCTTCGTCCTGTGTGTTTCTGTATGATTAAGATTCACAGAGAAGTGTCACAACTGTATGCTCGTTAAGTAGTACAGCTATTTCTACTTTTTTCCCCTAGTTTATACGCCATAAACAGTGCTGTTCTTACAGTGTATGTAAAATGTAAGTTGTAAAAATTATTAAGGCTTTGTCACAAGAAAGGCAATCGGCATTAAAAAAAAAAGATAATTTATTTTGAAAACACCGAAGAAACCACAAGAAAGCTCTTTATTTCATTACACAAATTAACACGGTTGTCTCCCTTGCACCACACATTTAAGTAACAATCTTCAATTGCGAAGAAATGAATGTAAATGAATTTACACTGAACTCTATTACTGCTTAGTAGGTAGTTAGATAGTTGTTCACTGATGTGCTAGACTGCGAGAGTGACCGTGTAACCACGTATGTGGTTATTTCTGGTACTGAGCATGCGGATGAGAGTGAAACCATAAGAGGTTTGGTATTTCACTTTGTTGTTTCAGCTTTGTATGTCAATTTTTATCACGTTTATTATGTGTACAGTGTAACATATTTATACTATCCAACGTAGAACATTTAGAACTGAAGGAACGTGTTACGATAAAGGGCAGAATGCTTGATGGGGCCTGCGTGAATACAAATTTGCCCTCTGCAAAACAAATATTCATTCATTCAGTCAGTCAGTCAGTCAATCATTCAATCAGTCAATCCAGAATAAAAGAAATTTCACATTAACAAATTTATAGGGGGAATTTTGCTTGAGAATCAGTGTTCGTACAAACTAGTATTAAGAAATATTATTATCTGTACGCATTTCTTAATATTCATACGAACCGTTTGAAACAAAATGTGCATGCAGGAAGAAAAACAAAAATATTGGTTCATGTCCAGCAGCTCCCAAACATATGAAGTATATTGCATGTGGCTCTTAAGTTAAGCAAGTCTGGCCATCCCTGGTATATAGAACAGAACACATGAAGGAAAATATGAGCGCTTGCACCATATACCTTAGGTTCCTTCAAGGCGAGAAATAATTCACAAAATGGTGCTACTTACTAATACCGGGATGTTGAAAAACTTGTCCGAGAGGATATTAATTCATCTGGTGGTCTGAGGTATCGTGTGGTTTATTTGGTAGTCACCGTGGAGCTTTCTGTGCGCTTAAATAATGATAATAAAATTTGTTCTGTCTTCTTAGTTCAGGAGGAAAACCTCGTTTAGTTTTGTGGAAGGAGACAAATTAGAAAAGAAAGCTGATCTGGCAGTTGTTTGGTCAGAGCGGAAGGATATGTCAATATATAAAACATATACTGATAACGCTTGTCCCACACAGTGTATAACTTTCGTGTATGTTGTTTTTATAGTGGTGTATACTAGTTCAAGTTAGTTTTGATATTTTTCTTTAGATTTTATCGATACAATGGCTGTTTGTTCATGACATTAAAAGGAAACTTTGTTCTTTGAGTATGGTCTTTCATTCTATTCTTTTCTGGAGCCATAATGAAGGATTTTATGGAGGCTAATATATTTGTGTGAGGACAAACGCCAAGAGCAGAAAAAAAGGCGAAGGACAGGCATTTGTGGAAAACCCTTGCGGAAGCCCCATGTGCCCTGGGCACTTAAGGTTCAGAGAGAGAGAGAGAAACGCCATAACTATTATACTCACCTGGGCATCGAGAAAGTTAAATGTAAAATTAGACACCACGTACTCACCTCGATACGATGATATCATTTCTCTAGTCTTGAAGATGTAATCTCTTTAACTTTGATGATATTATTACTATAGTCTAGATGATGCCAATCTCTTAGCCTAGTCTTGATGGTATAATCTTTCTAATCTTCATTATTTTATATCTCGTCTAGCCTAAATAGGTCTTGAAATTAACAAAGATAAAACAAAAATAATGAAACTTCTCATTAATAAAGAAGTAAAAATATACGTAGAAGGAACAGTTGTTGAGGAAGTAAATAAATTTGTATACCTTGGCAGCTACATAGACCAGGAGGGAAGTTAGAATTAGAATTGCAAAAGCAGCATTGTCCTTCAAAAATCTTGAGAACATATGGAATTCAAAAGTTATAAGCATAAAAACCAAGTTAAGATTATTCAATTCAAATGTGATATCCACCATCATTTATCCATGCGAAAGCTGGAAATCAGCTAAAGAAACAGACAAGAAATTAGACTCTTTTGAAAACAATTGCCTAAGGAAAATACTTGGTATAAAGTGGAACGAATTAAAAAAAAAAACAACGCAGAGATAAGACAGATGAACAGACAACAACCTGTCTCATGGGTGATCAGAAAAATAAGATGGACATATGTAGACTATGTGATGAGAAGAAAAAATCAAAGAATACCAAAACAAGCTTGAGAGTGTCGTCTTTAAATTATGGTCTTGATGGTGTAATCTCTTTAGTTTTAATGATGTAGTCTCTCTAAGCTTTAAAATATAACATCTCTAATTGTAATGATTTAATCTCACTAATCGTGATGATGTAATATCTCTGGCTTTGATTATGGTGTCGCTCTAGTGTTACTGATGCCATCACTCTAATCTTGATGATGTAATCTTTCAAGTGTCTCTCGTCTTAATGATTCCTTCGCTCTAGTCTTGATAATGTCATCTTTCTGCTGTCTCTCTATTCTTACTGATGCCATCACTCTAGTCTTGATAATGTCATCTTTCTGGTTCTCTCTAGTCTTACTGATGCCATCACTGTAGTTTTGATGATGTCATTCTTCTGGTGTCTCTCTGGCAGTTGTCATCTTCATTTACACAAAACACCATCGACAGCAGCAATGGTAATTTTACGCAACTGAACTGACAACAGTGCACCATATTTGACATCCGGAAATGGGTTCTACCCTAGCTACCATCACCCTTTAGTTAATAAGGATTTTCGGTGTGCTACAGAGTACAAGCACCTGTTCTTCTTCCCAAAAAAAATGAGATTTAAATATCTATGAAACATGTCCAGAATGCTATGGTGATGATGGTGATAATGAACATATTAAATAAGTACAATTTAAAATGAAGTATTCCCCGGAGATATAAATAGAAGTGAACAGAAGAAATACTTAAAAGCTATGAAACGTGCAAAGATAGGGATATCTTCGTGTTCTTCTTCAGCGTTCCCAGCCATTACTTTTATTAATTGTAAAAAACAGTTATATATAAATATATCATATTAAAGACAAGAATATGAGGTCATATATATATATATATATATATATATATATATATATATATATATATATATATATATAAATATATATAAACCGTAGAATTACAATTAGCAAAATATAATATTCATGATCTCAGTCAGTCAGTCATTTGCATGTCCCTTGGGAAACTTTGCCTCCCCAACAGCTCTCCTCTAGGCCTCTCGGTTGTAAGCAAGATGGCCTGCTGCAGATGCATCAATTTGCAGGTTATCAACGATGTCATGCAGCCATCTTCGCCTTGGTCTTCCTCTCTTTTTTCCCATTATATATTCCTCCTAGACGGTCTTCTCTAAATTCTCATGACGTTTGATGTGTCCAAAAATATTTAAGTTTTCTCCGTTTAATCTTCTTTACTAGCCAACCTTCTTCAATATTAAGTTCTTGTAGTATGGATATATTTGTTCTTTTTTGTGTCCATGATATTTGAAGAACTCTTCTGCAGCATTTACATTCAAATGCATTTACGTGTTTCTCATGACCTCAGCATACCCAGATTACTGCACAGTCGGCCTAGACCAGGTACAAAACTTGAAAAGCGGATGACCCAAAGGTTTACGCAAGAAAGATATACGTGGGGTTTCTTTAAATCGAAGGTTCGTCGTGTCTGGCTGCATAAAAATATGTGTATTAACTTAAGAAGAGATAACAGAAAATGTATGTGCTTGTCGCGGTGCCAAAGACCCTAAGGTACGAGCTTGTCTTAGTAACAGGCGCCCCCACCGGGTGGCGGATGATAGCGACCTCTGGATACAGAGATTAGCTCCGAATAGATAAGATAAAGGTAAAGATAGTCCCATAGCAAATGCCCTACGGGATGAAGCGTTAGAGACCTGATTATGCTGGGCCATCAGCGTATGAGGTAGGGTGGCCAGTTCCTTTCCTCGCTGCCTATACAAGGTAGAATAAGCAGCTGTGCACCAAAACAGATGGTGACCTTCGAGGGGCGAGGCGTGTTACTGATGCCATCACTCTAATCTTGATGATGTAATCTTTCAAGTGTCTCTCGTCTTAATGATTCCTTCGCTCTAGTCTTGATAATGTCATCTTTCTGGTTCTCTCTAGTCTTACTGATGCCATCACTCTAGTCTTGATAATGTCATCTTTCTGGTTCTCTCTAGTCTTACTGATGCCATCACTGTAGTTTTGATGATGTCATTCTTCTGGTGTCTCTCTGGCAGTTGTCATCTTCATTTACACAAAACACCATCGACAGCAGCAATGGTAATTTTACGCAACTGAACTGACAACAGTGCACCATATTTGACATCCGGAAATGGGTTCTACCCTAGCTACCATCACCCTTTAGTTAATAAGGATTTTCGGTGTGCTACAGAGTACAAGCACCTGTTCTTCTTCCCAAAAAAAATGAGATTTAAATATCTATGAAACATGTCCAGAATGCTATGGTGATGATGGTGATAATGAACATATTAAATAAGTACAATTTAAAATGAAGTATTCCCCGGAGATATAAATAGAAGTGAACAGAAGAAATACTTAAAAGCTATGAAACGTGCAAAGATAGGGATATCTTCGTGTTCTTCTTCAGCGTTCCCAGCCATTAATTTTATTAATTGTAAAAACAGTTATATATAAATATATCATATTAAAGACAAGAATATGAGGTCATATATATATATATATATATATATAATATATATATATATATATATATATTATATATATATATATATATATATATATATATAAATATATATAAACCGTAGAATTACAATTAGCAAAATATAATATTCATGATCTCAGTCAGTCAGTCATTTGCATGTCCCTTGGGAAACTTTGCCTCCCCAACAGCTCTCCTCTAGGCCTCTCGGTTGTAAGCAAGATGGCCTGCTGCAGATGCATCAATTTGCAGGTTATCAACGATGTCATGCAGCCATCTTCGCCTTGGTCTTCCTCTCTTTTTTTCCCATTATATATTCCTCCTAGACGGTCTTCTCTAAATTCTCATGACGTTTGATGTGTCCAAAAATATTTAAGTTTTCTCCGTTTAATCTTCTTTACTAGCCAACCTTCTTCAATATTAAGTTCTTGTAGTATGGATATATTTGTTCTTTTTTGTGTCCATGATCTTTGAAGAACTCTTCTGCAGCATTTACATTCAAATGCATTTACGTGTTTCTCATGACCTCAGCATACCCAGATTACTGCACAGTCGGCCTAGACCAGGTACAAAACTTGAAAAGCGGATGACCCAAAGGTTTACGCAAGAAAGATATACGTGGGGTTTCTTTAAATCGAAGGTTCGTCGTGTCTGGCTGCATAAAAATATGTGTATTAACTTAAGAAGAGATAACAGAAAATGTATGTGCTTGTCGCGGTGCCAAAGACCCTAAGGTACGAGCTTGTCTTAGTAACAGGCGCCCCCACCGGGTGGCGGATGATAGCGACCTCTGGATACAGAGATTAGCTCCGAATAGATAAGATAAAGGTAAAGATAGTCCCATAGCAAATGCCCTACGGGATGAAGCGTTAGAGACCTGATTATGCTGGGCCATCAGCGTATGAGGTAGGGTGGCCAGTTCCTTTCCTCGCTGCCTATACAAGGTAGAATAAGCAGCTGTGCACCAAAACAGATGGTGACCTTCGAGGGGCGAGGCGTGTTAGTTGTGTGGGGCAGCAATCTCTATAAACTGTCTCAGAAACTCTGTGACAGGGTCATCTGCGAGTAAGGGGCGCAATAACCCCTTCCCCCACCCAGCTGCCCTGCGGGAGAGGTTTTTTAACCAAGGACTATCACAGCAAACCGTACACGACCCGGCAGCAAGGAATGGTACACTAGTGCTGTACGTCCCTTGTAAAATCATGCTAATACACAATCTCGAAAAAAAAATGAACGATGTGAAGGAAGGGTTCAGTCAACCAAACTCGTCCGGTAGGGAAAGCCATGCACCACAGGTCTGGTAGGGACAGCCATGCACCACTGGCCTGGTAGGGACAGCCATGTACCACAGGCCTGGTAGGGACAGCCGTGCACCACAGGCCTGGTAGGGACAGCCGTGCACCACAGGCCTGGTAGGGACAGCCATGTGCCACAGGCCTGGTAGGGACAACCGTGCACCACAGGCCTGGTAGGGACAGTCATGCACCACAAGCCTGGTAGGGACAGCCATGTACCACAGGCCTGGTAGGGACAGTCATGCACCACAGGCCTGGTAGGGACAGTCATGCACCACAGGCCTGGTAGGGACAGTCATGCACCACAGGCCTGGTAGGGACAGTCATGCACCACAGGCCTGGTAGGGACAGTCATGCACCACAGGCCTGGTAGGGACAGCCATGCACCACAGGCCTGGTAGGGACAGCCATGCACCACAGGCCTGGTAGGGACAGTCATGCACCACAGGCCTGGTAGGGACAGCCATGCACCACAGGCCTGGTAGGGACAATCATGCACCACAGGCCTGGTAGGGACAGCCATGCACCACAGGCCTGGTAGGGACAGCCATGCACCACAGGCCTGGTAGGGACAGTCATGCACCACAGACCTGGTAGGGACAGTCATGCACCACAGGCCTGGTAGGGACAGTCATGCACCACAGACCTGGTAGGGACAGTCATGCACCACAGACCTGGTAGGAACAGTCATGCACCACAGACCTGGTAGGGACAGCCATGTACCACAGACCTGGTAGGGACAGTGATGTACCACAGGCCTGGTAGGAACAGTCATGCACCACAGGCCTGGTAGGGACAGTCATGCACCACAGACCTGGTAGGAACAGTGATGTACCACAGGCCTGGTAGGAACAGTCATGCACCACAGACCTGGTAGGGACAGTCATGCACCACAGGCCTGGTAGGGACAGTCATGCACCACAGGCCTGGTAGGGACAGTCATGCACCACAGACCTGGTAGGGACAGTCTGTTGCGTCAAATCCATCTATACAATTTTCTTATCAAGTATCAGGTGTTTGCGAAACCTATGGGAGGACTAGTCCAGATCTGTTCACACAGTGTCCGTCTGTTCTATTGTTATCTGAGGAAATCCTCTTTATTTGCCTTTACTGTCGGCCTCCTGTCCTAATATTACTATTATTGCCGTCTCTCGAATTTTCTATCATCTTTGACCTATTTTTACGTATCTGTAACAATAGTAACTATAACAAAAATTCTAGTAACAATAATAATAATAATAATATTTACTTACAAGGCCAAGTAAGAGAACATAACTTTGTAGGATTAGACATCGAAAAAATCCTAGACAAATCACTTTAATGAGACGCGAGAGAAATAAAAATCATAAGAGAATTACTGGGGATTCGAACACGGACTCCGGTAGGACGAGCAGCCGTCTAGCCACGAGAGAAAAGCGTACTAACGAACTGCGACGACTAGAACCTCCAGAAAAGGTGTTTGCAGGCATAGTCATTAGTAACTGTTCAGCAGACACGAGGGATCGTGACACAAGGAAAGAAACGAGGTCATGACACAGAAATTCTGTAGCTTAGATTCAGTCTCTCTAGCGGGTACCAACTTTTAGACAAACATACGCACGGTCTCCTGCCATGTTTGGTGCATACTTGAACAACAACAACAACAACAACAACAACAAACGAATGAATACTTATTACATGAAATTAGTTTCAGGAACAAGTTTTTAATAATTTTTATAAATAGGAAACAACTAGGCTTTCGTACGGTAAAGTAAGAGAACACAGTTTTGTAGGATTAGACCTCGAAAAAATTGTAGACAAAGCACTTTAGTGAGACGTGAGAGCAAGAAAAATCACCAGAGAATTACCTGGGACTCGAACACGGACTCCGGTAGGACGAGCAGCCGCCTAGCCACGAGAGAACAGCGTACTAACGAATTTCTGAATCATGACCTCGTTTCTTTCGGGGTGTCACGACCCCTCGTGTCTACTGAATCGTACAAAAGCCTCGTTGTTTCTGATTTATAAAAAGAATTGTTCCTGAAACTATACTTTTTTTCGAGGTCTAATCCTACAAAACTGTGTTCACTTACTTTACCTTACAAAAGCCTCGTTGTTTCCTATTGATAAAAAAGTTGTTCCTGAAACTGTTCTTACAAGGCCATGCTAGAATTAGAGCAAAACTCAAGCAAATTTACATTTTTTCGACTATGGAAATTAGTGCTTGAAGTCCAAAGACGGATGTGATTTGTACTTAGTCCACAAGATTTTGAACACATTCTGACTCTCTTCCAGGAGATAAAAGCTTCAAGGGCACCCAGCACAAGTCAGATCAGTCTAACAGAACCACTGAGTACACTATTCGTCTTTTAGTTTCTGTTCGCATGAGTTTCAGTAGCAACATTCAGTTTAAAAAAAAAAACAAACACAAAAACTTGCGGTCTACATCTATGTGTGTAAACAACAGACAGAAATTTAGATTTAAAAATAAATATCTAAAATTGTTAAGATTTTGCAAAGATCCCCTGTAATTATGTGTAAAAGAAGAAAAGGAACCCAGTTGAGTCGTGGAGGCAGAGGAAATGTGGTGACAGTGTCCATATTTTCTTTGATCTGTTGGCACACTAGCGGGTCATGTGGTCACCATCACTCCCAAACATCTCCAGAATAAGCTGGATTTCAATTTTACGACTGGAAGACTGATGGGCCTACGGACGGATTCGAACCACTGACCTTTGCCATGATAGACTAACCACCTGGCCACATAGACAAACAGTCTTTGTAAGTTCTTTATTATGACGCACCATAAAGCCATGGCGTTCACTGAACGAAACCTGTGGCTACTGTTGTTGCTGCTGCTGGTGAGGTCAGTTTACACTACAATCGAACACCAGCAAACAGTGGATGTACAAATAACAGCGAGGAGTGGGCGGTCAAATAGTTGCTCAATGGATGGTTCCAGGAGAGTCAAAGGCTAGAAATGTTGGAAGGGGGGGGGGGGTGAGGTGGGGGGGGGGGGGGGGTGTGGTGGATGATGGCGAACGAAAGCTGGCAAAAAAATGTATGGAGAGATTAAAACACAAGCGGATTACGCGGTACCTTCCCGTCAGTATCCTAGTGTCCCATATGACTTTATTTCTAGTGTCCCATATGACTTTATTTCTAGTGTCCCATATGACTTTATTTCTAGTGTCCCATATGACTTTATTTCTAGTGTCCCCTATGACTTTGTTTCTAGTGTCCCCTATGACTTTGTTTCTAGTGTCCCATATGACTTTATTTCTAGTGTCCCATATGAGTTTATTTCTAGTGTCCCATATGACTTTATTTCTAGTGTCCCATATGACTTTATTTCTAGTGTCCCCTATGACTTTGTTTCTAGTGTCTCCTATGACTTTGTTTCTAGTGTCCCGTATGACTTTATTTCTAGTGTTTCCTATGACTTTGTTTCTAGTGTCCCGTATGACTTTGTTTCTAGTGTCCCCTATGACTTTGTTTCCCTTGCCAAAGTGTGGATCATCTGAGTTTGGATCTAAGGCTGTACAACCTTGACGGAAACGCAATCGTCCATGAGACGTGGTAGCGGTTCCCGGGTTAGTGTGTGACAAAACATTTTCTCGTATCATTCGTGCGTGAGGCACAGCTCTCCTGTAGGCCTCTCCGTTCTAAGCAAGATGCCCTGCTACTGACGCATCTATTTACAGATCATCAATGATGTCATGCACCATCTTCGCCCTGGTCTTCCTCTCTTTGTTTTTTCCCATTATGTACACTTCCAAGACGGTCTTCTCTAGATTATCATGACGTTTAATGTGTACACAGTATTTAAGTTTTCTTTGTTTAATCCTCTTTACTAGCCAGCCTTCTTCAATATTAAGTTCTAGTAGTACGGATACATTTGTTCTTTTTGTGTCCATGATATTTGAAGAACTTTTCTGTAGCATTTACATTCAAAGGCATTTATGTGTTTCTCAGCTGTTTTGCTAAGTGTCCAGGTCTCACAGGCATATGTTGCGATAGGAAAGATGATTGTCTTTAAAAATCTTATTTTTATAGTTCTGTCTGTTCCTCTCCACCGCGTCTCTAGTTGTTTTACTTTTTGAAGAGCGATAGATGTCCTCCTTTTAATTTCCCTCATTGTATCTCTATTATTAGTTAGTAATGATTCAAAATATTCAAAACTCTCCACATCTTCCCATTTTTCCTCATTGATAAATATTTCAGCTGCCTTATTTGTTTTGCCTGTTGTCATCAATTTAGTTTTCTTTGCAGTAAGATATATTTTATTAGAAAGTGAGTTTTATTAATATGCTTTGATTTCATCTTGAGTATCATTCATGCTGGATTAGCAGTGTATGCATTATCATATATAAATGATATTCATTCATACTGACTATGTGCTTGCCTACATTTTGAGTGTAGTCATGTATACTATGTGCAGTCATTGCTGCTAAAGATTAAGTGTGACTGTACACCAAATTTTGATTATAGCAATATATGTCATGTGCAGTTATAACTGCGAAAGTTAAATGCAGTTGCACACATATTCTTATGGAGGTCTTATATAAGGGTCCAGAGTTTTTTCTAGGACGTATGTCAATTGAGTTCGTCACATAAATACTGCAGGCCAGTGAACGCTCAGTTATACGAGTACATGTTGTACTCCACATTATAAATTAATGCTGTCCTGTCGTATGATGGTTGTCATTGCCAGTTGTATGTTGCTGAGGTTCAAATCGTGAGATTAAACGATATATTACTGATTTCGTAATTACTGATTCATATTGCACATGTTATGTTTGCAATGTGTGTTAATGTCAGATGATTCAGAAGTATCCCTCACATTAAGCGTACAACAGGCCAAGGAAGTGGAAACTGGGTTTGTATGTAATGCGGGAGACAGAATTATTCTTCTAGCACAGTTGTACATAATAAAGTAATCGCTCTGGTCTATTATCCATTTTTTTCCATAAATGATTTTCTCCAAAGGAACATCTTGTAAACTTGCACCAACGCAAGTATAAAAGAAGCCCAAATTCTTACGGATTGGTTATTCTTTTATGAGCTAATACAGGTACTGAAGATGTGTTGGTGAACTAGGGGAAGGCAGTACTAGTTTATTACTAGTTACTCAGTATAAGAGGGAACTTATCCCTTGCCCGAAGACCGTTCCCAAAGTCCATGAAACATAAATGCGTTATCTAAAGGTTTGCTATTTATTACACCTTGTAGTGTAGAATTTCCTAAGTTTAATTTCATTCATTCATTCATTTGCATGTCCCTTGTGGAACTTTGCCTCCCAAACAGCAATCCTGTATGCCTCTCGGTTGTGAGCAAGATGGCCTGCTGCTGTTGCATCCATTTCCAGATCGTCAACGATGTCTTGCAGCCATCTTCCCCTTGTTTCCACCTTTATACTTACGTTAAATGGTTCAAAGACTTGCAGATTCTTCAAACAGGCACTGGCCTCACCAAAGGAATGGTCCAAAAAAAAATAACCTACAAAATCTCCCAAAATTGAGAAGTTTCTAATCTGTTTAAATATGGCGATGGTGATGGCGACGAGAAATGACTGTCACAGCTTTCTTCTTTTCTTGGGATGTGTGCAGGAAAACGAAGACAAGCAGCACCTCGGCTTATAACAATGTTGAGCACTTCCTGTAGTGCCAAGTTATTGTGACCCGGCTTGCTTCATTAATGCTAAGGGTGACTCTTAATGAGAGATTATTCACAAACTTTTGTTTTTGATTGAACTAACAGGAGCGAAAGACTTGGTATTCATGCTGAATGACATAATGAGCGGCAGCCCGTATAAGTCTGCTTTTGTCAAGGTTAGCAACCCATAGCTGACCAAGACCCTATTCTGCATCCACGCGGTGAATTGGGAGCAGCGGTGGAGAATAGGAATCGAAATGAGACGGGAAGTTCGATCTTAATATTAAGACAGACCGAACTAGGATATAAAGAGTGTCTTGTTAGCGAATCTGATACTTTTCTCAAACTACCTGTAAACTGCGACACAGAGCAATCACCGCCATTTTGGGGGTGAACGAAGAAGAAGAAGAAGAACTTCGGATGAATCTTCTGTCTATTGGATAAGTGAATCTAAAAAACATCTTATTTTTTAAAAAATCATATTTCTTTCCATAAAAGATAACATACAAATAAGAGTGCCACATTTGCTGCTCAACAGATAGAAAATGGTAAAAAAAAAAACCATGTTCTTTCTTCTTTACATATGCGAGACTTTGCAACAAGGAAGATAAGTGGGGCCTGCAACCAGGAAGTATACCATAGCACGCTTTCACACCAAACAACACTGGCAGGTTTGATAGTTCTTTCACACGTAAGTGAATCAACAACCAGAGCGATATTTAGCCAAAGTCTACATAGAATGAAAAGCAGCACCTTTTTTAACCCAAGCCATATTTTTAGTTATAAGATAACTTCTTTCAAGTTTCTTCCTACATTTTTTCTCTTTAAAACGTATTCTGGCAGATCATGTAAATTAACCGAGGTGTGAAAGACCGAATCTGGCATTTGAACACACTCTTTGAACACAGTCTTTGAACACACTCTTTGAACACACTCTTTGAACACAGTCTTTGAACACATTCTTTGAACACAGTCTTTGAACACACTCTTTGAACACAGTCTTTGAACACACTCTTTGAACACAGTCTTTGAACACACTCTTTGAACACACTCTTTGAACACAGTCTTTGAACACAGTCTTTGAACACACTCTTTGAACACAGTCTTTGAACACACTCTTGGAACACAGTCTTTGAACACAGATACACATCGCTGTGGGCTTCCTGCTGAGATGCTTGTGATCTTCTTACTTTCTGTTTCTGTGAAAAGTAAGTTAATATTGTTATTTTATTTCTATGTAAGTCAAAGTAGTCTTTTTTTCAAACTTTAATGTGGTAGGTATTGAAAATACTAGAGAAATGACAAACGCTGTAAAACTAGTTCTAGTAATAGATGCAGACAGATCTGTATGGTACAGTTTTACACACACACCACATACACACACACACATACACAAATTAGAAAGAGTGAGAACAGTGGGCAGAAACGAAAGTGGCAGAAAGTAAGATGTGCACGCTTATATTAAGAATATACAAATCCAATATTTCAGCTAATGCCCTCTTCAAGAACCCATACACAAAAAACAACACAACAAATGAAAACACGAAATGTAGGTAAAAAAAAAAAATTAACATTATCATAGCTCTTTTGGTATCCACCCTGTAAGAAAGACAGTCACAAAATGCTTGCACTGAATATAAACTAAATTTAAACAAGGGAATAAGAGTTCACAAATTTATGACCTTCTTCACTTTTGTATCATTTATATGATTTATAAACGTATACTTTCTTCTCTACGCAGGAACCGAAATTACAACGTTAAATGTGGTAGTAGTGTTATTGTAATGTATAAGTTCACGTTTATTCTCTGTGCATCGTTTCGACTTTCGCTGAGACATACACACATGTGGCTATTTTTTTTTTTACAAAAGTGGAGTTATAAGAAAAGCATTTCAACTGATCAGTACCACTAAAATGATAGCAAAAGATAGAGAATTGTGGTCACCAACCCTCTCCCACATGGCGCGGTGATAAGATAGGTCACTTATTTTCCAGCTTTCTTTTGATAAAACGCGCACTGTTTTATATCTTTATAACACACAAACATACACTTTTTCATATCTCTTCTGTAGCACACTTTTAAAAGAAATATCTTTAAAGCATATATACATATTTCGGATACAGGAATTAAAACACATACACAAATAAAGATAAACAAGCACAGACACACAAATACACACACAAACAAACACAGTACGAACACCTAAACAAACACAAACTCACAGCACACAAAATCAGACAAACATATACACCCACAGGCACAAACACAACACGCAACTACAGACACACACATACACACACACAAACACCAACAAAAGCACACAGACAAACGCAAACGCAAACATACACACACATAATCAGACACACATTTAAACACAAACACCCGTGTTCACAAACATACGCTCTCACATGATCACACAAAAAACAAGCACTTACACACAAACATACAAACACACAGACATACAAACACCCACATACAAACAGCAACTCACAAACACCTTTTATAAGGAGTAGTCAAGGAAAAACGAGATAGAACATAGCTACAACAAAGTATTAGGCTTATCTGTCAGTAGTCCACTTCAAACTACAAAAATAAGATGTTTAATGGCATGCATCTTTCCCATCGCAACATATGCCTGTGAGACCTTGACACTTAACAAAACAGCTGAGAAACACATAACTGGCTTTGAAGAGTGCTATAGAAGAGTTCTTCAAATATCACCGACACAAAAAAAATATTGAAGAAGGTTGGCTAGTAAAGAGGATTATACAGAGAAAACCTAAATATCGTGGACACATTAAACGTCATGAGAATTTAGAAAAGACAGACTTGGAAGGGTACATAATGAGAAAAAGAAAGAGAGGAAGACCAAGGCGAAGATGGCTGCAAGACATCGTTGACAATCTGTAAATGGATGCATCAGCAGCAGGGCATCTTGCTCACAACGGAGAGGCCTACAGGAGAGCTGTTAAGGAGGCAAAGTTACGCAAGGGACATGCACATGATTGACTGCCTGACTGACTGACTGAGTCAACGCCAATGTCTATATATCTCTGTCGCTGTTTCACCAAGCGAAGGATACCGGCTTCATAAAAGTCTTTATGTTGCTGTCGCAGCCAAGATCGTACCACCTCGCGCAATGCCGCATCCGAGTAAAATATCTTGCCTCTCAGATGCTTATTCAGTGGATTAAAATTGTGAAAATCGGAAAGGTGAGAGTTCTGGACTGTAGTGGTTTTGCTGTAGAACTTCCCAGCCATACTCATTTAGCTTCTCTTTCGATGTATTGGCCACATGGTGCTTGGTATTGTCAAACAGAAAGACGACACCACTAGTGAAGGGCCTAAGTCGGTTTTGTTTTATCTTAGCTTTAAGCTTTGTTACGGTGGTCTCGTAGCGTTTAGCATTTACTGTAGCACCACGTGGCATAAAGTCGATGAGAAGGTATCCATGGTAACCGTAGAAAAATGGTGAGCACAACCTTCTTTTCATCTGGACGAGATCTAGACTTCTTTGGCGGAGGTCACATTGGGTGTTTCCACTGTATGATCTGTCTCGATAGGTTTTTGGGCCGTGATAGTGGCAAATGGATTCATTCCAAGCAACAGTACGCAACAGCAACTAGTCGTCTTCTTCTTCATTGAACTATGACTAATGCTAACATGACTAAAGCTACTATGACTAATGCTAACATGACTAAAGGTACCATGACTAATGCTAACATGACTAAAGCTACCATGACTAATGCTAACATGACTAAAGATACCATGACTAAAGCTACCATGACTAAAGCTACCATGACTAATGCTAACATGACTAAAGCTACCATGACTAATGCTAACATGACTAAAGCTACTATGATTAAAGCTGTCATGACTAAAGCTACCATGACTAATGCTAACATGACTAAAGCTATTATGACTAATGCTAACATGACTAAAGGTACCATGACTAAAGCGACCATGACTAAAGCTAACATGACTAAAGCTATCATGACTAAAGCTACCATAACTAAAGCTATCATGACTAAAGCTAACATGACTAAAGCTACCATAACTAAAGCTATCATGACTAAAGCTACCATGACTAATGCTAACATGACTAAAGGTACCATGACTAAAGCTAACATGACTAAAGTTAACATGACTAAAGCTACTATGACTAAAACTATCATGACTAAAGCTACCATAACTAAAGCTATCATGACTAAAGCTAACATAACTAAAGCTACCATGACTAAAGCTATCATCCTAAAGCTACCATGACTAATGCTATCGTGAACAACAAGTCCTTCCTCTGTCACTCGTCGTCCATAAAGCACCAAATTTATGAGTTGCCTCTGGAGTGATAACTATGTGTCTTAACCCGGATGCGGATCTTCGAGTATTTCTTACCTCTCGCTTCGAAATCGAGCTGCCTACTCCTTGAATGGACTCTTGGACAACGCTTGTTCACCATACACGTCTATCACTTATCAATGTTCACCTTACACATCTACCACTTGTCAATGTCCACCATCCACATCTACCACTTGTCAATGTCCACCATCCACATCTACCACTTATCAATGTTCACCATACACGTCTACCACTTATCAGTGTTCACCATACACATCTATCACTTATCAATGTTCACCATACACGTCTACCACTTGTCAATGTTCACTATATACATCTACCACTTGTCAATGTTCACCATACACGTCTACCACTTGTCAATGTTCACCATACACATCTACCACTTGTCAATGTTCACCATACACGTCTATTACTTGTCAATGTTCACCATACACGTCTATCACTTATCAATGTTCACCATACACGTCTACCACTTATCAATATTCACCATACACGTCTACCACTTGTCAATGTTCACCATACACATCTACCACTTATCAATGTTCACTATACACGTCTACCACTTGTCAATGTTCACCATACACGTCTACCACTTATCAATGTTCACCATACACGTCTAAAACTTGTCAATGTTCACCATACACATCTACCACTTGTCAATGTTCACCATACACGTCTACCACTTGTCAATGTTCACCATACACATCTACCACTTATCAATGTTCATCATACACGTCTACCACTTGTCAATGTTCACCATACACGTCTACCACTTGTCAATGTTCACCATACACGTCTACCACTTATCAATGTTCACCATACACGTCTACCACTTATCAATGTTCACCATACACATCTACCACTTGTCAATGTTCACCATACACGTCTACCACTTGTCAATGTTCACCATACACGTCTACCACTTGTCAATGTTCACCATACACATCTATCACTTGTCAATGTTTACCATACACATCTATCACTTGTCAATGTTTACCATACACATCTATCACTTGTCAATGTTCATCATACACATCTACCACTTGTCGAAGGATTTATGCTATGGAAATTTCTTGAGCTGTAAAAAAAAGAGTAACCCCACGCTGCTTTTTTGTGGGAGGGGGGGGGTGTGCAAAAAGTTTGTAGGCGGGGCGGGGCGTATTTCCTCAAGCGTGATTTCTGTTAGCGTGACCTTGAACTCGGCCAAAAAAAAACAACCGATGCGAATTCCAGTTCTCAACCTGACGCTAACTACCACCTAGGCCGTGTCGTCTATAAACACATATCAACAGATTTAGCGGCCTCGAGTCGTTCTCATTTGACTGCTACGTATAAATATAGCAACTCTGTTTTCTGTTTTCTGTTTCTTTCTTTAAAGTTCCTTAACATTTCCTGTATTATTTTACGCCTTCAGTCTACGCTAGTGTCTTATGTAGGGCGTATGCTTGTACACTATGAGTGGAAATATCGTACGAAGCGCCATGGAGCCTCCTAGGATTATCAGCAGTCGTTTCCAGCCTACGGTAAGATGTCTTGTGAAATTTGAAATGTCTATCATTTTCTTTCATTTTTTTAAATAAAAATTTTTAAAAATCATGAACAATGTTCTGATTTTCTTCATTAAAAAATAAAGAACATTCGCCAATATGGCTGAATTACACTTTTAAAAAATTTAAATAAATGCGAGGGTGAATCAAAAAGTAACACATTACTTTACTTTATTTTACTTTAGTTTAGTTTACTTTACTTTAGTTTACTTTACAAATACCGTGAGGTGTCGAGGGGGATGCAGTTTTCGTTTTTTGGACCATAAGAGTAGCCTCAATGACGTTCATGCCGTAAATCGTGGGGGGGGGGGGGGTTGTCTTCCTCTTGATCTGTGTCCTGTAGTTCTTTGGTTGAGGGCCCTCACATCTGGCTGCGCGTGCGTCATTAACGAGGTGGCCCAAACCACAGAATTCTTTGTTTCTCTGCGTATTGTAGGCATGGTGTAATACCTACCAATTGTCTTATGTCGCCATTTCTTATCTTATCTCTCCTAGCGATGTTTGCTGCTTTCCTTAGACATTTCATTTCACCCTGGATAGTTTGTTTTGCTATTTCTTGGTCGATGCCCATGTTTGACGTTGGTATAAATTTGGTAGACAGAGGCGTATGGTACAGTTTTACAAAGTGAGGGAGGGAGTGAGTAAGGTGAGAAAAAACGAATAGAAAGTATGAGAATGTATAAATGAAAAACATACAACATCCAATATTTCGGCGTGAGCCTTTTTCGAGGATTACATGCACAAACGAGACAAAAATAAAAAAAAACGAAGAACCTATCTCAATATGGCCTCCTCCAGAAGTAGAAAACAGAAATGTGGTATAAATTTGCCATTAATTAGTTGTCTCGTGGTTTCGAGTGGCATGCTAGGGCGAGAAAGTAGAGGGGATAGCTGTTATGTAATGGCATTACCTCTTTGTGTTCTAGAATTAATTTCTTTATCAAGCCTCCCATCTTCTGTATCCATGCATCCAAGACACCTGGATTCTTTGACTTGTTGGATTTTGCTGTCTTCGATATAGATATTCAATGGGCTTGCACTTCTGCTGATTGTCGCGGTCTCTGTTTTTTTTTTGGCAATGTTGATTTTCATAACATAATGCTTACAGCTGTTGATAGAGACTGTTCAGATGATCTTGTAAATCTTTTCAGATCATTGTTTGTTACGCACTGGTCGTATGTAAACATTAACTCATTTAGTTTTGATATGTTTGGATTTGCTGCTTTCGTTATACTGTCCGTGTAGATTATGAATGATAGTGGTGACGATACGAGGCAAACCCGCCTAACACTATTATCCAATCAAGGGACATAACTACTGAAAATGTATGAAAACACTATTTGACTCAACGTCGAGTCTTTTCATCATTTTTCAGTGTTTACGTAACCTTGATGTGCGGCTACTTTTTTACTTCTCGTATAATGTCATTAGCGGTATTAATATGATGACGATACAGCATCGTAATCATCATCACACATCTTATCGTCAGCGGCATGGCATCTACAGTTTTGTAGTGGGCACCAGTATTAACAGCATCATCTTCGGAAACGTTAGGAAGAAACAGCCTCATCATCTAGCAAATTTAAAAAAAAACACCCTTGTCATCTAACAAATAAAGAAACAGCCTCATCATCTAACAAATAAAAACAGCCTTATCATCTAACAAATAAATAGCCTCATCATCTAAAAAAAAAGAACCATCTTGCACATACAGTTTGGGATCAGTCTGTAATGAATAATACCCACTTTAGTTTTGGAACATCAAAAGCAGCTAAAAGACGTGGTTAAGACCGATTACGCTGGGTTTTCCTGTAAAGATATTTCAGACACAGATCAATGTTTATAATACGTTGAGAGGAGATTAGAGGACCCAAACTTATACATTCAATGCAGTCTCCCGTTCTTTCTTAAAAGAGTCATGGCGACATATGTAGGCCAGTCGATAGTGACATGATCTTTCATTCGGAAGGCTGAGATTACATGATCGCCCTCATGTTCTTCTTGTTCTTGTTCTATGTCCCGGGAACTGCCAGCAGAATGTTCTCTGCGGTCGATGCAGTGAGAAGGTGTTGAGGAACAAGGATAATGGATATGAAGTGGGTTATTTTTGCAGACTTGGAGTGAAGCTATAAAGGAGGAAAAGGTTCAGTGCTTCTGTGGCAGACTCCTCCACAATGGCGACCATAACTATCCGGCTCAGCTAGCTCGGCTGAGCTTGTTAATGACCCGACCATGCAACATATGGCTACATTGTTTGTCGGCTACAGTTCACCAAGACTTGAGGCGAGCAGTCATCTGTGGATTGATGATCACATACTATAGGATTTGTTCATCCCATCGATTAATATGTGAAAAACGATGAATGGCCTTTTCAGAGAAAGCACTGGAGAAAAGTCTCCGAACATGGAGAATGTCTGCCTGTACTGCAGTGCTCGTCAGACTGCACTGCAGAATCTGATGTCAGAGAAATAAGAGAAAACAAAACGAAAAAAAAAGGCCTATCAAAGCTCAGCTTCACAAGAGACTTTGTTCCGAATACAGACTGAGTGAAAAAAAAGTATGTTGCCAATGTTCAGTCCTACAGATATTGTAAGAATAAACCTTCCTGACTTCGCCTGCTACTTTATCACTGAGAGGCAGTGGCTCTGTTCTCTGCGGAGAATCAGAAGACCATCCTCGGGCGTCTTACGATAAGAGTCAAAAAGCTGTAGTACTATTTCACTCACTCACTGTGTGTAATAATAATTCACGCTTCACCATTCATTCCAAACAATCCCTGTGCATTTATTTTACCAGAAATGAATAAATCATAATTGCTGTACTGAAATGACATTTCTTTTGGAGACTATAGAGGACAGTGGAGAGTGTCTCAACAAAAGGTCTAATAGAATCGTTAACTAACATGGATGACACACCACACACCAATGCCCGCACAGCATCAGCTTAAAGTGTGATACTATCACTTACATTGTGTAGTACTGCGCTTGAGGGAGAACATGTCTTCCATGTACATTGGGTTTTTAGTAATAAACGAAAATCGAATATTTCCCGACTCGAAAGCACTTTATAAACTTTAGGGTATTTTCCTGAATCCTCTAAGAACATTTCACAAACTGAGCCAGAACAGTAGTTCGTGCACTTGCCTACTGACCAGAAGATGCTTGGTTTGATCCACTATAGAAGTGGATTTTTATTTTCTTTCTCTGACACATGATGCCAGGGTAGAAATGCATCAAGAAAAGAGTAGCATTAGTTTCTCTGAGAAAGTAAAGACGGGCGAAGAGCAGGTGCTGGCCTCACTGTCTCACAATGCTGATCTCGCTGTCTCACAATGCTGGCCTCACTGTCTCACAGTGCTGGCCTCACTGTCTCACAATGCTGACCTCACTGTCTCACAATACTGGCCTCACTGTCTCACAATGGTGGCCTCACTGTCTCACAATGCTGGCCTCACTGTCTCACAATGCTGGCTTCACTGTCTCACAATACTGGCCTCACTGTCTCACAATGGTGGACTCACTGTCTCACAATGCTGGCCTCACTGTCTCACAGTGCTGGCCTCACTGTCTCACAATGCTGGCCTCACTGTCTCACAATGCTGACCTCACTGTCTCACAATACTGGCCTCACTGTCTCACAGTGCTGGCCTCACTGTCTCACAATGCTGGCCTCACTGTCTCACAATGCTGACCTCACTGTCTCACAATACTGGCCTCACTGTCTCACAATGCTGGCCTCACTGTCTCACAATACTGGCATCACTGTCTCACAATACTGGCATCACTGTCTCACAATGGTGGCCTCACTGTCTCACAATACTGGCCTCACTGTCTCACAATACTGGCCTCACTGTCTCACAATACTGGCATCACTGTCTCACAATACTGGCATCACTGTCTCACAATGGTGGCCTCACTGTCTCACAATGCTGGCCTCACTGTCTCACAATACTGGCCTCACTGTCTCACAATACTGGCCTCACTGTCTCACAATGCTGGCATCACTGTCTCACAATGCTGGCATCACTGTCTCACAGTGCTGGCCTCAATGTCTCACAATAGTCTCGTTCAGAAATGTGGAGACAAAATACTAGCATAATGAAAATTAACACGGTACGTTCGTGTGTGGAAAATAATCATAAAATATTAATAACAATACAGAAAATCAAGAATCATACGCTTATAATGTTTGACTGGCATTCAAAAATAATGTATAACATACATACACGCATACATTATGTAATCATTCAAATGCACCGGGGCATAATTTTAATTTCATATACATCGGGCACATGAAAGAGGACGGCAAGAAAACGAAATATTCTTCAGAAACCTTCAGGAGATTTTGATATAGTCCCTAATCAAATACTGACAGAACAGTTTTACTTTAGTTCACGTGGGAAAATATTCGGAATGTGATATTCACTATTCTAATTCAGCATTGCTCCTAATACTACATGAAAGATCGATATTGTTGTACTATTCATCTTTTTTTAAAATTACCAACAGAATGAAGTTCCACCACTGCCATCAAGGACTGGCCAGAACCGCAGAAAAATACCTCCCACCATACCGCCCCAACTGCCTCTTTCGCCTGCCCCATGTATCGCACATAGAAGTAAGTATAGTCCAGTTTTTTTTCTGCCTTTTCTTCTGTGTTAAACTGCTTTTTTGTCTTGCCTCATACCTCATATACCTTTCCATGTTGAGGGGACAAATAGACGTCTTGATAGGGCTCGACGATTTGCCTTCATATAATGGGATATTTAATTCTTCTGTACTTTCCTCTCTCCATCTCCTGCGTGGGCAGCTTCTTCCTCTGTTACCTACAAATCTTGGTGTGAATGTTGTCTGTTTGGCGGTAACAGTTTAACATGGCCAAACCATTTGACTTACTGTTCCTGGATATAGTATTACTCCAGCCTTTGCCCTGATGGTGTCATTTCTTATCTGGTCCCTTCTTGTCACATTTAG
The DNA here is from genome assembly GCA_009760885.1 of Achatina immaculata. Taxonomy (NCBI): domain Eukaryota; kingdom Metazoa; phylum Mollusca; class Gastropoda; order Stylommatophora; family Achatinidae; genus Lissachatina; species Lissachatina immaculata. The sequence goes on from CM019695.1 coordinate 31,851,061, forward strand.
TATTCTCCTTAAACCTCTCATTTCTATCGTTATTATTTTTCTTTTGTTCTTGGCTGTTAGTGTCCATGTTTGACATTGATATCATAGAGTTGGGAGGAACAATGTGTTGTACAGTGCCCTTTTTGTTTTACTTGTGATGTATTTATTTTTCAGTAAAGGAGTCATTTGTCCAATGACCTGATTTGCTTTTTTGCATCTCTTCTCAATCTCAGCGTCAGTCGTCCCTGAGTATTTTGCTACCTAGGCATTTGAAATGTTTCACTTGTTTCAAGGGCTGGTTGTCTAGGAAGATCTTTGTTTGGATTTCTTCTCTCGCTATGATCATGACTTCTATTTTTTCAGCACTGATCTTCATGTTGTGACTTTGACATGCCCTTGCTAAATTATACGTTCTGCCGTAGGTCTTTTTTTCTGATGTGGCTATAAGTGCTTGATCGTCGGCAAAAAAGGAGTTCGTTTATGGTCATCTTATTGGGTATGTCTTCTGGAAAGTGTTGTGGGTTTATCGGCATTCTTTCTGGGGTTGGGCTGTTCGGCAGCTCTGTCGTCGGAGTTTTTACTATGTATGTTAGCTTCTTTGCAGATGTTGTCAATGTATGTTATGAATAGTAAGGGAGATGATACAGAGACTTGCCTCACTCCAGATTTTATGATGAATGGTTCAGTGTCCTGCATTTGGTCTAACTGTACACTGACTGTTTTCATATATGTTTTTGCATAGGCTGGTCAGATGTGTACTAACTCCATAAATCTGTAAGATTTCCCACAGTTTATATCTGTCTACTCTGTCAAATGCTTTTTCTTGATCTACGTAAGCTATGTGCAGTATCTGATTGTGTTCAACTGATTTTTCTGTTAGCTGTCTTAGGGAAAATAAGGCATCTGCACAGCTTCTATTTTTTCTAAATCGCATTTGAGAACTCACTTTTTACTGCTACTGCTACTACTGCTACCGCCACTGCTAAAATGTCAGGACGAGGTAAGGGCGGGAAGGGACTCTGACCCGCCTTTGTGTGATATTCCTCGATATTGTGTACTTGGTGTTTTTCTGTCATGGATACTCCAATCTTCTCTATAACCCAGAGACGGATATGGAGGGTGGTCAAGAAGAACTCCCTGGGACTCTGGTCTGTACAGTGAGTGGGCAGAATGCCACACGTCTGTCTTATGCATTCATGCACAGCATTCTGGCTGGACCTGTGGGTCTTGGGCTCAATGGAGTGGCAACTCTCGGCCGGTACGAGAACCGAACAAAGTGGTATGTTACTCTGAGACAAGCCACTCATATAACCCACTATGGGTCGTTGCATGGGAAGACCTTTCACCTGGAACAGTCCAAACTAACGATTCACTTTGAACATTTGGACAAGGAACGGGTTAAAGGAACGCTGCATTGGATGCCCATAGCAGTGAAGGCGGAAATGGTCAAGCGCCTTGTCACTTTTCTGACCGGTGACGAGGAGGCCGAGGTATCCCGTGTTGAGAAGGCCAACGACAAGTGGGCGTTTCGGTGCAGGCCGAAACAAGATGTCCCACATTACACGTCCTTATCTCAATCCGGAGGGGAAAAAGGGCACAGGATTGCAATCACCCTGCAGGGCAGGAATGCACCATGCCCGATTTGTAGCAGCGATGCTCATCGGGCAAACCAATGCCCCAGGAAGGCAAGGCCGGCCCATAGAGAGAACGTGCAACAGCAGGTCTCTGCACCCAAGAGAGTCGAGGAGCGGTCCGCCACAACCGCCGCGGACATTCAGAACCAGGCCACCGGCAACCAGGAGCCAGCACCAGAGCCCATTGATGATGATGGGTTTAAGCTGGTGGAAAATAGGAAAAAGAGGCGCCACCTGATATCCGCCGCTGTGTCGCCGACCTCCAGCGAATCTCCTTGCACCCCAAGAAAACGGATGCCCACTGGCAGAACTGCAGAGGCCAGGGGTCAGCTTCTGCCAACAGCAGAAACGCAAAAGGACACACCAATTCCAGCAGAGGAAGCAGTTAATGTCCCCCCTGCAGAGGAGGACATGGACTCGCCGCTAGCCGAGGAACCTCTATCCTGAGCCCAGCTGACGGGAGAACAATCTGACGATGATGATCCTCCGTTAACTATTGATGAGGAAGTATGAGGATAATATAACTGTGTCGACCAGACGGATTATTGTGTTGCATTTTCTAGAACTAGGAACAGTACTTGATTGTGCCTTTCTGGAGTGTTTGGTTCCACAGTACCAAGATAAACGAACGGATGACCGTGTCAACGGGACTTTGTATAGGACGGATTTTTGTATTTTTCATTTCTCAATATTGGAATATTTCATTTATTTGTGTCGTGCTTTTCTTAACTATTGGATGTACAGGAGCAAGGTAACAACCTACTTCTTTTTTGTTTTTTTCTTTCTGTTAGTTTATTTTTTTTTTTTATGTCTTCATAGTCATTTCTAATTTACATTTTTCATTTGTGTTTTTCTGTTTTCAAATATGGCTGATAAACTTTCTATTTTAAGTGTTAACATTATGGGACTGAGAAGTAAACTCAGTCAAGTAGTGCTCCTAGTACACAAACACAAGCCAGACTTCATTTTTATCCAAGAAACACACATCACCACGGAAACACGCGCCAACAACATCACACAACTCTTAGGACTCAGACATTCATGTTTCAGCTTAGGGAATAGACACACAGGAGCAGCAATACTACAAGTATCAGAAGACTGGCAAATTGTAGGACACAACAGAGACAGCGAAGGTAGAATAGCAATAGTGGAAATAAAACACACAAGTTCAAACCACAACAAATACACATTAGTCAATGTATATGCACCAGCTGTGAGAGACCAGCAAATTAACTTCTATGGCAAGCTCTCACAGATGCTAACATCATTTCACAGGGGGCAAAACATTGTCATAGCAGGGGACTTTAATTGTGTCATGCACGATCTTGATCTGTCGAGAGGAACAATTGACGTACGCCGTGAACTCGAACAAATAGACATACATACTACACAACATCATAGACGAACACGGGCTCGTAGACACATACAGAAAGATGAACCCACATGGTAGGGAAACTACACACACTGACACAATTAACATAAACATGGGACGATCAGCCCGAATAGACAGAATATATGTCCCAGAGGGTCTTCTAATAAATGACATCAAACACATAGACACAACCTTAAATTACACAGATCATAAAGCGGTCATGGTCACATTAAACGCAACCTTGGCACAACTCAAAAACAAACGCTCCCCACACTGGAAGTTTAATAACAGTTTGCTGGATAATGGAGGTTATGTAGATAACACAACGGAACTATTACACGCGTACACTCAAGACTTACCTGAATCCAACCTCATAGAATACTGGGATGTGTTAAAGAACACTATCAGAGAGAGAACACAGGTTTTGGCGACAAAAATACACAGATACAGACGACAGCAACAACAAATGTTGGAAAATGCTATTAAACTAACCAAGCAGATAGATCCCAGTAGTCCTCGCATACACGTGCAGGAAGAAGCAGAGAAATACCATCAACACAGCTACCAGGGTGCTTTCATCAGAACAAAACTTGCCTCTGCCGTACAAGAAATACCAAGTAAAAAATATCTGGGAACAGAACAAAATGTGCAAAGAAGCAGACAAATACGCAAAATAATAGACATAAATGGACAGGAACAGACAGACACTATCGGAATAAGTCAAACCTTTCAAGATTTTTATATACATTTATATTCTGAGGACAAAGGTCAATCAGAAGACATACAAAACAAATTCTTGAACTACGCCAAACAGATTTCTGAAGAAGACAAACAAACATTAGACATCCCACTCACGCTAGGAAACCTACAAAATGCGCTTGACACATTTCAAAAGAACAAATCTCCAGGACCGGATGGCCTCACTGCCGAGTTTTATCAGAAATTCTTCCACATTCTAGGACCTGTCCTACACAAGGTGTTTACTGAAGCCTTCGACAGAGAAGAATTACCCAACAGTCTCAATCAGTCATACATAACACTCATTAAGAAAAGCAACGCTGACACAACTCAAGTAAAGAATTACAGACCTATCTCATTACTCAACGTAGACTACAAAATCCTAGCAAAATCCCTAACTATGAAACTCAAACCTGTCATGCACACACTTATACATGAGGACCAGCAATGCAGTGTCACCGACAGAAACATAAATACGCATCTACATTTCCTAAGAGATGTTATCCAATACTCTCACGATAAGAATAGCCAGTCAGCAATCTTATCGCTGGACCAGGAGAAGGCTTTCGACAGAGTTTCCCATTCTTTCCTCCAGAAAACCTTGTCCAAATGTAATCTTGGGAACTACATCAGAGACTGGATCCAAATTCTATACAACAAACCAGAAAGCAGACTTTTAATAAACCATACCCTCAGTGAACCAATACGGTTAACCAGATCTGTACGTCAGGGCTGCCCACTCTCACCCCTGTTGTATGTGTTAACTCTAGAGCCACTCCTGGAGAGAATCAGGCAAGAGACAATAGTCAAAGGAATCTTTATTCCTGGAATGGGAGAGAGGAAGTCGTTGGCCTATGCTGACAACACAATCTTCTTTCCTTCCAATATATCCTCTATCAGGTTTATTCTAGACATATTTGCAGAGTTCGGACAGGGCAGCGGGGCTAAAATAAACATTCAAAAACCACATATAATGGGTTTAGGTAAATGGACCAACAAAACAGACTTCCCTTTCACGTTAATACAAGTCAACAACATTAAAATATACGGGATTTTATTTACAGCTACGCCTTCAAATAACATCAAAGCAAGATGGCGAAATATAATTGAAAAAATTAAAAACAGACTGGAAATTTACAAATACAGAACCACCACCATATTCGGCAGAAGTGTCGCAGTCAACACCTGCATGATACCACAGCTTATATATACAGCAAACATATTCCCCCTGCCTAAACAGTCACTTAAGGAAATAAATTCAATGATTAGAGACTTTATTTTCCGACGCACAGTACGCAGCATCCAACAGAAAACCTTGATGCAAGACAAAAATAGAGGGGGCATCTCCCTACAAGACATAGCAACAAAGATCCAGGCACTCAGGATTAAATATATTGGACAAATCATCCAACAGCCACACAAACACACTCTAGCCCACTACTACGTTGGGCTGAGGCTTCTTAAACTGTGTAAATTAAACAATGTACACCCCCATCACTTTGGCACTATACCGCTCTTCTACAGACAATGCATACAAAGTGTAACTGGAAATGAACGTTTAATACACATGAAAACATCATGCATATACAAATATCTGGTCAGGAAACAGGAGCCACCATTACTGGGCAGAATAAAGAGAGGATACAAATACTTCATCACCGACTACACACAATCATTTCAAAACCTACACAAGAAAGGAATCACGCCAAGTGCACGAGAGATAACATACAGACTATTGTTCAGCATAACACCGACCACACAAGGGATCGCTCGCAGATTCCACAGACTGGTCAGATGTAAACTATGTAGAATGAACACACAAGAAACCGAAGAACACATTTTCTTTCAGTGCAGAACCGTTTCTTTAGCCTTAGAATTTTTGACTCAAGAGATAGCAACAAGAACAGCAGAGAAAGTAGACATATACAGAGCAATAATGTTAAACACCATTCCTCGAACAGAAACAAACAGCCATACGCAGTGTATCATCCTCCTTGCTGAGTTTAGGTATGTTGTTTGGTCATGTAGGAATAGGGCCACATTTGAAAATATAATTTTTACAAAAGAAATTCTCCTCTACATTTTCAAACAAAAATTGTTACAGCTTTCAACCAGTTTCTAGTTTTTGGCAAAACCCCCCCCCCCCCCAACAACCCCACACCCCCCCCCTTTTTTGTGTTTAAATGTTAACTTCAGATGTACATACTATGCGATTACCACATGTTTTCGTTCAAGCCCGCCTTTTCAATATTTCAGTTCACGGGCAGGCATTCCTAACTCATGTTCTTCAACAGTGCCTTTGTTTACCCGACCATAACCCTCCACTGCGCTCCGACTGCAGTGACCCGAATACGAGTGACTCGAGCGCATATTTATTTCTGTGTACATCCCATGAGTGAAAGAGAAAGCCTTAGCCGAATACAAACACTGTATATCACTAGAGAGAAAGTTAACGAAGAGAGAGAGAGAGAGTGAGAGAGGGAGAAAGGGTCATGATAGTAGGTGAGAGGAAGTGTGTGTGTGTGTGTGTGGTTATACCATTACTATACACCTTTGTTGTAACGTTTTACGTACAAAGTATTCGTGTTATCATACTCCATGCTATCACCTCATGGTTTGTAAAGCCCACCATCTCATTATTTCATTCCACGGGCAATCATCCTCAACTCACGTCACTTGTACATGATTCGTTATTGTTTATTTGAAAGTTTTTGTCTGGAAAAATTTGAAAAAAAAAGCCAAAAAAAAAAAAAAACACAAAAAAACAAAAAACAAACAAACAAACAAACAAAAATATTTTAAAAAATGACCTGGCTCGGTTGACTCGCCCTTGGTGGTTTTGGTGCTTGCTGAATTTGCATATAAAATATTAATGGAAAAAAAAATCGCATTTGAGTTTCATTTCAATCATAGGTCGCAGTCTGTTCTCTAGGATCTTGCAGAACATTTTTCCGGTATGGTTTAGCGGTGAGATGCCTCTATATTGGTTGCAGCCTCTTTTATTGCCTTTTTTTTCTTCCATATTGGAATGATTACAGCGTTTCTTCAGTCCTGTGGTGTTTCTTATTTTTCCCATACCAAGTTATAGAATCTGTGAAACCAAGCTATCCCAACCTCTTTAGCATATTTGATTAACTCATTGTATGTTCCATCATATCCCGGGGCTTTGTTCATTGGGGCCTTTCTGATGGTTTCTCTGATTTCAGCTTGTAGTATATCTGGTTCCAATTTCATGAGAATTGCACAAGTTGATGTTTCTAACGATACATTTTTATTATACTCTGTGCGTCTTCTCTTCATCGTTTGCTCAAACGTCGACACTATTCTCTCTGACAAATGCAGGTTTTCAGAACCGCTGTAGAGCTTCTTCTGTGAGAGTGTGGCGTCTGGCTAAAGCTCTTATACTAAGTGGGTTGTGTGGCTGGCAAATCTGGGGGATATGATGTAGTGTATGTTGCTCTTTGGCTGAATGCAAATATCCATCTTTAAAAAAAGGAGAATCATCTTATGCAATACAACTGAAGATCAGAAAAGAGTTTTAAAGTGCTACATGCAGTGCATCCTACTGGATAGAAGTGAGTAACGGACAATGAACAGATCAATGCAGTGATCACTTGATGCAGTACAGATGTCGCTTCTTAGAAGAATGTTAAGAGTACCATTGACGGTCATTACTACAAAAAAAAGTTATATCCGATCTAAGGAAATGAAGGCAGGAAGCAAATTAAATCAAGACGAAAATAAGAATCATGATTAACTGGACATATAATGAGAAGGTGAGAGCTTGAAAACATTATAATAACAGGGAAAATAAAATGGAAGAGAGGCAGATGAAGGCCAAGAGAAAAATCACGAACAGCATATCGTGATGGGACAATAACAAGTCACCAGCTGAACTGATGAAAAATATCGAGATGTTTGGGAAAATAATGACCCCAACGTCTGCTTTCATGATGATGATGATGATGATGACTGGAAAATAAAATCAAGTCCCTTAATATATGGATGTACAGAAGAATAGGAAGCATTACTATGACTGAAGAGGCAAAGATAAACCAAATCGTTTGAAATTAGCAGTAAAGAGAAATAATGAATAACACAAAAGTAAACAATTGGAATACTGTGACCATATAAACAAAACATTATGCTATGACGGAAGCTAAAACTGCTGGGAAAGTGGAAGGAAGAAAAAAAAAGTAAATCCAAAGATACGGATAGACGGACAGCATTAGGAGGTGAGCAGGGTTCAGTTCGCCATTGAACACTATGGAAGAAGGGACAAAATAATTTGGAAGTCAAATTTCAATCAATCTGTCATCCGGAGATGGCACAAGAAAGGTGATAAAGTTAATAAGGCAAAAATATAATCTTTTTGCTTTGGATTAACGAGAACTAAAAGATGATAATGAAAAAGCAAATTAAAGATAATCCTAGACAGATAATAAACCAAGGCAACAATGAGGAAGCGAATTTATTGAGGAACACATTTATATTCTTTATTTTTATGCAACATAAATAGACAAATGCATAAATATATGGAGATCCGCTGTGTCAAATTTATTAACCATGTTGTAAATCGTCAATGCTCTATGGTCTTTTTCTAACGACCCACAGAAGCGAACAAAAAAAACGCTAATAGCTTTTGAACAAAACAACGAGTCTACCCACTTCAGACAGAGTGTCGTTTATGAGCTGTGTAGGGAGGGTGATATTAAAGCTGTGTGGTCGTTGCGTGATTGTGTATAGTGCACAAGCACTTAAAAGTACAGTCAAATGACGAATTACGGTTGCATTTGAGATCCGGCCATCAAGTCATAAGTCCATGACGGTTGTCTGTCGGCTTTTACAGGTGGAGGTCATGCACAAAGCAAAGTTCACTGCTATAACATGTTACAAGATGAACAGATATGTTTCCTATCACTTTAAAATACTAACGGAATACACACTGGCACTCTAACTGTGTGAAAAATTAATCATTAAATGTGAATCACAGCACATTAATTAAGCAATCATACGATGATACTTCTTCAGTGGCAAGAAAAATGTACAAATACATACACACTCTTGGGGAGAGTGCCCCTTCCTACGGCACAGTGAAGAAATGGGCAGCTCTATTCAAACATGGGAGGGAGATGACCCCCGTCCAGGAAGACCAAGAACGGTAACCACCGATGAAACCGCCGGCAGAATGCGTGACATGATAATGGAGGATCGACGACTAACTGAGCGGTACATTGCTACTGAGTTGGACATCTCCCAGGAACGTGCTCATGCCATTATTCACAATGATCTTCAAATGACAAAGGTCTCTGCTCAATGGGTCCCGAAACTTCTTGGAGCTGATCACAAAAGACAGCGTCTCAGCATGTCAAGAGATAATCTTGGCCATTTTTATGCAGATTCTGAAAAGTTTCTTCAGCAATCTGTGACTATGGATGAGACTTGGATTCATCATTTTCAACCAGAAACCAAAGAACAGTCAAAGCAGTGGAAATATCATGGATCCCCACCTCCAAAGAAAGCAAGGGTGGCTCTGTCTGCAGAAAGAGTGATGGCTTCCATCTTTTGGGATTCAGAAGGTGTGCTATTGGTAGACTATCTTCAGAAAGGCAGAACGGTAACCGAGGCCTATTACGCTAATCTTGTGAAGCAACCGTGGGTCAAATTGAAGGAAAAGCGTCGAGGGAAATTGACGAAAGGAATCATCTTTCATCAAGACAATGCTCCAGTTCACAAGTCGGCAGTGGCAATGGCTGCCATTCATGAATGCGGCTTCCAGCTTCTTGAACATCCTCCTTATTCCCCAGATTTGGTCCCTTCGGACTATTACCTGTTTACCAAACTCAAAAAGGAGCTCAGTTGTCGCAAATTTGCTTCAGATGATGAATGACGTCATTCATGCTGTAGACCACTTTCTACTGGCACAAGATGCTGACTTTCACAAAGAAGAGATCCGTTATGCTCCAAGATCGCTGGACTAAGTGCATAAACTTGCAAGGGGGCTATGTTGAGAAATAACCCCAAAAGGTTGTCCACAAATAATCCGTTGTACCTTATGCCGAGAACTTATCAATCACATTTCGTAATAAATACACAACTATTTTCAGAATAGGCTGGCAAAGTAATTTACAAAATAAATGTTTCCATATTATGCGTATATAAACAGAATTACTTCAATACCTTCATAAACAGTAAAACAAATCAGATAATTAAAAAACACCTTTACTGAAAGCCAAATATACAACATTTCATAAAAAAGTGATGTATAGCATAATTAACTTCCCAACTCTGTGCTATCCATTCAAATATGGATATTAAACAGCTTAAATAAAGAAACATATAAATAAATAAATAAGAGATCAAGGAATATTATATCGACTGAAGTGGGCTGTTTAAGGAAAATACTAAATGTAACAAGAAGAGACAAAATCAGAAATGACATCGTCAGGTTACAGTAACACAAGCATTGTGCTACATCCAAAAGCAAGTCAACCGGTATGGCCACGTTGTATGACTATCACCAGACTATCACCAGACTACCATAAGACTATCACCAGACTACCACCAGACTATCACCAGACTACCACCAGACAGTATATCACAGAAAATACCTAGAATAACAATGGAGGGAAGCAGAGAAAGAGACCACCCCACGCAAGGGATGAACGTAGGAAATAACACTACTCTTACTAATCCCCTTACATTAGTCAATTTTTCAAGAAGTATATTTGCCCCTTCACGAAACTCAATGTACACGAGGAAGAAGACAAGACAACATACATTACTATAAACAAATTTTTAACATTTAATGTGTAAGATGGCCAAGTCGACAAATGCGCTTGGCTAAAAGGTTGCGTGTCCTATCGGAGCACGTGCTTAAATTTCCAGGCAATTCTCTTCTCTACTTCATTCTTTCACGCTTAAAGTGCTTAGGAAGACCAGCCATACAAGGCTGTGCTACATCACTTCAAAGAGTTAATGCTAAAGTTACAGAGCACCGGTGTTTTATTATTAGCATTTGAAAAAAAAGCAGGAAAAGCACTTTATACTTGCGGGAAAGAAAAATAATACATAAATGACCGTTACTCGAACCCTGGACTCCGGTAACGCAAGCAACCGCCTAGCCAGGAGAGGACAACGCACTATCAACAGGGAATAGAAGATAGCCGAGTTCACAGAGCGTTTCCGTATTCGCAATTTCTTTCCAAGTATCTTTGACTGACGGAGAAATTTCTCCTGGATGACTTGCTATAGATTGCTGCATCAAGAACTATCATTCAAAATGACAAACTAATGGCTCTGCGTATTGTTTTCCCCCAAATTGTTACGCATGCTAACCAACATTTTTTTAACTGTTATATTGATTCACTATACATAAATGCCTTTGAATGTAAATGCTACAGAAGAGTTCTTCAAATATCAAGGACACAAAAAAGAACAAATATATCTATACTACAAGAACTTAATATTGAAGAAGGCTGGCTAGTAAAGAGGATTAAAAAACTTAAATATTTTGGACACGTTAAACGTCATGATAATCTAGAGAAGACCGTCTTGGAAGGGTAAATAATGGGAGAAAGAAAGAGAGGAAGACCAAGGCGAAGATGGCTGTAAGACATCGTTGACGATCTGCAAATGGATGCATCAGCAGCAAGCCATCTTGCTCACAACCGAGAGGCCTACAGGAGTGCTGTTTGGGAGGTAAAGTTCCGCAAGGGACATGCAAATGAATGAATGAATGATTGATTGATTGACTTTTTCCCGAAAAGTTTTAACAATCGGTTCTAAGGGCAGAATGGCGTATAGCTTTTGTGTGTGTGTGTGTGTGTGTGTGTGTGTGTGTGTGTGTGTGTGTGTGTGTGTGTGTGTGTGTTTGTTTCAATGAGTTGTTCATGTTTGGTTGGCCTCACACTTTCTACCTATGTCATGTATAAATAACTGAGAGCGGTATTTGACAGTTAACAGAATTAAGATATTCTGCTCTGTTCTTGATGTTCTGTAGGGTCCAACTGCTCTGAAGAAGAGTGTAAGAATGGACGCCAGGACATCGTCAAACCTGTTCTGCAGAATGACCAGTATTCTCATCATTACGATCAAGTAACAGTGAAGGAGGTAAACAGGCAACACTTTCATCATCCACTTGTCCTCAGATATACACATTTACTCTTCACTTTCAGCTGCCCAATTCAGCGTCTGCTGCAGATATTATGGGGCTCAAGTCACCAGCTGAACTGATGAAAAATATCGAGATGTTTGGGAAAATAATGACCCCAACGTCTGCTTTCATGATGATGATGATGACTGGAAAATAAAATCAAGTCCCTTAATATATGGATGTACAGAAGAATAGGAAGCATTACTTTGACTGAAGAGGCAAAGATAAACCAAATCGTTTGAAATTAGCAGTAAAGAGAAATAATGAATAACACAAAAGTAAACAATTGGAATACTGTGACCATATAAACAAAACATTATGCTATGACGGAAGCTAAAACTGCTGGGAAAGTGGAAGGAAGAAAAAAAAAGTAAATCCAAAGATACGGATAGACGGACAGCATTAGGAGGTGAGCATGGTTCAGTTCGCCATTGAACACTATGGAAGAAGGGACAAAATAAGTTGGAAGTCAAATTTCAATCAATCTGTCATCTGGAGATGGCACAAGAAAGGTGATAAAGTTAATAAGGCAAAAATATAATCTTTTTGCTTTGGATTAACGAGAACTAAAAGATGATAATGAAAAAGCAAATTAAAGATAATCCTAGACAGATAATAAACCAAGGCAACAATGAGGAAGCGAATTTATTGAGGAACACATTTATATTCTTTATTTTTATGCAACATAAATAGACAAATGCATAAATGTATGGAGATCCGCTGTGTCAGATTTATTAACCATGTTGTAAATCGCCAATGCTCTATGGTCTTTTTCTAACGACCCACAGAAGCGAACAAAAAAAAAAACGCTAATCACTTTTGAACAAAACAACGAGTCTACCCACTTCAGACAGAGTGTCGTTTATGAGCTGTGTGGGGAGGGTGATATTAAAGCTGTGTGGTCGTTGCGTGATTGTGTATAGTGCACACGCACTTTAAAGTACAGTCAAATGACGAATTACGGTCGCATTTGAGATCCGGCCATCAAGTCATCAGTCCATGACGGTTGTCTGTCGGCTTTTACAGGTGGAGGTCATGCACAAAGCAAAGTTCACTGCTATAACATGTTACAAGATGAACAGATATGTTTCCTCTCACTTTAAAATACTAACGGAATACACACTGGCACTCTAACTGTGTGAAAAATTAATCATTAAATGTGAATCACAGCACCTTAATTAAGCAATCATACGATGATACTTTTTCAGTGGCAAGAAAAATGTACAAATACATACACACTCTTGGGGAGAGTGCCCCTTCCTACGGCACAGTGAAGAAATGGGCAGCTCTATTCAAACATGGAAGGGAGAGTCTGGAAGATGACCCCCGTCCAGGAAGACCAAGAACGGTAACCACCGATGAAACCGCTGGCAGAATGCGTGACATGATAATGGAGGATCGACGACTAACTGAGCGGTACATTGCTACTGAATTGGACATCTCCCAGGAACGTGTTCATGCCATTATTCACAATGATCTTCAAATGACAAAGAGCTATGGTCAATGGGTCCCGAAACTTCTTGGAGCTGATCACAAAAGACAGCGTCTCAACATGTCAAGAGATAATCTTGGCCATTTTTATGCAGATTCTGAAAAAGGTTCTTCAGCAATCTGTGACTATGGATGAGACTTGGGTTCATCATTTTCAACCAGAAACCAAAGAACAGTCAAAGCAGTGGAAATATCATGGATCCCCACCTCCAAAGAAAGCAAGGGTGGCTCTGTCTGCAGGAAGAGTGATGGCTTCCATCTTTTGGGATTCAGAAGGTGTGCTATTGGTAGACTATCTTCAGAAAGGCAGAACGGTCACCGAGGCCTATTACGCTAATCTTGTGAAGCAACCGTGGGTCAAATTGAAGGAAAAGCGTCGAGGGAAATTGACGAGAGGAATCATCTTTCATCAAGACAATGCTCCAGTTCACAAGTCGGCAGTGGCTGCCATTCATGAATGCGACTTCCAGCTTCTTCAACATCCTCCTTATTCCCCAGATTTGGGCCCTTAGGACTATTACCTGTTTACCAAACTAAAAAAGGAGCTCAGTGGTCGCACATTTGCTTCAGATGATGACGTCATTCATGCTGTAGACCACTTTCTACTGGCACAAGATGTTGACTTTCACAAAGAAGAGATCCGTATGCTCCAGGATCGGTGGACTAATTGCATAAACTGCAAGGGGACTATGTTGAGAAATAACCCCAAAAGGTTGTCCACAAATAATCCGTTGTACTTTATGCCAAGAACTTATCAATCACATTTCGTAATAAATACACAACTATTTTCAGAATAGGCTGGCAAAGTAATTTAGAAAATAAATGTTTCCATATTATGCGTATATAAACAGAATTACTTCAATACCTTCATAAACAGTAAAACAAATCAGATAATTAAAAAACACCTTTACTTTTTTTCATAAAAAAGTGATGTATAGCATAATTAACTTCCCAACTCTGTGCTATCCATTCAAATATGGATATTAAACAGCTTAAATAAAGAAACATATAAATAAATAAATAAGAGATCAAGGAATATTATATCGACTGAAGTAGGCTGTTTAAGGAAAATACTAAATGTAACAAGAAGAGACAAAATCAGAAATGACATCATCAGGTTACAGTAACACAAGCATTGTGCTACATCCAAAAGCAAGTCAACCGGTATGGCCACGTTGTATGACTATCACCAGACTATCACCAGACTACCATAAGACTATCACCAGAATACCACCAGACTATCACCAAACTACCACCAGACAGTATATCACAGAAAATACCTAGAATAACAATGGAGGGAAGCAGAGAAAGAGACCACCCCACGCAAGGGATGAACGTAGGAAATAACACTACTCTTACTAATCCCCTTACATTAGTCAATTTTTCGAGAAGTATATTTGCCCCTTCACGAAACTCAATGTACACGAGGAAGAAGACAAGACAACATACATTACTATAAACAAATTTTCAACATTTAATATGTAAGATGGCCAAGTCGACAAATGCGCTTGGCTAAAAGGTTGCGTGTCCTATCGGAGCACGTGCTTCAATTTCCAGATAATTCTCTTCTCTACTTCATTCTTTCACGCCTAAAGTGCTTAGGAAGACCAGCCATACAAGGCTGTGCTACATCACTTCAAAGAGTTAATGCTAAAGTTACAGAGCACCGGTGTTTTATTATTAGCATTTGAAAAATAGCAGGAAAAGCACTTTATACTTGCGGGAAAGAAAAATAATACATAAATGACCGTTACTCGAACCCTGGACTCCGGTAACGCAAGCAACCGCCTAGCCAGGAGAGGACAACGCACTATCAACAAGGAATAGAAGATAGCCGAGTTCACAGAGCGTTTCCGTATTCGCAATTTCTTTCCAAGTATCTTTGACTGACGGAGAAATTTCTCCTGGATGACTTGCTATAGATCGCTGCATCAAGAACTATCATTCAAAATGACAAACTAATGGCTCTGCGTATTGTTTTCCCCCAAAGTGTTACGCATGCTAACCAACATTTTTTAACTGTTATATTGATTCACTATACATAAATGCCTCTGAATGTAAATGCTACAGAAGAGTTCTTCAAATATCAAGGACACAAAAAAGAACAAATATATACATACTACAAGAACTTAATATTGAAGAAGGCTGGCTAGTAAAGAGGATTAAACAGAGAAGACTTAAATATTTTGGACACGTTAAACGTCATGATAATCTAGAGAAGACCGTCTTGGAAGGGTACATAATGGGAGAAAGAAAGAGAGGAAGACCAAGGCGAAGATGGCTGTAAGACATCGTTGACGATCTGCAAATGGATGCATCAGCAGCAAGCCATCTTGCTCACAACCGAGAGGCCTACAGGAGTGCTGTTTGGGAGGTAAAGTTCCGCAAGGGACATGCAAATGAATGAATGAATGATTGATTTATTCACTTTTTCCCGAAAAGTTTTAACAGTCGGTTCTAAGGGCAGAATGGCGTATAGCTTTTTGTGTGTGTGTGTGTGTGTGTTTGTTTGTTTGTTTGTTTGTTTGTTTGTTTTTTTCAATGAGTTGTTCATGTTTGGTTGGCCTCACACTTTCTACTCATGCCATGTATAAATAACTGAGAGCGGTATTTGACAGTTAACAGAATTAAGATATTCTGCTCTGTTCTTGATGTTCTGTAGGGTCCAACTGCTCTGAAGAAGAGTGTAAGAATGGACGCCAGGACATCGTCAAACCTGTTCTGCAGAATGACCAGTATTCTCACCATTACGATCAAGTAACAGTGAAGGAGGTAAACAGGCAACACTTTCATCATCCAGTTGTCCTCAAATATACACATTTACTCTTCACTTTCAGCTGCCCAATTCAGCGTCTGCTGCAGATATTATGGGGCTTATTTCGTTATAATGCTAAAATAATATTTATCAGCCATACTATGCTCTGTGATCTAACATTGGTAGAACTAGTCACGAGAGGTGATCTTCAGCAAATTTGTATGGCCCAAAAAAAAAAAAAACCACAGTTGATATCTGCCTTCAGGAAATTCTTCTTCTTCTTCTTCTTCTAACAATTCTTGAAAGGAATATAGACTACTGGTTTGCATGTATCAGAATATCTGTTTATGATGAAGTAAGGTCGGCGAAAGTAATATTACCTGTGTAATAAAATTTCAAAATAGAGAATTAAAGGTGCTGTTATGCATAATGGAATTCTTAATAAAAATAAATGCATGATACTTAACTGCTTTGTGGGAGATAAATAAATAATAGATAAATATTTTTTTAAAATGAAGAGTGGGGATCGTTGCCATTTGCCGACAGTCACTTCTTTTAGCTAGGTCATATTGCCATATTGTTTACTCCTTGCAGTCGGGTTGGCTTGTGTCTAACAGCTGACCTTCAGAACAGTTGTAACCAGATAACGGTGGTAAACCAGATGTGGAACATACCGGAATTCTATACGAGACATAGGAATTCTATGAATGTTCCTTCTATTAATGCAGGCCTGGATTTTATTATTGAACTTCATGGTGCATTCTGGGATGCTGCACGTACATGGAGGCCTGTGGTAGCCAAGGGTTCGCCTTAACCTTTTCTACTGCCGAAGTCATGGATCTTAAAAAGAGAGTCAACTAGTTAATCAGATATCAGTAAATCAAATTATATTATGAGGTTCCATGAGGCATAAATATTCAGAAGCATACAATCTTGGATCAACAACCCACTAAGAGAAGGCCTTTGAATTTAATGCACAAAGTAGGATTTTAATTTTTTTGTCGGTGTATATATGCGTGTTATATGGCGGTAATATATAATATGTATACAGTAAGACAGGTACCGTGGCAGAGCAGTGGTCAGACAACAACACAAACGCGTTTACTCACACTTTGCAGCACGTTAAATGAGCGAACCAGGCAAGTTTTATCTTGTCTTTACGTCTTACCCTATTTCTTTTTTCCATCACGTGACTGTCGTGGAATATGCCGGTTTGCAATTATTTTTTTTTAAATTCAACATCTACAATGCAGAAATTGCGATTTAATTTAAGAAGATGTGAGAAAAGAATTCTACATGGCTGTGAGTAATAGTATAATACACGTATAATACAGTTCTTCACATTCTCATTTTAAAATCGGAGATATTATGAATCGGCGCGAATTGGACTCGAGCAAATTGAAGGTTACCCTTGAATGTGTGTGTGTAAACATAGTAAGTGTATATATATACATATACAGGTTCCGGCATAAAGCATAGCTGGATTTAACCGACGTAGTGCGCAGAAACTGAATACGTGTGAAAAAAACATGTCAGAGGTGAAGCAAACAAACGGTCATTTTTAACAATGGCTTCATGGCAAACACAACATCGCGCATTCACCGTTGAAACTTATTTTAAAAGTGGAGAATCGAAAGTTTCATCGCCATTTTGAGTTGCATCCCCGTGATAATGTTTCCGATCGGAGGACAAAACAATTTTGAGGTGGGTAAAAAAATTTAAGGAAACCGCTAATTGCCTTAATAACAAGTCTACTGGTTGTCCAAGAACTCAACAGACACCTGAACGAATTAAAAAAAGTCCGCAACGCATTGCTGAGTAGCCCTCGGCGATCAGCTGTTAGGAACGCTTTGGCACCTGGCATCCTCTTACTGTTAACAGTGATCTTTATGTGCAGATGCTAACTAAATACTTCATTCCAGTTTGGCCAATAGAAGTAAGAGATTAATATGGTTTCAGCAAGATGGACCAACTGCCCACACAGCCCATCAGTCCATGGCCATGCTGCGACAAGCATTTCCCAATCGTCTTATTTCCAGATTTAGGGATATTCATTGGCCGGCAAGGTCGCCTGATTTATCGGCCGCAGACTTTTTTTGTTAGGTGTACCTCAAGAACACGGTGTATACTAGTCGACCAATTGCAGACCTAAAAGATCAAATCCGACAATACATTCAAAATATCCCTTTGAACATGTTAAATGGTGTTATGCAGGAATTTTCCAGACGCCTGACTGAATGTATCAAATGTAATGACGGTCATCTAACAGGCGTAATTTTCAAAACCTAAATATGATTGTCACTAATAATAAAAAGACCCACTTTTCTGAGTTTCATTTCACTTTTTTTTTACCAAAAACATGTATAGCTCTTATTTATTTTCTATTTTAAAAATCCAGTTATGCTTTATGCCGGACCCTGTATATATATATATATATATATACAGTATGGGTAACAGAGACATCTGGGAAGATAAGCCGTCAGGCGTGATACTGACCACATCACACTTTCGTGTGCTGGAGGTCATGGAAGATAAGCGGCCAGGCGTGATACTGACCACATCACACTTTCGTGTGCTGGAGGTCATGGAAGATAAGGGCCTAATATGGCATGGAGACGGGGATTTTACCTTTACCTTTTATAGCGTGAAATACAAGCACACGAACACTGCAATATATACACATACTTGGAACGTGAACTGTTTGCTAGACTGATAAACCAGCGTGCTTTTAACTTATATACGCCTATCTTCTGGTATGATTTATAAACGTGTTTTTTATGTGAAGTATCTCTAATGTGTGTGTGTGTGTGAGTGAACTCTGTGTGTGTGAACTGTGTGTGTGTGAGTGAACTGTCTACTAGCGTACTCTATGCACATACTTACGATACGAACTGTCTTCTGGTACTACGAATTGAAAGGTCTACTACAGCAGTTTAACCAGCACCATCTGCTCTTTTTTTTTTCTTTTTCTACAGGACGGAACTGACGATGTTTTGCTCAAGCTTAAAAAGATGGAAGACAATCAGACACGTCTGCGAAACGAACTTGATGATTTCCGGGTTAAAGTTGTACGAGACATAGGCTCACTTCAGGCTTCGGTCAATCGTGTCCAGGAAATCACCGACACCCTGGAAGATTTCACGAGAGATTCTTTAACGCGCTTGGAGACATCCATTAAGAATGTGAATATTAAGCTTCTTGAAATCTCACACCAGCTCGGTAGCCTGAATTCAGGTCTGGAACCAAGTGGAAAGAGTTTGGAAGCGAAGCATCTAAAAAAGTACAAGCCCACTTCTGATAAGAAGGTGGGAGACTTGTACTGAAACTTGGAGACGCCGCTGTAAATGAGGTCACGGGGATGGAACGCTCAGATAAAAAAGGAAACGTCTGTCCGAAGTTTGTTACAGAGACTTACGCCCCTAGGTGAATACGAGAAAATACAAAATATTGAAGATACGCTTGAAACGAACGTTGAAATGTGATTTAATCAACACGTGAATTAATCACATGTTGTAGATGTTAAGTAATAAAACAAGTGAATTGATTTATAAAAGAAATAACTGATAATATGAATGACTGTGACAAGACTTGTAATGAGTACAGCTGAGGGTCGAGTGAATTCTACGATTCCTGAATACTGGGGCTGAACTAAAGATGTAATGAAGTTTGAATCAAGTAAATCTTCGTGGAAGCTAATGTTGAAATGAGATGTTAAGTGTTGATATGGTTGATTAGCGAAGTAATACTGAGTAAATCATGTGATTTTAACGATGGAGCGATGTGGAAAATAAACATAAGGAAAAACTTACAGTGTTTCATGCAGGAACTGTAGATAGACTACAAGGGCTCATAAAATACCCGCGAGGATACAAATTAAAACCCAGAGTGTCCAGTTGTCCAGGGAAACGGCCCTGCGAACTGGTCGGAAATATTGTTTTGGTATTTGAGATCAGAGTCCCCTTGTTAAAACATCATAAATGCTGTTTTATATAAGAGCCGAAGGTCGGGGGTCCGAATCTGGCCGGAGGCACCCCAGTCACCCAGCTGTAGAAATGGGTACTCGACTCCTTCTGGAGTTGGGGAAGGAAAGGCGGCCAGGCGTGATACTGACCATATCACCCTCTAGTGTGCTGACAGGTCAAGGTAAATATGGGCACTAACACCATATCCTTATGTGATTCTAAGGATTACCCTTTTTAACTATATAAAAGCAATATAAGCCGGCCTAACTTCTCACCAAATGATAAAATGTAGTAATTGATAAATATAACTCTAAATCAGTTAAATTATTTGTAAAATGAATGTACAGATGCTCCCCCTCTCCCCCAGCTTTATGACGCTTTGTTTTCCTGGCATCGGTGCAGTGAAATAGTAGGACTTCTCAACATAAACGTTGAAATATTTTGCAAACTATCAAGTACTTATTTAATACAAAACTGCTTGTTCTAAAGTCTAAGTATTTATTTAATACAAAACTGCTTGTTCTAAAGCCTAAGTATTTATTTAATACAAAACTGCTTGTTTTAAAGTCTAAGTACTTATTTAATATAAAATTGCTTGTTTTAAAGTCTAAGTACTTATTTAATATAAAACTGCTTGTTTTAAATTCTAAGTACTTATTTAATATAAAACTGCTTGTTTTAAAGTCTAAGAACTTATTTAATACAAAACTGCTTGTTTTAAAGTCTAAGTACTTATTTAATATAACTCTGTTTGTTTTAAATTCTAAGTACCTATTTAATACAAAACTGCTTGTTTAAAAGTCTAAGTACTTATTTAATACAAAACTGCTTGTTTTAAAGTCTATATACTTATTTAATACAAAACTGCTTGTTTTAAAGTCTAAGTACTTATTTAATATAACTCTGTTTGTTTTAAATTCTAAGTACCTATTTAATACAAAACTGCTTGTTTAAAAGTCTAAGTACTTATTTAATACAAAACTGCTTGTTCTAAAGTCTAAGTATTTATTTAATACAAAACTGCTTGTTTTAAAGTCTATGTACTTATTTAATACAAAACTGCTTGTTTTAAAGTCTAAGTACTTGTTTAATATAAAACTGCTTGTTTTAAAGTGCAAGTACTTTTTAATATAAAACTGCTTGTTTTAAAGTCTATGTACTTATTTAATATAAAACTACCTGTTTTAAAGTCTAAGTACTTATTTAAAATAAAACTGCTTGTTTTATAGTCTAAGTACTTATTTAATACAAAACTGCTTGTTTTAAAGTCTATGCAAAAAAAAAAAACAAAACAAAAAAATTATAATGTCATCCTCGTTTATTTTTATTTTTAAAAGCAGGTCTGCATGTTGCCAGTAAAGTACCCTGTTCTATCAATCTGTACCTGCTCCTGTGACTTTCTTACCACGTCTATTTAGCTTTCTGCTGACAGTCGCCGAGACGAGACCATGTCAGAGGAAAGCGAGGACTTTCTGCGCTAATAAAACAGACCATTTTGTAAACTTTTGAATTCTGACGAATCCACCTGAGACTATTTTAGCTCTTGGAAGGAAACATACAGAGGCTGTTTATTCTGTCCGAATTTTTTTTTTAACCTTTGAAGTTTTATACAGCTCTCATTTCTAACATAATGTAAAACATGTCTGATTTTTTTCCCCTTATTTCCTAGCTCTGCAGAGAATTAGTTTAGAATTGTTTCAACTTTACTTGAACGATGGTTGTACATTTATTGAAAATATTTTTGTTGTAAAGTTATAACATTGTATACATTAGATACATTAAATACATTAGAGATTTTTTTTAAAACAACGGAATGCCGTTGTAACGTATAAATATAAAACACTATAACATAATGCATATGAACAGTGCTGCTCGTGTAATGTATGTAAAAAGTAAATTGAAATAAAATAGTCAGATTTTATCACAAGAAAGAAAACCACTATTTAGGCAGTTAATTTATTTTGAAAACAAATAGAATTCACAAGAACGCGCACTCTTGCGTTCCACAAATTATCACGGTTGTCTCCCTTATGGAAAGGCCTTACTTTGAACATCAAAAAGACAGAGACTATGGTTATATCTAAGAAACAGAATCCACCAGCATGCAGTATTCAATTAAACGGAACCATTCTAAAGCAGGTGCAGAAATTCAAATACCTTGGAACAGTAATAACTTCAGATGGGAAATGCAGAACAGAAATTAGGAACAGAATAGACTAAACAAAGACTGCATTTCCGAGAATGAGAAACATATTAGCTAACACATCTTTATCAATGAATGCTAGAAAACGAGTCCTAAAATGCTATATTGAACCTATCTTGTTATATGGAAGTGAATCATGGACAATAGGCAAGTGTGCACAATAATCATTGGAAGCAGCAGAAATGTGGTTTATTAGAAGAATGTTGCGAATCCCCTGGACAACAAAAATAACTAATGAAGAATGTATGAGAAGAGCTGGAGAGACAAAAAACCTTGTCATAAAGATAAGAGAGAGACAATGTACTTTCATAGGACATGCAATGAGAAGAGGGGGCATTGAAAATATTATAACAACAGGAAAAATAGAAGGAAGAAGATCAAGAGGAAGACCAAGAGAAATGATACTGGACAGTCTGACGGGATGGTGTGAGAGGAGATCACCAACTGAACTGATGGCCTGCATGAAGGATCGGGTACTCTGGAGAAGCATAATAGCCAACGCCAGTCGGCATGGCACCTGATGATGATGATGTCTCCCTTATATTGCAATTTCATATCAGCACCCTTATAGCAAAGAAATAAATGTAAATGTTGAATTCATTTAACTGCGTAGTAGTTAGGTAGATATTCTTTATTGTGCAAGACTATTAGAGTAACCTTGCTGCATGTGTGTATGAGGTTATTTCTTGTTCTGAGAGTGTGGGTAAGAGCGAAACGTACCAGATTGTGATATAACTCCTTTTTTTTTTGTGTTTCAGTTTTATATTTCAGTTTCCTTCATGTTTATTATATGTATAACATTTTCCCTCTATCCAACGTGAAATGCTTGAAACCGAGAGAAGGTTTTTATGATAAAGATCAAAATGTCCCCTTGTCTAGTTTTTCACCCTTTTGCAAATAAAGTTCAATCAATCAGCCAGTCAATCAATCCGGTATTAAAGACATTTTAAATCAGCAAGGACTACAGAGGATTTTTGCTTCAGAAACAGTAATCCTACAAACTAGTGTTACCAACGTGCATTTTATAATATTTATGCAAAATATTTGGAACAAAATGTGCACGTAACAATTTTTCTAATGTGTTTTTAATGTCCGTTCATTTCTTACGACTGTCAAACATCTGAAATTTATCGTATGTGGCTCTTACCTGTATGTAGCTCTTACCTGCATGTGGCTCTTACCTGTATGTGGCTCTTACCTGTATGTGGCTCTTACCTGAGGCAAGTTTGACCATCCCTGGTATACAGATCAGAACAACTGAAGGAAAATATGGACACTAACACCGTATACACCAGGTTCCTTCAAGGCGAGAAATAATTCACAAAATGGTGCTACTTGTTAATGCAGGGATGTTGGGAAAATAACTTGTCAGAGAGGATATTAAACTATTTGGTGATCTGAGGTGTTGTGTGGTTATTTGGTGAACTGAGGTGTTGTGTGGTTATTTGGTGATCTGAGGGGTTGTGTGGTTATTTGGTGATCTGAGGTGTTGTGTGGTTATTTGGTGAACTGAGGTTTTGTGTGGTTATTTGGTGAACTGAGGTGTTGTGTGGTTATTTGGTGAACTGAGATGTTGTGTGGTTATTTTGTGATCTGAGGTGTTGTGTGGTTATTTGGTGATCTGAGGTGTTGTGTGGTTATTTGGTGATCTGAGGTGTTGTGTGGTTATTTGGTGAACTGAGGTGTTGTGTGGTTATTTGGTGAACTGAGGTGTTGTGTGGTTATTTGGTGAACTGAGATGTTGTGTGGTTATTTTGTGATCTGAGGTGTTGTGTGGTTATTTGGTGGTCATTGTTGAGCTTTCAGTCTGTTTAACGGATGATAATTAAATTAATTCTGCCTTCTTAGTTCAGAAAAACTCGTATAGCTTTCTGGAAGGACACAAACTAGGAATGGAAGATGATCTGGCAGTTGTTTGGTCAGATGTGGTACATCTCATAGAGCGGAGGGATATGCCAGTGTGTAAAACATATACTGAAAACGCAAGGCTCACACAGAGTATATCTCTTTTGTGTATGCTGTTGTTTTTATATCAGTGAACACTAGTTCATATTAGTTTTCATGGTATTTTACGTTAAATGTTATTGGTACAATGATTATTTGGTCATGATATCAAAAGGAGTCTTTCATTCATTTCTGGAGTCATATTGAAAATATATAAAGACTAAGAAATTGCTGTGAAGACAAACGCCGTGAATACTATACTCACCTGAGAATAGAGAAAGATAAGTGTAAAAATAGACAGCATGAACAATGCACTCACTTCGAGATGATGATATCATCTCTCTAGTCTTGATGATGTAATCTTTCTAGATTTTTTTGGATGTTATCACTACAGTCTTGATGATGCCATCTCTCTAGTCTTGATGATATAATCTTTATACTTTTGGTGATTTTATATCCATAGTCTAGTTTTGACGAAGTAATCTCTTTAATTTTCATGATTTTAATTAGATTTGATAGCGCCATCTTTCAGATCGGGTACTGACGATGTAATTTCTTTAGTCTTCATGATGTTGACTCTAACCTTGATGATATAATATCTCTAATCTCGATGATTTATTCTCACTGTTCGTGATGATGTAATCTCTCTGGCTTTGATTACGACATCTCTCTAGTTTTATTGATGTCATTCCTCTAGTCTTGATGATGTCATCTTTATAGTATTGATGATGCCATCTTTATAGTATTGATGATGCCATCTTTCTGGTCTTGATGACAGTGTCTGTCTGGCAGTTGTCATCTTCATTTGCAGAAATCACCATCTGCAGCAAAAAATGGTGGGTTGAAGCCACCGAATCGACAACAGTTCACTTTATCTGATATCCAGCAGTGGATTCTATCCTCGCTGCCGTCGCCATCCAGTTAACAAGGATTTTTAGTGTGCTACAGAGTACATGTACATGTTCTGATTTTCTCCATCAAGAAAGGAGACTGAGCTATATATGTAACTTGTCCAGAACACTGTGATGATGATGGTAATGAATATATTTAAGAAACAAAATTTAAACTAAAGTGTGCCCGGTAGATGTAAGTAGACAACAGAAGAAGTACTTAAAAAACTACGGAACATACTAAGATAGCAATAAAAAAAGGTCATGCCGTAGGGGCACATAGGGGATATGGTGTTAGTGCCCATATTTTCCTTGACCTGTCAGCACACTAGAGGGTGATATGGTCAGTATCACGCCTGGCCGCCTTTCCTTCCCCAACTCCAGAAGAAGTCGGGTACCCATTTCTACAGCTGGGTGACTGGGGTGCCTCCGGCTGGATTCGAACCCCCGACCTTCGCCATGAGAGACCAGTGCACTAACCACTTCGCCACTCAGACAGCAATATCAACCTTAAAAGAAAACTATCCAAAAAAAGCCTCCTTCCAAGACATTTAAATTAACAAAATAAAGCACTCGTGACCTCAGAAATATCCGAAATACTGCCCAGATGGATTAGACCTGGTACAAAGCTTCAACAGCGAATGGCACAGTGGGTGAAGCAAGACAGAGAAGTACGTGGATATGGCTGAGATTGAAGAGTTTTCGTGTTTGTTTGACGGTATAAAAATGTGTGTATTGACTTAGGAACAGATGAATATTTTCTATCTAATAGAAAATGTATAAGCTGGCCAGTGTGTGAAATATGTTGGAGAAATATATTGAGAGCGAGAGAGAGAGGGGGGGGGGGAGGGAGAGAGAGAGAGAGAGAGATTCAGAAATAAAAAGTAAAATAAAAGCGAAGCTGGCAGAGAGAAAAAGAACGAGTTTAAGAGAACAATGAGAGAGGAAGAGAGATGAGAAAAAAGGGAAAGGAAGGAGTATTATTGTGAGAGAGAGAGAGAGAGAGAGAGAGAGAATGACAGAATAAGAGAGCACTATATAAAAATCAGGTGTTTTAAAGCCAGGTAGCTTAATCGAAACAGAACACTTTTATGCACTGGTTGAGGTAGTACATGTATGCTGGAATCCATGTTTTTATGAATGCCTCTTACATGTATCAGTGGACTACATAAGTGTGTTTAGATTTCAGAGCGTGCGTCAGTACGTATACGCGCACGTGGAAGCATACATGAATGATGATAGACGAACACTACAGGCAATCTTTGTACGTACTTGTCCTAACATTTAGGAAAACTGTTTGCTGCCAACGGACAGACAACAAGTGTCTATGGTTCGCAGTTGTTTATTGAGGACGTCAACGGAGAACCGGTAAGGGCTATGGTTCGCTAGTCACGGACACATGTACCCTCGTTGCATGGCAGTTTTCTGCGCTACCTTTTTATGTAGATATAACCTGTTTATTCCGGGACACTTAATATATTATTTTTTTCACGTAAAACTAAATGCTTGGGAAAAAATTCAAGATCATACTCATAAATAAGAATGCTTGTATGGAGAGAAATACTGGAAAACTTCCTTTGTTTGTTACACGATGCTGAGCGTCAACGTCTCGTGGTATGCAGCAAATTATCCTAATGTTGCTCTTGTCTGGTCACATATCTTTGCATACATAGGTGGTTATGATAGCTACGTGTTGGCACAAAGGGAAAGACCAGTGTAATAATGACATTATTAAGTAACATTTGAACGCCTATACATTTAGGCATTAGTGGCACTAGAAATTTTGTTTAAATACTGCCTTTTTTTGCAAAAAAAGGTGACATTTTTTGAAGAAACTGAACAGGAAAATATTTTATTGTCTTTTTTTTTTCCAGTGAAATTGCTGCAGAGTAGCCGATTTTATATTTTATGTAAAACAGTACTCAGACGTTTCTAATCTTTTTAATCATGGCGATGTTGATGATGGCTGCAAATAATTTTCAGGGCCTTTTAAAAACAAAAATTTCTGTAGATGTACACACGAAGAAGGCAAGCAGTTCGTCGACTGATAACAGCGATAAACATTAAATGTGGTACCAGGCTGTTGTGTAGTATTTGTGATGGAATACAAATATTAATATTGTATATTTGCTTTCACTGACGAGAATTATTATTCAATCTTTTATTCTGTCTTGCCGCCGTCGTACTGAGTGGTGGAAGACTGACTACACCAACGTTCACACCTTACATGTAAATAACAGGAACACAAAACAACAATCCTTTTTCTTAAAATCAACGATCAATGTATTTACAAAGTTCTGATCCACAAGGCAATGCGAATCAAAATAAATCCTATGCGCACGAAGTCCATATGTTTATATATCTCCACACGCGTTATTGATTCATAAAAAAAGGTTCCTTGAATAATATGATTTCAATCCTGATTACAAATGCACACAACTAAACTATACACGTCAGCCTCCATCTATCGAATGACCCTCCTGGTCCACGTCTGCCGCTGGACTTCCACGTGCTCAACTTCTCTCCCTTTTTTCTATTCTCGTCTTATATACCTGGCCAGCGCCGGACTCGAAGGCCTGGGGATTTTCCATTTAAAACCGGGTCACTGCTTGCTTATTTTTCCACTCCTTACAGTTGGATGTTTGCATAGGACGCGTCTCTTAGTGAGAGATTATTCACAAACTTTTGTGTTCGATTGAACTAACAGGGGCGAAGTACTCAGCACCCATGCTAAATAAGATTATGTTCACTACCTGACTACTTTTGTCAAGGTTAGCGAACCATAGGTGGTCAAGACCCTATTTTGCATGCACCTGGTGGACTGGGAACAGTGGTAGAGAATAGGGATGGAAATGAGACGGAAAATCCAGTGTTAAATGTAAGACAGGGCGAAGCAGGATATGCAGAGTGTCTCTTTAGCGAATCTGATACTTCTCTCAGACTACCTGTAAGCTGCGACACAAAGCAATCTGCTCCATTTTAAGAGCGAAGGAAGAAGAAAGTATGGGCGGGACTGTCTACTGTGTACGTGAATATTAAAATCAACTCCCGCTGAAAGAAAAAAAACCATAATTGCTTTCTATACATGATGACACACAAATAAGAGTGCCACATTTGCTACTCAACAGGTAGACAAGAGAGTACAAAACATATTCTTTCCTCTTTACATATGCGAGAATTTTAAACAGGGAAGATAAGTGGGGCCTGCAACCAGGAAGTATACCATAGCACGCTTTCACTCCAGAACAACATTGGCAGGGTTGATAGTTCTTTCACACGTAAGTGAATCAATACGCAGAGCGATAGTTAGGCAAAGTCTAAATAGAATGAAAAGCAGCACATTTTTAACCCAAGCCATATTTTCAACTTATATAGTAACTTCTTTCCAGTTTCTTCTTACATTTTTTAAAATTAAAATATATCCTAACAGGTCACGTAAATGAACTGAAGCGTGAAGGAATTAAACCAAAAACCGAACCTATCATTTGAAAGTATCATTGAACACGGCTGCACGTCGTTGTGGTCTCCCTATTGGAGTCTGTGATCTTGTTGCTTTCTGTGAAAGGTAAGTTAATATTGTTATTTTATTACCATGCGTTTTTTTTCCTTCAAAATGTAAAGTGTTAGTTTCATGAAGTAGGCGTTGAAGATATAAGAGAAATGACAAATGTGGTAAAACTAGTTCGGGTAATAGATGCAGACAGACTTGTATGGTTCAATTTTACAACAACAACAAAAAAGTAGAAACTGTGAGGAAAGTAGACAGGAACAGTTATTATCAGTAATAATAATAACTATGACAAAATTGCTTGTAGTAATAATATCATGTCATTTATAAGATTCATTCATCATTCATTTGCATGTCCCTTGTGGAACTTTGCCTCCCTAACAGCACTCCTGAAGGCCTCTCGGTTGTGAGCAAGGTGGCCTGCTGCTGATGCATCCATTTGCAGATCATCAACGATGTTTTGCAGTCATCTTCGCTTTGGTCTTCCTCTCTTTCTTTTTCCCATTGTGTACCCTTCCAAGACGTTTTTCTCTAGATTATCATGGCATTTAATGTGTCCAAAATATTTAAGTTTTTTCTCTTTAATCCTCTTTACTAGCCAGCCCTCTTCAATATTAAGTTCTTGTAGTATGGATATATTTGTTCTTTCTTGCCATTAATAACAATAATATTGTAATCATTACTTTTAAGGCCATGCTACAAAAGAAAAGGAACTACTTCAGACTTTTGGATCATTTACGTGATTTATAAATGTATAATTCCTTCACTACGCAGGAACCAAAATTGTGAAGTTAAATGTAACAGTAATTGTAATGCATGCGTTCTTTCAGACATGTGCTCGTTATTTGCAAAGCTATTCCTACATTTGCTTTAAACAGTCTAAAACAGCTGTGAAGTAAGAGAACACAGTTTTGTAGGATTAGATCTAGAAAAAAAAATGGGCAGACAAAGCACTTTAGTGAGACGTGAGACAAAGAAAAATCACAAGATAATTACTTGGGATTCGAACCGCGGATTCTGGCAGGACGAGCAGCCGGCTAGCCACAAGAGAACAGCCTACTATCGCCACAGTTCTGGTTCCTAATAGATAGTATCACACTTATCATCGAAAACGACCAATTTGTTTCACCACCGCTCTGTGTATCGCTTGCAAAGAACGACAGTTCGCAGTTTCATGGACATAAGATAAAAAGAAGAACAATAACAACAGCAATAAAAACATGAGCAACAACAACAAACAACTAATTGTAAAGCTAAATATCAGCGTATAAACTGGTTTGCGATGAAACACAGAGATGGGCTAACATCTTAATTTTTAAAAAAAAGAATATTCTCAATTCTGATTAATTTCATATAATGACAATACCATTCCAGTAGATTTGTGTTATGCATTTACAGTGCAATAATTCAGGTAACCTGTACGGTAAAGAAGGTGGTTTATTATTTATATCAGGAGCAGGGCGGAAAGGCGAAAACATTGCCCTATTTAGCAATCAACGATCCATAGCTGATGTGATAGTGTCAGGGTAGACGACCCATAGCTGATATGGTAGTTTCAGGGTAGACGACCCACAGCTGATATGATAGTGTCAGGGTAGACGACCCATAGCTGATATGGTAGTTTCAGGGTAGACGACCCATAGCTGATGTGATAGTGTTAGGGACGAACCATAGCTGATATAATAATGTCAGGGTAGACGAACCATAGCTGATATAATAATGTCAGGGTAGACGAACCATAGCTGATAGAATAATGTCAGGGTAGACGAACCATAGCTGATATAATAGTGTCAGGGTAGATGAACCACAACTAGATAGGACCATTTCCCACCTCTGAACTGGTACCCTCAGTAACAAACCCAGCCTGGTTAAAGGGCTGACATGGTCCGTCCCCCCCCCCCCGGTGGTTAATGATATACTGCACACCCCACCCCACCCCCTCTGCTTTCTAGCTCCACTAAAGGACTGATAAAAATGGTTGCCGCGACCTAAAGTCCACGCGAAGCTGTACTTCGCCATCTTCAATTCTCAGGCTATAAAGAACACCAGCTTTCACTTAGGAGAAATTTGAAAAAGAATTTGAAGAAGAAGAATTTAAAGAAAAGAATTTGAAGAAGAAGAATTTAAAGAAGAAGAATTTGAAGAAGAAGAATTTGAATAAGAAGAACTTGAAGAAGAAGAAGAAGAAGAAAAAGAAGAAGAAGAAAAAGAAGAGAAGACGCCTATGTCTTGTAGAGTTTGTGGCGGGCTGATCGAAAAAAAAAACATCCTAAGGTCACTTCTGTTTATGAGCTTGTTTTTTGCCTAAATTGATTGTAGGTCACATTCTTATTACTTTGTATTATAGCATCACACCTTCATATTTTGTTATGTTAAGCCTTTTTTTTGTTATGGTTGAGTCTTCTCATGTTAAATGGGACATGAAACTGTTCATCTCCCTATAATGCTCAAAGCTTTTGAAAAGCTTTATAATAAAACGTGTATTCTACATATGTGATTTCGACCTTTGCTAAGACATAGGAATACACTCTTTTAGAAAAAAATCTAGTTGTAAGAAAAACATTTAAATTATCATAAACGCCAAAATGATCGACAAAAGATGGAAAGCATGATCGCCAACGCTGTCCCACACGGTACGGTGATAAGTCATAACTTATCTTATTTAATACAAAACTGCTTGTTTTAAAGTCTAAGTACTTTTTAATATAAAACTGCTTCTTTTAAAGTCTAATAACTTATTTAATATAAAACTACCTGTTTTAAAGTCTAAGTACTTATTTAAAATAAAACTGCTTGTTTTATAGTCTAAGTACTTATTTAATACAAACCTGCTTGTTTTAAAGTATGTGCAAAAAAAAAAAACAAAACAAAAAAATTATAATGTCATCCTCGTTTATTTTTATTTTTAAAAGCAGGTCTGCATGTTGCCAGTAAAGTACCCTGTTCTATCAGTCTGTACCTGCTCCTGTGACTTTCTTTCCACGTCTATTTAGCTTTCTGCTGACAGTCGCCGAGACGAGACCATGTCAGAGGAAAGCGAGGACTTTCTGCTCTAATAAAACAGACCATTTTGTAAACTTTTGAATTCTGACGAATCCACCTGAGACTATTTTAGCTCTTGGAAGGAAACATACAGAGGCTGTTTATTCTGTCCGAATTTTTTTTTTAACCTTTGATGTTTTATACAGCTCTAATTTCTAACATAATGTAAAACATGTCTGATTTTTTTCCCCTTATTTCCTAGCTTTGCAGAGAATTAGTTTAGAAGTGTTTCAACTTTACTTGAACGATGGTTGTACATTTATTGAAAATATTCTTGTTGTAAAGTTATAACATTGTATACATTAGATACATTAAATACATTAGAGATATTTTTTTAAAACAACGGAATGCCGTTGTAACGTATAAATATAAAACACTATAACATAATGCATATGAACAGTGCTGCTCGTGTAATGTATGTAAAAAGTAAATTGAAATAAAATAGTCAGATTTTATCACAAGAAAGAAAACTACTATTTAGGCAGTTAATTTATTTTGAAAACAAATAGAAATCACAAGAACGCGCACTCTTGCGTTCCACAAATTATCACGGTTGTCTCCCTTATAGAAAGGCCTTACTTTGAACATCAAAAAGACAGAGACTATGGTTATATCTAAGAAACAGAATCCACCAGCATGCAGTATTAAATTAAACGGAACCATTCTAAAGCAGGTGCAGAAATTCAAATACCTTGGAGCAGTAATAACTTCAGATGGGAAATGCACAACAGAAATTAGGAACAGAATAGGTCAAGCAAAGACTGCATTTCAGAGAATGAGAAACATATTAGCTAACACATCTTTATCAATGAATGTTAGAAAACGAGTCCTAAAATGCTATATTGAACCTATCTTGTTATATGGAAGTGAATCATGGACAATAGGCAAGTCTGCACAAAAATCATTGGAAGCAGCAGAAATGTGGTTTATTAGAAGAATGTTGCGAATCCCCTGGACAGCAAAAATAACTAATGAAGAATGTATGAGAAGAGCTGGAGAGACAAAAAACCTTGTCAGAAAGATAAGAGAGAGACAATGTACTTTCATAGGACATGCAATGAGAAGAGGGGGCATTGAAAATATTATAACAACAGGAAAAATAGAAGGAAGAAGATCAAGAGGAAGACCAAGAGAAATGATACTGGACAGTCTGACGGGATGGTGTGAGAGGAGATCACCAACTGAACTGATGGCCTGCATGAAGGATCGGGTACTCTGGAGAAGCATAATAGCCAACGCCAGTCGGCACGGCACCTGATGATGGTGATGATGATGTCTCCCTTATATTGCAATTTCATATCAGCACCCTTATAGCAAAGAAATAAATGTAAATGTTGAATTCATTTAACTGCGTAGTAGTTAGGTAGATATTCTTTATTGTGCAAGACTATTAGAGTAACCTTGCTGCATGTGTGTATGAGGTTATTTCTTGTTCTGAGAGTGTGGGTAAGAGCGAAACGTACCAGATTGTGATATAACTCTTTTTTTGTGTTTCACTTTTATATTTCAGTTTCCTTCATGTTTATTATATGTATAACATTTTCCCTCTGTCCAACGTGAAATGCTTGAAACCGAGAGAAGGTTTTATGATAAAGATCAAAATGTCCCCTTGTCTAGTTTTTCACCCTTTTGCAAATAAAGTTCAATCAATCAGCCAGTCAATCAATCCGGTATTAAAGACATTTTAAATCAGCAAGGATTACAGAGGATTTTTGCTTCAGAAACAGTAATCCTACAAACTAGTGTTACCAACGTGCATTTTATAATATTTATGCAAAATATTTGGAACAAAATGTGCACGTAACAATTTTTCTAATGTGTTTTTAATGTCCGTTCATTTCTTACGACTGTCAAACATCTGAAATTTATCGTATGTGGCTCTTACCTGTATGTAGCTCTTACCTGTATGTGGCTCTTACCTGCATGTGGCTCTTACCTGTATGTGGCTCTTACCTGTATGTGGCTCTTACCTGAGGCAAGTTTGACCATCCCTGGTATACAGATCAGAACAACTGAAGGAAAACATGGACACTAACACCGTATACACCAGGTTCCTTCAAGGCGAGAAATAATTCACAAAATGGTGCTACTTGTTAATGCAGGGATGTTGGGAAAATAACTTGTCAGAAAGGATATTAAACTATTTGGTGATCTGAGGTGTTGTGTGGTTATTTGGTGAACTGAGGTGTTGTGTGGTTATTTGGTGATCTGAGGGGTTGTGTGGTTATTTGGTGATCTGAGGTGTTGTGTGGTTATTTGGTGAACTGAGGTGTTTGTGTGGTTATTTGGTGATCTGAGGGGTTGTGTGGTTATTTGGTGATCTGAGGTGTTGTGTGGTTATTTGGTGAACTGAGGTGTTGTGTGGTTATTTGGTGAACTGAGGTGTTGTGTGGTTATTTGGTGGTCACTGTTGAGCTTTCAGTCTGTTTAACTGATGATAATTAAATTAATTCTGCCTTCTTAGTTCAGAAAAACTGGTATAGCTTTCTGGAAGGACACAAACTAGGAATGGAAGATGATCTGGCAGTTGTTTGGTCAGATGTGGTACATCTCATAGAGCGGAGGGATATGCCAGTGTGTAAAACATATACTGAAAACGCATGGCTCACACAGAGTATATCTCTTTTGTGTATGCTGTTGTTTTTATATCAGTGAACACTAGTTCGTATTAGTTTTCATGGTATTTTACGTTAAATATTATTGGTACAATGATTTTGGTCATGACATTAAAAGGAGTCTTTCATTCATTTCTGGAGTCAAAATATATAAAGACTAAGAAATTGCTGTGAAGACAAACGCCGTGAACACTATACTCACCTGAGAATAGAGAAAGATAAGTGTAAAAAAATATACAGCATGAACAATGCACTCACTTCGAGATGATGGTATCATCTCTCTAGTCTTGATGATGTAATCTTTCTAGATTTTTTGGATGTTATCACTACAGTCTTGATGATGCCATCTCTCTAGTCTTGATGATATAATCTTTATACTTTTGGTGATTTTATATCCATAGTCTAGTTTTGACGAAGTAATCTCTTTAATTTTCATGATTTTAATTAGATTTGATAGCGCCATCTTTCAGATCGGGTACTGACGATGTAATTTCTTTAGTCTTCATGATGTTGACTCTAACCTTGATGATATAATATCTCTAATCTCGATGATTTATTCTCACTGTTCGTGATGATGTAATCTCTCTGGCTTTGATTACGACATCTCTCTAGTTTTATTGATGTCATTCCTCTAGTCTTGATGATGTCATCTTTATAGTATTGATGATGCCATCTTTATAGTATTGATGATGCCATCTTTCTGGTCTTGATGACAGTGTCTGTCTGGCAGTTGTCATCTTCATTTGCAGAAATCACCATCTGCAGCAAAAAATGGTGGGTTGAAGCCACCGAATTGACAGCAGTTCACTTTATCTGATATCCAGCAGTGGATTCTATCCTCGCTGCCGTCGCCATCCAGTTAACAAGGATTTTTAGTGTGCTACAGAGTACATGTACATGTTCTGATTTTCTCCATCAAGAAAGGAGACTGAGCTATATATGTAACTTGTCCAGAACACTGTGATGATGATGGTAATGAATATATTTAAGAAACAAAATTTAAACTAAAGTGTGCCCGGTAGATGTAAGTAGACAACAGAAGAAGTACTTAAAAAACTACGGAACATACGAAGATAGCAATAAAAAAAAAGGTCATGCCGTAGGGGCACATAGGGGATATGGTGTTAGTGCCCATATTTTCCTTGACCTGTCAGCACACTAGAGGGTGATATGGTCAGTATCACGCCTGGCCGCCTTTCCTTCCCCAACTCCAGAAGAAGTCGGGTACCCATTTCTACAGCTGGGTGACTGGGGTGCCTCCGGCCGGATTCGAACCCCCGACCTTCGCCATGAGAGACCAGTGCACTAACCACTTCGCCACTCAGACAGCAATATCAACCTTAAAAGAAGACTATCCAAAAAAAGCCTCCTTCCAAGACATTTAAATTAACAAAATAAAGCACTCGTGACCTCAGAAATATCCGAAATACTGCCCAGATGGATTAGACCTGGTACAAAGCTTCAACAGCGAATGGCACAGTGGGTGAAGCAAGACAGAGAAGTACGTGGATATGGCTGAGATTGAAGAGTTTTCGTGTTTGTTTGACGGTATAAAAATGTGTGTATTGACTTAGGAACAGATGAATATTTTCTATCTAATAGAAAATGTATAAGCTGGCCAGTGTGTGAAATATGTTGGAGAAATATATTGAGAGCGAGAGAGAGAGAGAGAGAGAGAGAGAGAGAGAGAGAGAGAGAGAGAGAGAGAGAGAGAAAGATTCAGAAATAAAAAGTAAAATAAAAGCGAAGCTGGCAGAGAGAAAAAGAACGAGTTTAAGAGAACAATGAGAGAGGATGAGAGATGAGAAAAAAGGGAAAGGAAGGAGTATTATCGTGAGAGAGAGAGAGAGAGAGAGAGAGAGAGAATGACAGAATAAGAGAGCACTATATAAAAATCAGGTGTTTTAAAGCCAGGTAGCTTAATCGAAACAGAACACGTATATGCACTGGTTGAGGTAGTACATGTATGCTGGAATGCATGTTTTTATGAATGCCTCTTACATGTATCAGTGGACTACATAAGTGTGTTTAGATTTCAGAGCGTGCGTCAGTACGTATACGCGCACGTGGAAGCATACATGAATGATGACAGACGAACACTACAGGCAATCTTTGTACGTACTTGTCCCAACATTTACGAAAACTGTTTGCTGCCAACGGACAGACAACAAGTGTCTGTGGTTCTCAGTTTTTTACTGAGGACGTCAAGGGAGAACCGGTACGGGCTATGGTTCGCTAGTCACGGACACTTGTACCCTCGTTGCATGGCAGTTTTCTGCGCTACCTTTTTATGTAGATATAACCTGTTTATTCCCGGACATTTAATACATTATTTTTTTCACGTAAAACTAAATGCTTGGGAAAAAATTCAAGACCATACTCATAAATAAGAATGCTTATATGGAGAAAAATACTGGACAAACTTCCTTTGTTTGTTACACGATGCTGAGCGTCAACTTCTCGTGGTATGGAGCAAATAATCCTAATGTTGCTCTTGTCTGGTCACATATCTTTGCATACATAGGTGGTTATGATAGCTACGTGTTGGTACAAAGAGAAAGACCAGTGTAATAATGACATTATTAAGTAACATTTGAAAGCCTATACATTTAGGTATTAGTGGAGCTAGAAATTCTGTTTAAATACTGCCCTTTTTTTTGCAAAAAAAGGTGACATCTTTTGAAGAAACTGAACAGGAAAATATTTTATTGCCTTTTTTTCCCAGTGAATTGCTGCAGAGTAGCCGCCTTTATGCTTTATGTAAAACAGTTCAAAAACGAGCAGATCCTTCAAATAAGGACAGCCCCCAGAAAAGAATGGTCCAATAAAGAACTTACAAAATCTCTCAGTACTCAGACGTTTCTAATCTTTTTAATCATGGCGATGTTGATGACGGCTGCAAATAATTTTCACGGCCTTTTAAAAGCAAACATTTCTCGAGATGTACACACGAAGAAGAAGGCAAGCAGTTCGTCGACTGATGACAGCGATAAACATTAAATGTGGTACCAGGCTGTTGGATGTTTGCATCACACGTCTCTTAGTGAGAGATTATTCACAAACTTTTGTGTTCGACTGAACTAACAGGGGCGAAGTACTCAGTACCCATGCTAAATAAGATTATGTTCACTACCTGACTATTTTTGTCAAGGTTAGCGAACCATAGGTGGTCAAGACCCTATTTTGCATGCACATGGTGGACTGGGAACAGTGGTAGAGAATAGGGATGGAAATGAGACGGGGCATCTAGTGTTAAATGCAATCTGCTCCATTTTAAGAGCGAAGGAAGAAGAAGAAAGTATGGGCGGGACTGTTTCTATGTACGTGAATATTAAAATCAACCCCCGCTGAAAGGAAAAAAAAAACCCTAATTGCTTTCTATACATGATGACACACAAATAAGAGTGCCACATTTGCTACTCAACAGGTAGACAAGAGAGTACAAAACATATTCTTTCTTCTTTACATATGCGAGAATTTTAAACAGGGAAGATAAGTGGGGCCTGCAACCAGGAAGTATACCATAGCACGCTTTCACTCCAGAACAACATTGGCAGGGTTGATAGTTCTTTCACACGTAAGTGAATCAATACGCAGAGCGATATTTAGGCAAAGTCTAAATAGAATGAAAAGCAGCACACTTTTCACCCAAGCCATATTTTCAACGTATATAATAACTTCTTTCTAGTTTCTTCCTACATTTTTAAAAATAAAATATATCCTAACAGTTCACGTAAATGAACTGAAGCGTGAAGGAATTAAACCAAAGACCGAACCTATCATTTGAAAGCATCATTGAACACGGCTGCACGTCGTTGTGGTCTCCCTATTGGAGTCTGTGATCTTGTTGCTTTCTGTGAAAGGTAAGTTAATATTGTTATTTTATTACCATGTGTTTTTTTCCTTCAAAATGTAAAGTGTTAGTTTCATGAAGTAGGCGTTGAAGATAAAAGAGAAATGACAAATGTGGTAAAACCAGTTCGGGTAACAGATGCAGACAGACTTGTATGGTTCAGTTTTACAACAAAAAAAAAGTAGAAACTGTGAGGAAAGTAGACAAGAACAGTTATTATCAGTAATAATAATAACTATGACAAAATTGCTTGTAGTAATAATATCATGTCATTTATAAGATTCATTCATCATTCATTTGCATGTCCCTTGCGGAACTTTGCCTCCCTAACAGCACTCCTGAAGGCCTCTCGGTTGTGAGCAAGATGGCCTGCTGCTGATGCATCCATTTGCAGATCATCAACGATGTCTTGCAGTCATCTTCGCTTTGGTCTTCCTCTCTTTCATTTTCCCATTGTGTACCCTTCCAAGGCGGTTTTCTCTAGATTATCATGACGTTTAATGTGTCCAAAAGTTTTTTCTCTTTAATCCTCTTTACTAGCCAGCCCTCTTCAATATTAAGTTCTTGTAGTATGGATATATTTGTTCTTTCTTGTCATTAATAACAATAATATTGTAATCATTACTTTTAAGGCCATGCTACAAAAGAAAAGGAACTACTTCAGACTTTTTTATCATTTACGTGATTTATAAATGTATAATTCCTTCACTACGCAGGAACCGAAATTGTGAAGTTGAATGTAACAGTAATTGTAATGCATGCGTTCTTTCAGACATGTGCTCGTTATTTGCAAAGCTATTCCTACATTTGCTTTAAACAGTCTAAAACAGCTGTGAAGTAAGAGAACACAGTTTTGTAGGATTAGATCTAGAAAAAAAAATGGGCAGACAAAGCACTTTAGTGAGACGTGAGACAAAGAAAAATCACAAGATAATTACCTGGGATTCGAACACGGACTCTGGCAGGACGAGCAGCCGTCTAGCCACGAGAGAACAGCGTACTAACGCCACAGTTCTGGTTCCTAATAGATAGTATCACATTTATCATCGGAACCAACCAATTTGTTTCACCACCGCTCTGTGTATCGCTTGCAAAGAACGACAGTTCGCAGTTTCAGGGACATAAGATAAAAAGAAGAACAATAACAACAGCAATAAAAACATGAGCAACAACAACAAACAGCTAATTGTAAAGCTAAATATCAGCCTATAAACTGGTTTGCAATGAAACACAGAGATGGGCAAACATCTTAATTTTAAAAAAAGAATATTCTCTATTCTGATTAATTTCATATAATGACAATACCATTCCAGTAGATTTGTGTTATGCATTTACAGTGCAATAATTCAGGTAACATGTACGGTAAAGAAGGTGGTTTATTATTTATATCAGGAGCAATTTTTTATAATTTTTTATAAATAGGAAACTACGAGGCTTTGGTACAGTAAAGTAAGAGAACAAATTTTGTATGATTAGACCTCGAAAAAATCGTAGACAAAGCACTTTAGTGAGACGTGAGAGAAAGAAAAATCACAAGAGAATTACCTGGGATTCGAACACGGACTCCGGTAGGACGAGCAGCCGTGGCTATATCAGGAGCAGGGGGAAAGGGCGAAAAACTTGCCCTATTTAGCAATCAACGATCCATAGCTGATGTGATAGTGTCAGGGTAGACGACCCATAGCTGATATAATATTGTCAGGGTAGACAACCCACAGCTGATATGATAGTGTCAGGGTAGACGACCCATAGCTGATATGGTAGTTTCAGGGTAGACGACCCATAGCTGATATGATAGTGTCAGGGTAGACGACCCATAGCTGATATGGTAGTTTCAGGGTAGACGACCCATAGCTGATGTGATAGTGTCAGGGACGAACCATAGCTGATATAATAATGTCAGGGTAGACGAACCATAGCTGATATAATAATGTCAGGGTAGACGAACCATAGCTGATATAATAATGTCAGGGTAGATGAACCATAGCTGATATAATAATGTCAGGGTAGACGAACCATAGCTGATATAATAGTGTCAGGGTAGATGAACCACAACTAGATAGGACCATTTCCCACCTCTGAACTGGTACCCCCAGTAACAAACCCAGCCTGGTTAAAGGGCTGACATGGTCCGTCCCCCGTCCCCCCCAGTGGTTAATGATATACTGCACTCCCCACCCCACCCTCTCTGCTTTCTAGCTCCACTAAAGGACTGATAAAAATGGTTGCCGCGATCCAAAGTCCACACGAAGCTGTACTTCGCCATCTTCACTTCATAGGCTATAAAGAACACTTTCACTTAGGAGAAATTTGAAAAAGAATTTGAAGAAGAAGAATTTGAAGAAGAAGAATTTGAAGAAGAAGAATTTGAAGAAGAAGAACTCGAATAAGAAGACGTTGAAGAAGAAGAAGAAGAAGAAGAAGAAAAAGAAGAAGAAGAAAAAGAGAAGACGCCTATGTCTTGTAGAGTTTGTGGCGGGCTGATCGAAAAAAAAAACATCCTAAGGTCACTTCTGTTTATGAGCTTGTTTTTGCCTAAATTGATTGTAGGTCACATTCTTATTACTTTGTATTATAGCATCACACCTTCATATTTTATTATATTAAGCCTTTTTTTTTTGTTATGTTGAGTCTTCTCATGTTAAATGGGACATGAAACTGTTCATCTCCCAATAATGCTCAAAGCTTTTGAAACGCTTTATAATAAAACGTGTATTCTACATATGTGATTTCGACCTTTGCTAAGACATAGGAATACACTCTTTTAGAAAAAAAAATCTAGTTGTAAGAAAAGCATTTAAACTATCATAAACGCCAAAATGACGGCAAAAGATGGAAAGTCATGATCGCCAACGCTGTCCCACACGGTACGGTGATAAGTCATAACGTTTGTTATCCAGCTTTCTTTTGAGAACACAAGCATCGTTTGATATCTTTGTAACATACATACACATAGAATTCTTATAAATCTTTGTAACATACATACATACATAAAGACTTCTTATATATCTTTGTAGCATACATACATACATAAAGACTTCTTATATATCTTTGTAACATACATACATACATAAAGACTTCTTATATATCTTTGTAACATACATACATACATAAAGACTTCTTATATATCTTTGTAACATACATACATACATAAAGACTTCTTATATATCTTTGTAACATACATACATACATAAAGACTTCTTATATATCTTTGTAACATACATACATACATAAAGACTTCTTATATATCTTTGTAACATACATACATACATATAAACTTCTTATATATCTTTGTAGCACGAAATCTTTACAACACATATACGTAATTTGGTCCAGTAATTTAGAAAAACGCGCAAACACATATACATAAGCATACATATATAAATAAACACAAACACAGACATACATATAAACAAACACAAGCATGCACGCCCACAAAAACAGATTCACACAAACTCAGACTCACACAAACATACACAAGTATACAAACTAAAAAATAAAACACGAGCACACAACATACAAATACATATACACAAACACAAACAGACCCAGGCACACACCAACGCAGACACATACACAGATAAACACAAAAACACACATACACATAAAAGCACGCTTACACACGCTTGAAAACAAACACAGTCAACACAAATACATACATACAAATGAGCACCAACACGTCTAACTGTTATAACATTATTGTCTGTTTTATAAGGACCTTAACTGTAATAGCATTATTGTCTGTTTTATAAGGACCTTAACTGTAATAACATTGTTGTCTGTTTTATAAGGACCTTAACTGTAATAACATTATTGTCTGTTTTATAAGGACCTTAACTGTAATAACATTGTTGTCTGTTTTATAAGGACCTTAACTGTAATAACATTGCTGTCTGTTTTATAAGGAACTTAACTGTAATAACATTGTTGTCTGTTTTATAAGGACCTTAACTGCAATAACATTGTTGTCTGTTTTATAAGGACCTTAACTATAATAACACTGTTGTCTGTTTTATAATGGCCTTAACTATAATAACGTTGTTGTCTGTTTTATAAGGACCTTAACATATCTCCCATATTATTTCAGCCCTCAGTCTCTAGCAGTGTCTTCTATAGAGTTGATGTACTATGAATGGACGTGTCTTACAGAGCGATGAAGAGTATCGAAAGATCGACATCAACTACTTGAGGTCCAAGGTAGAACGTCTTTTAAAATATGTGCTGTGCATCAGTTTCTTCCAATTTTGTAGTCATAAATTGTAAAATTCGTAATGTTCCGAATTCCCTTCATTAGAAATAATGAACAAAGTTTGCCAGTGCAACCTGAACTGAGCATTATTTTAATAAATACGAGGTCGAATAAAAAAAAAAAATTTTAAACGCCAGATCAAGGGATATAACCACTGAAAAATATATGAATAGACTTCTGACTCGCCCTCGAGTCTTTTCATGTATATTTCAATGGTTACCTACCTTTCATTTGTGGTTGCTTTTTTTTTTTTTTACTCCTTTTTGTATAATGTCAATAGTGATATTAATAAGATAACCAGTAGATGGATATTTGTAATCATCATCACACATCCTATCTTTATACGGCACTTCTGTAGTGGGTATCAATAACAATAGAATCATCTTTTTAAAAAGTTAAGGAAAAAAAACAGCCTCATCATCTAACAAAGAAGGAAACGTGTTACAAAACACAGTTTGTAACCAGGCTGTAATGAACAGTAATCAGCTTAGCTTTGGAACATCAGAAGCGCAGAAGAGAAGTCTCCGATCACGGGGATATATCTGCCTGTACTGCCATGCTCGTCAAACTCCGCGGTAAAAATGGCTGTCAGAGAACGAAGGAAAGACAAAAAGACCTGGCAAAGGTCAGGGTCGTAAATGAGGGACTTTACCCCCCCCCCCCCCCCCCCCCCACCCCCCACCCAGAAATTCAGAGGAGGTGAAGAAATGTGTTGACATGTTCGGCCCGGAGAATCGCAAGTCCATCCTCGGGCACCTTATGATAAGAGCCAGAAGCTGTAGTACTGTTTCACTCACTCACTGTGTACAGTGCTCACAAGTGTCAGCGCTCACTCTTCCTCATTCTGTGCCTGTCGTGTTACTTCCAAACAATCCCCTTGCTTGTGTTTATTTTCCCAGTGCTATTCTTTACGATGTTTTTCTCTTGGTTTCCCTTTGTTTCTTTTTTTCCCTCATGCGGTGACTATAAAGTTATTTTTCCATCTATACTAAGTAATGGGAAATGGAGAAATCCTGCTTGTATAGATCTGACAGTTCGTTAGGATGCTAGTGATTAATATGTGGAAGTAGAGACTGTCTCATCTGTGACTCTGATATGATTCCTTAATTAATGTGGGCAACACATGAGATATCATTGTCACACAACAACACCAATGAGATAACCATGTCACACAACAACGCCAATGAGATAACCATTGTCACACACCAACACCAATGAGATAACCATTGTCACACAACAACGCCACTGAGATAACCATT
Source organism: Achatina immaculata (assembly GCA_009760885.1). NCBI lineage: Eukaryota > Metazoa > Mollusca > Gastropoda > Stylommatophora > Achatinidae > Lissachatina > Lissachatina immaculata. Next base: position 31,894,710 of record CM019695.1, read on the forward strand.
GTCACACAACAACGCCAATGAGATAACCATTGTCACACACCAACACCACTGAGATAACCATTGTCACACCACAACACCAATGAGATAACCATTGTCACACAACAACACCACTGAGATAACCATTGTCACACCAGAACGCCAGCGTAAAGCGATGTACTATAATTCATATTGTATATTACTGCACTTGAAAAAAAGAGAACATGGCTTGTTCATTGTATTTTCAATAAGGAAAAAAAAACCTTGATTATTTACTGAGTTGATGGAGAAGTAGAGACGTTACAGAACAGTTGTTTGTGCATTCGCCTACTGACCAGAAGATCATTGGTTCGATCCTCAACTGGAGTTGATTTGCTTTTGTTTTTTTTTTCTCTCTAACAGACAGCACCAGAGTAGAAATGCGTCAAGAAATGAATACAACGAAATTCTCTGGGAAAGCAAAGACGGCGAAGTTCATGCGCTGACCTCAGTGTTTAACAATTTTGGAAATCTGAAAGCATTAACACTTCACATCCCCAGGGCATTGAAATACAAAAAAGGGCATAATTTTAATTTAATTTACGTCGGCCACAGGAAAGAAGACGGCAAGAGAACGGAGCACTGCTCAAAAAACCTACAGGAAATATTTATCTTCTTTTACCAGCATTCATTCCTTAGTGAAATGCTAACAGAAGAGAGTTACTATAGCTCACATGGGAACATATTCAGAGTGTGTAGTCTGAAGTTATAATATCAGCGACAACACGAGTATAATAATTCATCACTGCTGCTAATACCACATGATAGATCGGTGTTGTTGCTCTGCTTATGTATTTTTCCTGTGACCAACAGTATGAAGGGCCACCTCCATCAAGGACTGACCAGAAAGCCCGGATAATATCTTACGAAACTCCGCCTCCACGACCTTGCTTGCCCGTTCCATGTATCGAACATAAAAGTAAGTGTAGTTCAGTTTTGTTGTGTCGTTTCCTCTGTGTTTTAAACTATCATGTGTTGATATTTTTAACTAAAATTTTACTTAGATTGTATGCTTTTGGTTCATTACTAACTAATAATGGAGACCCAAATGAGGGAAATTAAAAGGAGGACATTTATCGCTCTTCAAAAAGTAAAACAACTAAAGAATCTGTGGAGAGGAACAGACAGAATTACAAAAATAACATTTTTAAGGGCATGCATCTTTCCCATCTCAACATATGCTTGTGAGACCTGGTCACTTAACAAAACAACTGAGAAACACATAAATGCCTATGAATGTAAATGCTACAGAAGAATCCTTCAAATACCATGGGCACAAAAAAGAACAAATATATCCATACTACAAGAACTTGATATTGGAGAAGTGTGACTAGTAAGGAAGATTAAACATAGAAAACATAAATATTTTGGACACCTTAAACGTCATGAGAATTTAAAGAAGAGTCTAGGAAGGGTGCATAAATGAAAAAAAGAAAGAGAGTAAGACCAAGGCGAAGATGGCTGCAAGACACCAATGATGATCTACGAATGGACACATCAGCAGCAGGGCATCTTGCTTACAATCGAGAGACCTACAGGATAGGTGGTAGGAAGGCAAAGTTCCGCAAGACACATGCTAATGACTGACTGACTGACTGCATCCTTCTCTTCTTCGTGGTTGGCTCAGACACCGAGACCAGTCTCTTTCACAAATGCTGCAGCTCGTCTTTAGTTTCCAGCATCACCGTACAGATTCTTCTGAAGGGGTCTGGAGTCTGGTTATGCCCTTGTCCTAAGTGGGTTGTGTAGACAATTATTTTTACCAGTTATAGACCGCTTTACGTTATAAACACTTTTCAGCATAAACTGTAATCATTTGCTTATGAATGTCCTCAAATCGCACTACACTTCTCTGTTCTTCTTTGCTACACACTAACTTTTGGGTAGCCATTTTGTTATTGCTTTGCGCATGCGCACGTAACCTCCAGCGCCCTCTACATACAATCTAGCGTTTGTGACGTGTTGTCTTTTGCTCTATGACTGTATGCAAATATCCATGTCGCAGTGAGCCAAGAAGAAACATGTTCAAAAATGAGACACGTCTCATGTACTGCTACACTTCCTATCTTATATCCTTCCCGTGCCGTTAAACGTCACATAGGGCTCGCAAAATAGTTCGCCAATTTTTCCTGTCTTCGGTGAGTCTTTCAACCTCATCAAGGGTTTTTATGTCTGTTAATGTGGCCTCTCTTGACAATGTCCTCTTCAGAGTATCACGCTGTCTGCCACTTTTTCTTTGGCCTGTTCGTTTCTTCTCATCACGTGACCAACATATATGCGTCTCCTTTTCCTGATCACCCACGAGACTGGTTGTTGTTCAGTCATCTGTCTTATCTCTGCGTTGTTCTTGAATTCGTTCCACTTAACGCCGAGTATTTTCCTTAGGCATTTCTCTATCACTAGAAAAAAAGAATGATTCACAGACAATGAACAGATCAGTGCAGTGGTCAACCTATGCAATAGAGATGTGTTTTCTTATAAGAATGTTAAGAGTACCATAGGCAGCTACTAATGCATAGAGAGAATACCTAACATAAGGAAATGATGAAAGGAACCTAATTAAATCTATATAAAGACAACAGTCGTGGTTCACTGGACATACACCGAGAAGACGAGATCTTGAAAGCATCTTAACAATAGGAAAGATAAATGGGAAGAGAGACAAGGAGAAAAATCATGAACAGCCAATCGTTACGGCACAATAAAAAGTCACCAATTGAACGGATGGAAAATATCAAGATCGAGATCTCTGAACAAGCAGGGCTGCCAGAGTCTGCCTGCATCATGATGATGATGAATGGAAAAGAAAATTAAGACTCTTAATATATAGATGTACAGAAAAATATGGAGTATTACACTAACCAATGAGGCAGAGATAAATTAAATCAATTGAAACTAGTAATAAAGAGAAATAATGAATAACACAAAACAAACAACTATAAAAACGTAATACTACAACGAAAGCTAAATGTGTGGGAAAGTGAACAAAAAAAAAAAAAGAAAAAATAAACCGGACGATATGGGATAGACGGACAGAATCAGGAGACGGGCCTGGTTCAGTTCGCCATTTAACACTGCGAGAAGATGTGACAGAATAAGCTGGAGGTCCACTTCAGTCAATCTTGATGGCACAAGATGATGATAAAGTTAACAAAATATAGTCTATTTTGTTATGACGTTTGGAAGATGAACGGTACCTAAATGACAATAATGATAAATACGTTAAAGATAATCCTATATAGATAATAAACTACAGTAACAGTTGGTCGTGAATTTATTATGGAACATATTTATATCCTTTATTGTTATGCAACATAAATGGACAAGTGCATAATTATATGAAGATTCGGCATGTTGTAAAGCCCCAATCTTCTTCTGTTTTTTTTTTAACGAATCAGAGAAGACAAAAGAAAAACGCTAATCGCTTGTGGAGGAAATGACGAGACTGAACGCTTCGAAGTTAAAGTGGTGTGTAGTGCGGAGAGGGTGATATTAAAACTATTTGGTGGTGCGTGATTGTGTATAGTGCACATGCACTTTCAAGTACATCAAAAGATGACGTATGGTCGCATCTGATAAAGGCGTATACCTTTTGGGCAGTACACAGAGCATCAGAGAGATGGACGTTTTTGTGGACTTCAACTATAATAGAATAGTCTTACATGCTGTTGTCTGTAAGAGTTGGTAACACTACTATACCACAGAGGCAAACTTGTCACTATGGTATACTCCGAATGACACAACAACAATGCCAGGTTCGCAACTGCCACAACAACAACAACAACAACAACAACAAAACAGTGTTATTTATGAAAACGTTTATAAAAAGATTTCCCACTCACGCAACAGGACTAACAGCAAGGAAACTCCATGAAAGTAATAAACAGCCTAACTTGAAAGATGCACACCAAACATCTGTTGAATGAAGAAATAAACGATGAAAAAATGGAGATGAGGAAGGAAGACGAACTGCCAACATGGCAGGTTGAATTAGCAAACATTACAAGATCTTTCCGGGCGCGTAGTCAGCGCCATGGGGAAAAATGCCTGACAATGATAAGCAAGTAAAAACAACTACAGCAGTCTCTCAACCAATGACTCGTCAGCCATCAAATACTAAAAAGACATAGCTCGAAAAGTAACCTGTTAGATATTGTTAGAAATTATTTTAATGTTTATTAAAAACATATGTTAGGAGATCTGTACTGACAATGTATTTTTGATTTATGTATATGTCTGTCTGTGCAAGTGTATGTGTGTGCGAGTTATATTTTATTAGGTTAGTTACTTTTTCTCTTTTACTTTGAATGTAACAGTTTAATCTTACACTCTTTTGATATGTTTTTTCCTAATGTAATTCGTATACTTGTAAATATAATAGAATGTGCGGGAAGAATGAAAGATGGAGTGATGAAGGGCAGAATGTAAGACGGGCCAGCGTGCCCAATTCTTTATCCTTTAAAATAAAGATCATTCATTCATTCGTACTTACAATATAATGAACTTTCAAACACATCTCCCGAACAAACAATTATGTCCTGATAAGGACAGCAGTCATACCAGTCTACATATCAATAACAAGGAAAAAAAACTGTCCTAAAGGACACTATGCTGAAATAAATCTACTACATCACTACATACTCTTCAGAAAGTAAAACAAATAAAGAATCTGTGGAGAGGAGCAGACAGAACCACAAAAATAAGATTTTTAAGGGCATGCATCTTTCCTATCGCAACATATGCCTATGAGACCTGGACACTTAACAAAACAGCTGAGAAGCACATAAATGCCTTTGAATGTAAATGCTATAGAAGAGTTCTCCAAATATCGTGGACACAAAAAAGAACAAATATATCTATACTACAAGAGCTTAATATTGAAGAAGGCTGGCTAGTAAAGAGGATTAAAGAGAGTAAACTTAAATATTTTGGCCACATTAAACGTCATGATAATTTAGAGAAGACCGTATTGGAAGGATACATAATGGGAAAAAGAAAAAGAGGACGACCGAAACGAAGATGGCTGCAAGACATCGTTGATGATCTGGAAATGGATGCAGCAGCAGCAGGCCATCTTGCTCACAACCGAGAGGCCTACAGGAGTGCTGTTTGGGAGGCAAAGTTCCGCAAGGGACATGCAAAGGAATGAAATGAAATGAACATCACTGAAACTCACTTGCAAACTTTTCAGCTGGAAAACATGACTAGTGATCAAAATTACTACACAAAAATATCACCCCTAATAAAACTTGCTCAAGCTTAAATATTCCATGCTAAATATTCCCATGATTCTCAAATATTCTACCATGAAGAAAAACTCAATCCACGTGAACTAATCATATTTTTCTAAACTTTGGTTCCTTAAACAAGCAATTTCCCAACAACTAAAAACTCTACTACTAAATTTAGACTGCTGTATCAACAACAGGCATTTCACAGTTGACACATAAAAACTTTCCCTAATTAAACTCAGAATAAAAGGTCTTGTCTCTTGTCTTGTCTTGTCCTTCCTCATTTACTGCTAGGTGTAGAGGTGAAGTGCAATTGTCTCCCAATGGCTCGCCTGTTGGCTTCGTACATTGAGATGTTCAGGGACTATTTGTCCATCGTTTGCATGGGCTGCCCCTTCCTCTGCCTTTGTGTGGTCTGTAAAACATTGCTCTTGTGGTACACGTTCTGTTGGTAGTCGTGATATATGACCGAACCATTTTATTTGCTGTTTTTGAATATAGTTCAGAACGGGTTCAACTCCTACTTTATTTCTAATGACGTAATTTCTGATTCTGTCCATTCCTGATATTCCAAGAATTCTTCTCAAGAATCTCATTTCAGTTGTTGTAATTATCCTTTTGTCTTTTGCTGTCGGCGTCCGTGCCTGGCATTGGTAGCACAAAGCTGGTATGAAGATTGTCTTATAGATAGTTCTTTTGGTTTCCAGTGAGACGTGCTTGTTGTTTAGTATGGGAGCCATTTGCCCAATAAGCTGGTTTGCTTTGTTACATCTGTTTTCCATCTTTATGTCTTTTTTTCATTTTGTTGAGAAAATGCTTCCAAGGTATTTGAAATGCGTTACTTGCTTCATAGTATGGTTTTCCAGTGTAATGTTTATGGGTGTGTCAACTCTTGCGATGGTCATGATTTCTGTTTTGTCTAGGCTAATTTTCTTTGCACGCATCATTCAGTCTATTAATGTGATCTTGGAAGCCTTATTCTTATCTTGCAATAGAATAACAGGTAAAAGGTAAAATTTCAGTTTCCATACCATTAATGCATATTGAGGAATACGGTGTTAGGCCCGTATTTTCCGTGACCTTCAGCACATGAAAGCGTGATGTGACCAATATCACGTCTGCCCGCTTTATCTTTCAAGATTTCTCTGGTACCCATTTTTAGAGGCTAGGTCAATCCCGGGACCTTTTTGGTATGTAACAGAAAAGATCCCACTGCTGGGACTGAACCCGGTACCACCGGATTAGCAAACTGAGAGCCTAACCACTCAGCTAACGAGGCCGCCAACTAAACTCAGAATATCCCGCGAAAATTCACGCTACCTGTCAGAGTTACCTGAGCTGACTAACTTTTCCCGTGGGACGTGAGCTGACTAATCCTAACAAATCAGTATAGCAAACAAGGGACATAATCAAGTACCTTTACTATTAAAGTTAATTAGCTCCCTTCTACTAACCTACAGTATACTATCACACTGAGACCTGCCATCCTGCAACCAATGTCGATAACGTCTGTATGTCCGTGTTATAGATGGAGAGCAAACATTGAGCTCACTAATATAAAACGTTACAAGATGAACAGATATGTTTTCTTACACTTTAAAGTACAGACAGAATGCAAATTAGCACGGTAACTGTGAAGAAATTAATACCAGAATATGAATCACAACACAAAATAAATAAAGACATACCATGTTCCCCCCCCCCCCCCCTCAAATATTTACAAACAGTTTTCACTTGCATTGATTTATCTTTTCCTAAAAAGTTTTTAAGAACCGGTTCAAGGGACATAAGAGTTGTTCACGTTTGTCTGACCCGACATTTTCTAGCCAGAGAATGCTTACTGTAAACGCTGACAGACAACAGACTTCAAATACAAGACGCTCTGTTCTTGATGTTCTGCAGGGTCCGACAACTCTGAAGAAGAATGTAAGAGTCGCTGTCAGGATGTCGTCACATCCGCTGTGGAGAGTGACCAAGATTCGCACCTGTACGAGGAGCTAACAATACAGAAGGTAAACTCCAACACTTTCAACATTGGCTTATCTTTTAAAAAAAAATGTACTATTCAGTTTCAGCGGTGAATTTAGTGTTCTCTGCAAACTTTACGGGTCTTATTGCGTTATAACACTGAAATAACATTTTTAAGTCATAGATTTTTCCTTGCTTTGACTGCGACCTAACATTGGTAGATCTAGCCATGAGAAGTTCAGAAAAATCCCCGACAGAACCCCACAACTGTTGGCCATCTGTCTGCATCAAAAATTTCGTCTTAGATGAAAACGTCTTCTACTTCTTCTTGAAACTGCAAGCTGGTATTGTTTGCAGTTGATGCGGTGGGCATGTTGAAACACAGAATCGTGTCGGATTGAGGGCGGGTTATGGCGACCATTTTTTCTCTCCTTGCGTGGAGCTAAAACAAAAATGGGTTTGTAATCCTTCTATAGCACCAGCATGGCGCCTGTGACGATCCCCGCTTCGTTAATCAGGTTAGGTCTACCGCAGGGGGTATCAATAGAGATCTAGAACACTGTCTCAGTTGGATATGGTTCACCAATCGTGACGATAGAGTGCCGCCCATGTGTCGCTGACTGCCAAGTGGGACAGCGACCCAACCTGCATAATTTTGCAGTTTTTCCAGTTAATAAACAGCGTACTTTTTACCCCACAAAACTACTCCGAACATCAGCATGCGTCCTATACCCTGACGGTTAAGTTTAAACATTGTTTGAATATTACTTACCAGTACTATACTAACACATATATTACTTCATGATACAAGTTTTATACTTTACATATTTACAATGTAAATATTAAACAGAGTTTGAATACTAGTTACTAGTATTATACTAACACTTTTATATATTATTATATATAATATTATATTGTGTGTGTGTATAATGATATAAATCATCATCATCATCATCATCGTCATCATTATCAAGTGCCGTGCCGACTCATTCATTCATTCATTTGCATGTCCCTTGCGGAACTTTGCCTCCCTAACAACTCTCCTGTAGCTGTACCGACTGGCGTTGGCTATTATGCTTCTCCAGAGTACCGGATCCTTCATGCAGGCCATCAGCTCACTTGGTGATCTCCTCTCACACCATCCCGTCAGACTGTCCAGTATCATTTCTCTTGGTCTTCCTCTTGATCTTCTTCCTTCTATTTTTCCTGTTGTTATAATATTTTCAGTGCCCCCTCTTCTCACTGCATGTCCTATGAAAGTACATTGTCTCTCGCTTATCTTTTTGACAAGATTTTTTGTCTCTCCAGCTCTTCTCATACATTCTTCTTTAGTTATTTTTGCTGTCCAGGGATTTCGCAACATTCTTCTAATAAACCACATTTCTGCTGTTTCCAATGATTTTTGTGCAGACCTGCCTGTTGTCCATGATTCACTTCCATATAACAAGATAGGTTCAATATAACATTTTAGGACTCGTTTTCTAACATTCATTGATAAGGATGTGTTGACTAATATGTTTCTCATTCTCGGAAATGCAGTCTTTGTTTAGTCTATTCTGTTCCTAATTTATGTTCTGCATTTCCCATCTGAAGTTATTACTGCTCCAAGGTATTTGAATTTCTGCACCTGCTTTAGAATAGTTCCGTTTAATTTTATACTGCATGCTGGTGATTCTGTTTCTTAGATGTAACCATAGTCTCTTTCTTTTTGATGTTCAAAATAAGGCCTTTCTGTTCACTTTCTTTGGCGACTTTATCCAAGAGATTTTGCAGGTCTTGTTGGTTCTCAGCTATCAGTACTGTGTCGTCAGTATACCGAAGGTTGTTTATATTGTATCCTCCAATTTTCACAACCTGGTTCTGTGATGATCGTTCTTAGAATATTCTCGCTGTACAAAGAAAAAGATTTGGAGATAGTTCACATCCTTGTCGCACCTCTTGTTTTATAGGTTGATATTTTCCAGTTATATTTTCAACTCGAATTGCTGCTTCTTGGTCCCAGTATAGATGTTTTACAATCCTCATGTCTTTGCCGTCTATATTGATGTCTTCAAGCATTTTAATAATTTCATTATGTTTCACCTTGTCGAATGCCTTGGTGTAATCAACGAAGAATAAATAGACATCTTTCTGTACTTCTAAAACTCTTTCTGTTAGTGTTCGTAAAGCATAAATAACATTGTGTGTTCCCTTTCCTTCAACAAATCCAAACCGTTCATCTGCTATTTCCATTTTTATCTTTTTCTTTGATCTTCTCATAATGATTATCGGAAGTAGCTTCGTTATATGACATGAGAGCCTGATAGTCCGGTGGTCATCACAATCCTTTGCTCCTGGTTTCTTTGGTAGCGCTATAAAATTGAATTTAAGCAGGTCACTGGGCATATTTACTTTTGTAAATGTCATTCAATAACTTGGTTATTATTTTTATTCCTATCTCCTCTAGCGCCTCTATTTCGTCTATTGTTATATTATCAGGCCCTGTCACTTTTTCCTTTCTTCATATATTTGATGGCATCTATGATTTCATCTTCAAGTATTGGTGGTCCATCACAGTTTTCAGTATCTGGTGTTAATTCTGGTCTTTCTCCTCCATATAGCTCACTGATGTACTCTGTCCACCTGTCCACAATGTCTTCTTTTCCCATTAACATTTTACCTTCTTTTGATTTCAGGCATCCTGTGATATATTTTGTTTCCTGCCTGTGCGTTCACTAATCCGTTTGTGCATGTTTTTACTGTCTTTATTATGAGAGTCCTCTATCTGTCTGCATTGTTCATTTAACCACACTTCCTTTGCTTCTCTGCATTTGCATCTTATTTCTTTATTTATCTTGCTATATTTTTCTTGGTTATTTTTACTTTTCCTCTTCTTGTCCATCTGTCCTAAGATGTCGTCTGTTGTCCATTTATTTTTAGGGGCTTCTTTTTTCGATGGTAATATCTCCTTAACAATTTGGTGTATAGAATCTCTTAACATTGCCCATTTTCATCTATACTATTTATTTTTGCTATTGCATTGTACCTGTTTGTTATAATAACTTTGTATTGTTCTCGCAGTTCTTTGTCACTTTTAAGGAGTTCTGTATTCAGTTTGATGTTTCTCACTTTTCTGGATGCTTTCTTTAGCTTTATTCTAATTTTTCCACAGAGTGGGTCATGGTCACTATTGCAGTCTGCTCCTGGCATGGTTTTTGTTGTCAGTAATGCATTCCGGAATTGTTTGTTGATTAATACGTAGTCTATCAGGTTAAAAATCTTTTTGTCTGGGCTGCACCACGTTGCCAGTCTTCGGGGATGTTGTTTAAACCAGGTGCTTCCTACAACCATGTTATGTATTCTTGCCCATTCAATTAATTTACCACCTCTGTCATTCCTCTCCCCCAGTCCATAGTCTCCAACGATGTCTGAAGTTCTTCCTTTACCAACTTTGGCATTAAAATCTCCCATGACTATGGTAACTTCATGTGACTTTGTGTGTTTTAAGGCTGTCTGTATGATATATATATATATATATATATATATATATATATACACGAGGGGTGATTGATAAGTTCACGGCCTAAGGTACAACGGATTATTTACTGACAACTTTTTGAGGGTTATTTCTCAACATAGTCCCCTTGCAAGTTTATTCACTTAGTCCAGCGATCCTGGAGCATACGGATCCCTTCTTTGTGAAAGTCAGCATCTTGTTCCAGTAGAAAGTGGTCTACAGCATGAATGACGTCATCATATGAAGCAAATTTGCGACCACTGAGCTTCTTTTTTTAGTTTGGCTGGGGAATAAGGAGGATGTGCAAGAAGCTCGAGCAGAGACCTTTGTCATTTGAAGATCATTGTGAATAATGGTATGAACACGTTCCCGGGAGATGCCCAGCTCAGTAGCAACGTACCGCTCAGTTAGTCGTGTCGATCCTCCATTATCATGTCATGGATTCTGCCAGTGGTTTCATCGGTGGTTATCGTTCTTGGTCTTCCTGGACGAGGTTCATCTTCCAGACTCTCCCTTCCATGTTTGAATTGAACTGCCCATTTCTTCACTATGCCGTAGGAAGGGGCACTCTCCCCTAGATTCTCTGCCATAACCTCATGGATCTCCTTCGATGATAAGCCCTTGATGCAGAGGTAGCGAATGACTGCTCGATGAGAAATTTTATCAATTTCCTCAATTTCTGCCACCCCTTACCACTTCAGTAGCCTGTAAAAAAAATGGCTGCAGTTAATTTCTTGAAACTTGGTATTTAATCTTATATTAAACTGTTCTACAAATGCACCTAATATCAATTGTGTGTTTCAAGTATTTGTACCTTAGGCCGCGAATTTATCAGTCAACCCTTGTTTATATATATATATATATATATATATATATGAGTGGCGAAGTGGTTAGTGCACTGGTCTCTCATGGCGAAGGTCGGGGGTTCGAATCCAGCCGGAGGCACCCCAGTCAACCAGCTGTAGAAATGGGTACCCGACTTCTTCTGGAGTTGGGGAAGGAAAGGCGGCCAGGCGTGATACTGACCATATCACCCTCTAGTGTGCTGACAGGTCAAGGAAAATATGGGCACTAACACCATATCCCTATGTGCCTCTACGTTTACCTGTGTATATATATATATATATATATATATATATATATATTCAGGATACGAGTTCTGTACTTTACATATTTACAATACTAAATGTGATGTGCTTAATAAACTTTGTTCTAAATAAATTACGCGAGAGGTTCAGCAGGAGAATATCCAAAAACATACAATCTTAGATCAAAACCCCACTTAAGGGAGATTTACGAATTTCATGGTCAATGTAAGATTTTTTTTCCATTTTTCCGAAATATTTCTTACCATTATCTATGCACGTCTTATATGGCGGTAAATATAATAAGTATACAACAGCACAGTTGCTACTGCAGAACAGTGGTCAAACAACAACGCAAACGAGTTTACTCACAGTTTTATGCACATTAAAATGAATGAACAGAGAAATGAAGTGAGCGCATTTTATCTTGACTTTAGGTCTAACCACTCCTATCACGTGAGTGACGTGCAATAGTGTAGATGTACATTTTTTTTCGACATCTGCGTTGTAGGAATTTCGATTTAGTGTAAGAAGCAGTGATAGAAGAGTTGTGCAGCGCTATGAGTGTTCTAGTTAAGTATATATATAAATATATATATATATCTTCTGATTTCAAAATCGGGAGTTATTCTGAATCAACGCAAACTGGACTCGAGAAACTGAGGATTACCCATGTATGTATGTATGTATGTATGTATGTATGTATGTATGTATGTATGTATGTATGTATGCGTGTATGTATGTATGTATTATTTATGTAGGTATGTGTGTTTATGTGTGTATATGTGTGTACGTATGTGTGTATATATGTATGTATGTATGCGTGCATGTATGTATGTAATATGTATGCATGCATGCATGTATGTATGTATGTATGTATGTATGTATGTATGTATGTATGTATGTATGTATGTAGCTCGATTGGTAGTTCACCGTGTTTTTCTGAACCTCGTCAAGGGATCTTAAGCCTGCTAACTTGGCCTCTGTCAACAATGTTCTCTTTAGAGTTTCACGCGGTCGACTTCCTTTTCTTTGTCTTGTTATGTCCCGTTTTAATAGCTTGTTTTGGGATTCTCTGGTTCTTTCTTCTCATCGTATGCCCGATATATGCCCATCTCCGTTTTGTTAATCACTGATGAGACAGGCTGTTGTGTGCTCATCTTCCTATCTCTGCGTTGGTCTTGGATTTGTTCCGGTGTAAACAGAGTATCTTCCTTAAGCATTTGTTTTGAAACAAATCTAATTTGTTTTCTATTTCTTTAGTTGTTTTCCAGCTTTCGCGCACATAAAAAAGGGTGGATGTTACATTTGAGTTGAATAATATTAACTTTGTTTTCGTTCTTACAACTTTTGATTACCATATTTTCTCCAGACTTTTAAAATGTCAGCGCTGCATTTTTGCAATTCTAACTTCTTTTCTGGTGTCACCATCCTGGACTATATAGCTGCCGAGGTATGCAAATTAGTTTACGTCTTCAGGGGCTGTTAATTCTAAGTATAGTTTTTTTTTCTTGAGTAAAGTGAAGTGTCACTATTTTCGCTTTGTCTTTGTTTTATTTTTATTTCAAGTCCATAAAAAGTGCAAATAATTCATATATCTTTTTCACTGATCAACGAAATTTGTTTTTGTCCATTCGTTATATTATGGCTTTCTTTTACCTGTAACTTCTTTGATGATGACGTATTCCTTGGGCATCTAGTGCAAAATGCGGAAATTCCGAGGGCACACAATATTCTCGCTGTCTGTTTTAAACAGATCTATTTCTGTCTGCAGTATGTAGAACAATGCTTCCTCTATTGTACATACAAAATGCGAAGCGGACTAAGAGAACTTTGATACAGAACTGTTCTGCAGCTGACAGCAAGCAATACAACGGGGTACCAGACAAAGGTTGATCGGGCTGCCCTGATAGATGTAGAAGGTTTATAACGGATTGATTGTTGTGTCGATCAAAGTCAAGGTGCATCGATAGTTGGACAGATTTCCTGTATATTTTTAGACACAGACAGAGTTCTAAAACGTGAAATATAAGCACACGTGCGCTGTAATATATACACATACTTGTAATGTGAAATATTTGTTAGTTTGATATACAAATGTGTTTGTAACTTATATATTTTCAGGTGTTATTTATGTATCTTATATATTACATTCTTCCCTTGCCGCTAAACGTCACATAAGGGTCGCATGGTAGTTCGCCAACATGTCCTGTCTTTGGCGAATTTTTCAATCTCATCAAGGGATGTTACGCCCACTGAACTGGCCTCTCTTAACAATGGAGTTTAGAGTTTCACGTGGTCGACCTCTTTTTCTTCGTCCTGTTGTGTTCCACTTGGTAGCTTGTTTGGGGATCCTCAGATTGCTTCTTTTCATCACACGACCGACATATGTCCATCTTCTTTTTCTGATCACCCATGAGACAGGTTGTTGTTTGCTCATCTGTCTTATCTCTGCGTTGTTCTTGAATTCGTTCCACTTTATACCGAGTATTTTCCTTACGCATTTGTTTTCGAAAGAGTCTTATTTCTTGTCCATTTCTTTAGTTGTTTTCCAGCTTTCACATGCATAAACGAGGGTGGATATTACATTTGAATTGAATAATCTTAACTGTGATCTATAAACAGGTGTTTAATGTGAACTATCTCTAATGCATATATAAACTTGTGATTTGAGCTGTCAACTAATGTGATCTATAAACATATTTGTGATTTTAACTGTTTACTAGTGTGATCTATAAGCATATTTGTCATTTGAACTGTGCACTAGCTTAATCTATGCAGGTGATTATTAAATGAACTGCCTTTTGCTAGTGTGAACTGAAATGTCTGTTACAGCAGTCTAAGCTACAACATCTGCTCTATTTTTCCTACAGGACGTCAGTGCCGACGTTTCGTCCAAGCTTAGGAAGATCGAAGACAATCAGACTCGTCTACGGAACGAACTTGATGATTTACGAGGTAAAGTTAAAGGAAACATCGTGTCACTTCAGGCTTCAGTCAGTCGTGTCCTGGAAATCACCAACAACCTGAAAGTTTTCACGGGAGATTCTTTAACGCGCTTGGGGGCATCCATTGAGAAGATGCACCTTCAGCTTCTTGAAAACTCTGACCATCTCGGCAAGCAGATTTTAGACGTGAGGCGAGACATCATGGGCACTACGACTGGCCAGGATTCACCGTTCAGACCAACTGGAGGGACTTTGGAAAGGAAGCAGGTTAAGAAATACACGCATACTTTTGACTGGGAGGTGGGAAACTTGAACAGCCTGTCAAAAAGTCAGACATCAGTGTCCAGCCAGTCGCATCTGATAGGAGAATTGAACTTTAAGATTCTAGGCGGAGCTACGTGTGACAAAGATGGCCACCTGCATGTAAAGATGTATGGAGAGTTCACACACAAACCTTCATCGCCATGGGAGAAGAACTGTGGTTTCGAATGTTCTGTTTACATGATGGACAAGTCAGGAAAGAAACCTGATTTTATGATCGGCAATATACGCAGTGATTTTAATTCTGGCAAAGAGTGGAACATTGGCGATGTCTCTGTAAACGAGATCAAGGATTTGGGATACGCAGTTAAAAATGGAAATGTGTATCTGAAGTTCGTTATAGAGATTTATGCCTAAAGGGGAATGCGAGAAAATATGAAATGTTGAACATATGCTGGAAGTAAACTTCAAGATATGAATTAATAAACACGTAAATTAATCACATGTTCTAATATGAATTAAAAAAACATATCTTAATAAAAAATAATTGATAACATGAATGATTATGATATAAATAGTAATGTAGGCAGTTGGGGGTCAACTGAATTCTATGATTTACGAAGTTCCTGAATACTGGGACTGAATAAAGGACGCAATGAAATTTGAATCAAGCAAAAATCTTCGTGAAAGTTAATAATGAAATGAGACCCAAAAAAAAACACATTTCATTTTGTTTCAGAAATTATCACGGTTGTCCCCCCTGACATGCTTCATAACGGGGATTCTTGTAACCGAGTATAAGTCCAGTGTTTCTCCTACATCCAGACACGCCGTAGAAGATCTTTAACAAAACTGTCGCTCACGTCATACATTCTTTACATCAGTTCTTGCTGGCAGTTTTACATTCTGAGTGCAGACTGGGTCTTTTACCCCCAGTGGTTGTCCGCGGACCACATGTGGTCCTTGGCTCATTACCAAGTGGTCTGTGGCTGCTTAATGGAGTTGGTATTATGCGCCGTATATTGTATGAAAACATTTAACGGCTGTATGACATGAAGACGATATACGGCGGTGATCAGCAATTTGTACGTAGTCGGAAAAAGTGGTCCATGAACGTGAAAAGTTTGGGAACAACCAATATATCCAACCTCTGAACGTAAGGTCCTTTTCCTCGTCTCCTTAAAGAAAAAAAGATCTGTTGACTTTTTCGTGAGAATACAGAATTTACGAGCTTGAAAGTCACAGGAAAACTCAGAAGAACAACGAAGAAGAGGAAAGTCAGGAAATATCTAAACTGCGCTGACCAGTTTGTCTCGGGAGACGTAAAGCAACCGAGCTGATTGTAAACATCAGCAGGAAATAAGCATGATCAGTTAACATCAGCAGCAGAGAAGCATGATCAGTTAACATCAGCAGCAGAGAATGTTGATCCGTTAACTTTCAGGGTCTATTAACCCTGTTGGTTATCCCTGTTGTAAAGATCGTCTCAGAAAGCTTCTTTTGGGGGAGGGGGATAGGGAGCACAGTGGCTAAAAATAGACAAGCTCAAAGAGAGTTTTGTATAGACTTAACAAGGTTTCTCTCAGAGACCTCGCCAACGCTAACCGGTGCCGCACATACACAATGTAGTATTCAGGGAAACCCTGTTTAAAATCTACAGCCTTGCAGTGCATATTAAAGCTACGCTGTGGTAGAATGTATTAGGTCTGTGCACACATGACGTGTTACAATAAGATCCTGTACCTCAGCTTAATTTACTAGGATACACAGTTACAGATGGACATCTGTATCCAAAGTTTGTTATAGAGATTAAAGCCTAAAGGGGAATACGAGAAAATATAAATGTTGAAAATATGCTTGAAGTAAATGTTCAAAGTGTGAACTAATAATAACCAGTTACTAGGTATTTAGTGAAAACAATCTATCTATCTATCTATCTATCTATCTATCTATCTATCTATCTATCTATCTATCTATCTGTCTATCTATCTATCTATCTATCTATCTATCTATCTATCTATCTATCTGCCTGCCTGCCTGCCTGCTGTCTAATGTCAAACGCTGAATGTCTGTGACTGCGTGAAAGTTTTATGATGAATGGTAGAATTCTAGACGGGCCTGCGTTCCCAATTCTTAACCCTTTGAAACTAAATTCTGTCTGTCTGTCTGTCTATCTGTCTGTCTGTCTTTCTCTGTCTGTCTGTCTGTTCAGAAGGATCACTTTTTCTCCTCCACGTTGCCAAAAATCGTGAGTTGTTGTCATTGCAAATTGTGTTCTATATGTTCATTACACGCAACTTTTCGTCATGTGATCATAAAAAATCTAGACCACGGCAGTCCAGGTTTGCGTGCCTAAGGCACGTCAGTAACGTTACATTAACCAGTTCCCCCCCCCCCCACCCTTTTTCCCCCCAAATTCGACTTCAACAAAGCACGTGACAAAATCTGATTTTCGAGATGTCTAAGCAAGGCCGTGGTTTGAAATGTTCACACTACATGATGATGATTCATCGGCAGGTGATAAGAAGACATTTCGCCAATACTGATATGACCAGAGGTGTAGCAATACTGGAAATGGGGGCCTCACAATAGCAAGCTGCTGTGGCCCTAAATGTCAATCATGAGTTCCAGGATGTGGAACAGGTACCAGACAACAGGTTCTGTACACCGAAAGTATCCCCGGGGGTGGACAATGCAAGGACACACACGAAGGTATCATTTCCTCTTTGTTCTGGCACGATTTAATCCTTTCATGAATGCCACCAAAACTCAGATTCCATCTACAACATGCAACAACCAGTCGAATTTGTATTCAGATTGTAAGAAATTAGGGTGGTCACAAGGCAGTTCGCACAGTTTTGTCAAGAAACCACAGACAAGCCAGGCTTGCACGTGCAAGGGAACATGTAAACTTGACTGTTAATGACTGGACCCCTATCTTGTTCACAGACAAGTCCAGATTTTGTCTTAACGTGACGGATCTCAGGAGGAGAGTGTGGAGACGACAACAAAAAAGAGCATTTTTACAACCATGATATAGCCCAATATGACTGTTACGGAGGTAGCTCAGTCTTACTGTGGGTAGGAATCAGCATACAGGGTAAACTACATGTCTTCCAGCATGGGGCAGTGACCGGAGTTCTGTGCAGTGGAGGTATCCTCGACCCAATTGTCAGACCATACTTCGGCCCTAAACTTGTTCTTCCGGATTATAGTGCAAGGCCTCGTCGGTCCAGGCTAGTAGACCAGCGCCTTGGACTGTCCAGCTCAGTCTCCGGATTTAAGTCCAGTCGAGCTTGATTGTGCTGTGTAGGCCAGAGCATACCAGGCTTGTACCATTCAAGAACTAACAAATGTCCTTCAACAGAAGTGGGCAAGAATTCCACGGCAATGTATCAGAAACATCATATGCAGCGTGAGCAGGCATTGTTAGAATGTCATCAGAACAAGAGGGAAAGGGGGGGGGGGTGTCACAAACGCTATTAACAATTTATTTATTTATTTTTCAACAATCTTGGACATGATTGTTAGGCATTTCTTGGACTTGTTTACATGAAAATAATGTCACATTTTAGCCCAGTACATCTGTGTGGCATGCTTCTGTGCATTTACTGATTTTGTATCATTTTCGGTGAATCTCTGTATTTTAAATTATATCATTTGATCCTGATTACATTATTTTTTATGTCATACCGTGTACTTTTAAAAGTGATCCTTAGCAAGTTGTGAATTGTATGTACTAATATTATATATTATATAATAAACCTTATACAACCATAGATTCAGTTTTCGTCATTAACGAAATTTATCTTAAACTTATCGTTACTGCTCTTTCTACTTCCTTTTTTGGAAAATGTGCTAATGATCGCTAACACACTTTTTAAACAACATCCAAGAAGACTTTACCCATGGACATCACCTGATGGGAAAACCAGGAATCAAATAGATTACATTTTAGTGCAAAGAAGGTGGAGATCAAGTATAACATCAGCAAAAACTTTACCAGGTGCTGATTGTGACACGGACCATGAGTTATTAATAGCAGACATGAAGATAAAGATAAAAAAGACAGTTACGGGATCAAGACCACTCCGCTTTGATCTTACAAATATACCAGAACAATACGGTATAGAAGTGAAGAACGGTTTCGAAATCCTGATGGCTGTACAGGAGGAGATGACACCAGATGATTTGGCTACGCAGTCCAAGATATCTTAGTAACAACAGTTAAAGACATGGCTCAAGAAAAGAAATCACAAAAGATTGGATGGATTACAGCAGGTACACTAGAACTGATAAAACAACGTAGAGAAATGAAGAAACAATGGAAAGTAACAGACAACAACAAAGAGAAATATACATCTTTAACAAAAAAAGTACGAAGGAACATAAGAAAAGACGAAAAACAATACATACAAGACTGTTGTGAAAGAATGGAAGAACATCAGAAGTGTGGAAGAGATAGTGAAATGTTTAAAGAAATAAAGACATTGACGAAAAATATCACACCTAAGCTAAATATAATTTGTGATGAGATGGGGAATACCTTGACAGAGACAGAGGAAATTCTAGAAAGATGGAAGGAATATTGCAAAGGAATGTATGAAACAACCGACTGTGGAAACAGAAATCAACAGTGTAAATTATTATTGGAGGAGGAAGAACCCGAACCGACAATAGAAGAAGTTTTATGGGCAATAAATAATCTAAAAAATAGTAAATCACCAGGATGTGATGAGATAAGAGATGAATTTATTAAAGCAGGAGGAAAGTAGTGGCAACAATCTATCATGCACTATGTAAAAAGATATGGCATTCTGGTATTTGGCCAAAATAATGGAAAAGAACTGTATTCAAACCACTGCCAAAAAAGGGTAACCTGAAATTATGCACCAACTACAGAACTGTTGCCCTGATTAGTCATGCCAGTAAAATTCTGTTAAAAATCATAATGGGTAGACTTTGTGAGAAAATAGAAGAAGAAGTCAACATGGTCCAAGCTGGTTTCAGGCAAGGAAGAGGGTCAAGAGATCATATATTCAATATAAGATTAATAATAGAGAAATGCAGAGAGTTTAATGTCAATCTATATTTATCCTTTATAGATTACTCAAAGGCATTTGATTGTGTACAACACCAGAAACTTTGGGAAATAATAGAAAGAATCGGATTTCCAACACATTTGATACAATTAACATCACTGCTGTATCTAGACCAACAAGCAGCAGTAAGAATAAATGGTGAAACAACAACTTGGTTTGACATAAAACAAGGGGTCCGTCATGGGTGCATATTGTCACCTTACTTATTTAACTTGTATACTGAAAATATAATGAGGAATGTTAGAGAAGATGTAGACAAAGAACATTACGATGCCATAACACTTGGAGGTTATGAAATACCAGAGATTAGATATGCTGATGACACAGTATTACTGTCCACAACACAAAAAGGAATGGAAAAACTAATTATGTCAGTCCGTAAGAACCTCTATCTTAATGCAAAGAAAACTAAAGTGATGACAACTGACAAAACAAACAAGGCAACTGAAATATGTATCTTTGAGGAAAATCTGGAAGAAGTGGAGAGTTTAGAATATCTTGGATCACTAGTAACTAATAATGGAGATACAATGAGGGAAATTAAAAGGAGAACATCTATCGCTCTTCAGAAACTAAAACAAATAAAGAATCTGTGGAGAGGAGCAGACAGAACCACAAAAAAATAAAATTTTTAAGGGCATGCATCTTTGCCATCGCAATATATGCCTATGAGACCTGGACACTTAACAGAACAGCTGAGAAACACATATATGCCTTTGAATGTAAATGCTACAGAAGAGTTCTCCAAATATCATGGACACAAAAAAAAAAAAAAAACAAACAAACAAATATATCTATACTACAAGAACTTAATATTGAAGAAGGCTGGCTAGTAAAGAGGATTAAAGAGATAAAACTTAAATATTTTGGACACATTAAACGTCATGATAATAATAGAGAAGACCGTACTGGAAGGATACATAATGGGAAAAAGAAAGAGAGGAAGACTAAAACTAAGATGACTGCAAGACATTGTTGATGATCTGCAAATGTATGCGACCGCTGCAGACCATCTTGCTCACAACCGAGAGGCCTACAGGAGTGCTGTTTGGGAGGCAAAGTTCCGCAAGGGACATGCAAATGAATGAATGAATGAACTTTCTTTTTTTCCCTCAGAATATATATTGGATGTGATGATGCTGAAGATTGTGATAACAAGTGATCGGCGCCTGATGTAGACATAATTTCAGCAGTCTACAGCTTATGGCCCCACACACCTGGTGTAATTTTTAACAAGGGGCTCCAAGTTTAACATAACGCAGGGCATCACCAACTCTAAATCCAGCACTGCACGTGACCAACGATTTATTTTGACTTTATTTTCTTGTCACGTATAAAGTTTCCAAACAAAGTTTGGAGGGGAAAAAAATGTAGTTACAAAAACATCCTTTCTTCACGTACATAGTAAAGGCCTTTGCCAGTTCTAAATTCTGGTTTCTGCTAGTTATTCGCTCTGTGACACTTCTGATGTATAAAACTGGGGACTACATCTAGAAAGATCCTCTGGCCTGAGCGAATCCGTCCGCTCCCATTGTGGCGACTGTCGACGTCTGTCGAGTCCCACGCACGCGCGCAGTCACAAAACTGCCACGCGGATGTAACCAGACCAGCAACAGAATTACCAGACCCAGGGTAATTAGGGTTAACCCAACAACCGGAAAAAAAAGTCTTGTTGGTTCTGGTTTACATTCCGCATTCCCTAGTGTTCGTCTTTCATTGTGACAACCGAAAGGAGCTGCTCTATTTCACGTTGACTTTTGGAAATAATGTAAGCTTATCATGAGTTCGGAAAGCTGACTTAGATTTTCTTGTGTGTGTGTGTGTGTGTGTTGTGTGAAACAGACGACCTGTTAGGGTATTTTTCTTTAAAATATTAAATGAACCAAGTGCTTTAAAGAGCAATTTTAACTTTCATTTTGCAGCCAATGTAAAGAAACCAAAATAATACTTGATAGCTTACATACATACTGTTATAGTCCTCAAAGTTGAATATGTTTTGTAATAAAGTGACCGTTTCATTGACGATATGGATATTAATTCATAGATAGTTCCGCACGGACTGAGATATTTATTAGGAATTTCAG
Source organism: Achatina immaculata (assembly GCA_009760885.1). Taxonomy (NCBI): domain Eukaryota; kingdom Metazoa; phylum Mollusca; class Gastropoda; order Stylommatophora; family Achatinidae; genus Lissachatina; species Lissachatina immaculata. Next base: position 31,916,900 of record CM019695.1, read on the forward strand.
TAAGGGTGAAATTTTCCCAACTTTTCATAATTCCAACTTTTGGACTACCGCCAGTGCAGGAAAGATCCTCTAGAAATGATATTGACCCTAGTTTTGTAGATAAAGAAAAGTGAAATATTCACAAATGCATATATACGTATGGTTCGAACACGGCATAGGACAATACGGCAAAAATCGCCCTTCAATGTTATATAGGCAGAACTTCTGAAAGAGGACTTAAGTCGGTACATAGCTCAAGGGGCAAGAGAGTGTTCCCTATTTTAATACTAGGCCCAGAAGGTTACGAGGGGCCAATAGTGGATGAAACAGAGAATCGAAGTGGGGGGGGGGGGGAGTTCTGTATCAGTTAAGAAAATTTCTCTCGGAGACCATGAATACAGGCTCCATGAGGATGTAGTGTCCATAATGTCCTTGACTTGTCAACATCACGCTCGTTCCTTCTCGTTTCGCTTGGTTAGAATCATCGACTTCACCTCTGAGAGCCAAGTTCACTAAAGACGTGGCTGCTCTAACGCTCAAAACCGAGAGATAAAACAAATGCAGTCTTTTAATGTCTCATGGCTAGGTCGTTGCTCACCCTGACTAGAGTCCTTGGTTCAAGTCCTGGTTGTTCTTTTCGTTCTCTCTCTCTCTCTCTCTCACACACACACACACACACGTCTAAAATACTTTGTTTACTATTTTTTGACGATTAAAACAGACACCACTTTTCTCTGCCACTTTACAGCTTGCATTATCTGAAAAAAAAGCCTCTTTCGTATTGAAATTCGGAGTATTCCACAGCAGATCAGGGCTGCTATAGAAGTCTTTCATTTCACCACGTATGTAAATATTGTTCCTGTACAAACATAAAAGTGAAGGTGCTTCTACATTCTGGCTCGTCTATGTCCTCCCAGTTACTTCCTGCCACGCATCCGTTTATTTTTAGTGTCCTTCTCTCTCAAGCATCCCTGGAACATTTGATCTCCTCTCAGACTTTTCCTAAAAATATCCTATAATCCAACACTTTTTATTTCTGAACTATACGGGTCACAAGTGAAGCTAGGAGTGGCTCTAAACTTTGGCCTGTTTTCCGAGTTCTTTGCAGCTAATGAACATACATTCACTTTAAAGACAGGAAAGAAATGTTTCTCTTATAAGTAACATTCTTCTTGCATCTCGCTGTAAATGCATGCTGGGAATATTTTGATAGGTTCTTAACACTGAGTCTATGACTCCTTGAAAGAAATTGGTTGGAGTAGGCATTTAACAAGAACCAGAATTGTTCTTGCTCTGTCTCCCTGGAACTAAGAGCAGGATGTTCTTCGCGGTCGATGCGGTGAAGGTGTTGAAGCGCAGGCACTGTGTCGGATGACTGTGGACTGCAGCAACTACTTTTCCGTGCTTGGAGCTAGCAAGCTGTAAAAGATGCAGTACTTCTTTAGCAGAGTCCGCTGTCGTGGGGACCGTTGCGATCCCTTTCCCTTACACGTTCTTATTCTCATTTCTTTCTCCCTTCCTCAATCTCCTTGAAACTACGAATTGATGTTCTTTTGCCACCGACACGGTGAAGATTTTGAGGCACAGCTTTGGGAGCGGGTCATGGCAGATTCTTTTAAGTCCCTGAATGCAGCTAAAAAGCAAGGGGATGCGCAATGGTTCTTTAGTAGACTCCCTTTAGCGAGACTAGCCTTGTTACTCTGCGTACCGTTGGATAGGTGTTACAGGGTCTTGGACAGTTTTTGGTCACCAACCCTGACGCTAACAAATCGGCAGTGGGCACTGATTGCAAAACAGACAACGTCTTCACATTTTTTTTTCTTCTTGACATAGTGAGCCTATCAAGAATTGCCTTTCAAACTGCATAGCCAGTTCCCTTTCTTCCTAAAAACTGAGAGGAAGAAATATTTTTGCTGGATGTGCTGGATGTGCTGGATGTACGACTATCGTGTACCTGCGTTCAGTCTTGGCAAGTTTCTTCAGCCATCTTCGTTTATTGTTGAGTGAAGTGATGTGATCATAGGTAGAAGATTAGAGGCTGTGATATCTCAGAGTTGATTGCTTTGTCTTGCCATTTGACACTGATTACTTTGTCTTGCTGCTTGACACTGTTTACTTTGTCTTGCTACTTGACACTGTTTACTTTGTCTTGCTACTTGACACTGTTTACTTTGTCTTGCTACCTGACACTGTTTACTTTGTCTTGCTACCTGACACTGTTTACTTTGTCTTGCTACTTGACACTGTTTACTTTGTCTTGCCACTTGACACTGCTTATTTTGTCTTGCCACTTCACATTGATTACTTTGTCTTGCCACTTCTTCTTCTTCTTCTTCTTCGTTCGCTTCTACCATCAAGATCACCTCGTGATCCTACTGAATTTACTCCTGTGGTTCTCGCGATAGTCTCATTTAGGATGGAGGCTCAGAGCATCGTGCGGCTTGGGCCAGTATTCTTGGTGGGTCACAGAAGCGGCATTGCGTGACACTGTGGTTTTCATTGCACCAGTTTAGTCTAGAGTTGGACTTTCTCACCGGAAAACCTCGACGTGGTTTGGATATAAAAATATCCCAGCCGGGTGAGAGGCGGCTGCCCATCCGACCTAGAGTTGAACTTTCTCACAGGAAAACCTCAACGTGATTAGGATATGAATATATCCCCGAGTGAGAGATGGTTACCTATCTAGACTGAACTGGTCCAGTGTCTCCGACTTCAGGATTTTGTGGCTGTGGCCGTTACCCTTCCTGGTGGTGACCAGGATGGAGCTTTTGTCGAGGAGGACAAATCCTCGCCACTAGTAAGTTTCATCCCTGGGTTAAGCCGGTTTAGGCGTATTATCCCAGTATGGGTGTAATAATGACGTGGCCGGCCTCTAGAGCAGAGGTTCCGTGGTGTGAGTAACCCTCACCGGGAGACTACTGGCTATACTGATTAAACTTCACATAATCCTTTCCATCACTTTTTTCACAGCGGCGCCGCGCGGCAACCCGATCGCATTTTTCTTCATTGACCGGGAGGAATTTCACCCCACGCGCGGCAGCCGAAGAACCTCGCCAGCAGCGTCTTAGTTTAACCCCTGGGTTAAGCCGATATAGGCATATTGCCCCAATATGGGTGTATATAGAACGTGGCCGGCCTCTAGAGCGGAAGTACCGTGATATGAGTAGCCATCAAGATTCACCCTGGGTTAAGCCGGTTTAGGCGTATTGCCCCAGTATAGGTGTGTATAGGACGTGGCCAGCCTCTAGAACAGAGGTACCGTAGTAGGAGTAGCCCTCGCCTCGAGACTACTTGCCGTACTGATTAAACTTCACTTAATCATTCCCATCACCTTTTCCACGGCGCCACGGTGCGGCAACCCTAATAGCATTTTTCTTCATTGACCGGGAGGAGTTTCACCCCATGCACGGCAGCTGAGGAATCACGCCAGCACCGAGTCTTGCCACTTGACATTGATTACTTTGTCTTCCCACTTAACATGGTTACTTTCTCTTGCCACTTGACACTGATTACGTTGTCTTACTACTTGACACTGAGTACTTTGTCTTGGCATTTGACATTAAGTATTTTGTTTTGCCACTTGACACTAATTACTTAGCGAAGTAAAGTTTGTAAAACACTGAACTATTCTCTCAATTGTTCAGTGTTGCTCACGTTTCACTTGCTTACAAGAGTGTGCTAAACACAAAGATCTGAAAGATGAGAACCCCTATATTTGTCACGTACTCTGTGATGTACTTGTTCATTCTTTGCCTAGTCTATAGCAGCTTCTTCTTCTTCTTCTTCATTTCAGTCACTGATTTTGAAAAAAAAATTATCTACAAATGTAGATCCTCGTTATTTACACATTTTTACTGACTCCAGTGGATATACATTCGAATTTTTCATTGAAAAAAAAAAAAATTCTTTTTGTTTCAGTTGCATAACAATCGTCCCTTAGATCATGTCTTTTTTTATTGTTGTTTTATAACTTTTACTTAACTTTAAACTTTACTTTGGATACATAAGTAAGACTCTGTATTAATCAGAGAACTTGCATTGACATGTTTGGAGTTGTTCGTGCAATATTTAAATATGCCTGCAGCATGTTAATATTTAGGGACTGCTCACAGACGTTATTAACGTCTTTTAATTAGAATGAATATGAGAAGGTGGGAACAAAATTACGTTATAGGTGGAAACTAAATTACGTTATAGGTGGAGACTAAATTACGCTATAGGTGGAAACTAAATTACGTTATAGGTGGAGACTAAATTACGTTATAGGTGGAAACTAAATTACGTTATAGGTGGAGACTAAATTACGTTATAGGTGGAAACTAAATTATGTTATAGGTGGAAACTAAATTACGTTATAGGTGGAGACTAAATTACGTTATAGGTGGAGACTAAATTACGTTATAGGTGGAAACTAAATTACGTTATAGGTGGAAACTAAATTACGTTATAGGTGGAAACTAAATTACGCTATAGGTGGAAACTAAATTACGCTATAGGTGGAAAGTAAATTACGCTATAGGTGGAAACTAAATTACGTTATAGGTGGAAACTAAATTACGTTATAGGTGGAAACTAAATTACGTTATAGGTGGAAACTAAATTACGCTATAGGTGGAAACTAAATTACGCTATAGGTGGAAACTAAATTACGTTATAGGTGGAAACTAAATTACGCTATAGGTTGGAACTAAATTACGCTATAGCTAGAAACTAAATTACGCTATAACTAGAAACTAAATTACGCTAAAGCTGGAAACTACACAATTGCTATATATAGATAATGTAGCTTCTTCTTCGTTCACGCAGACATTGATACCAATCTCTCCCACAAAACAGGCAGTTCCTCTCAGGTTTTCAGCATCACCGCAGAGCTTCTCCTGCAGGAGGCCGGGGAATCTGGCCAGGTCCTTTTTTTTTTGCTTGAATGGGTTGTGTAGCTGGCAGCTCTGGAGAATGTGATGTGGTGTGTCTGGTACTATTTGTTGCAGACACATAGGTCTGTTGGAGCAATTTTCAGCTTCTGGTATGGGTGGTGTCTCAGCCTGTAATGTCCTGTTCTCAGTCGGAAGATTATCCCTGCTCATTTCCTGAGAGTTTATGGTATTCATCATCTGTTTTTGTTGCGTGTGTGTGTGTGTGAGGGGGGGGGTGTTGTTTTGTCCGTTTGTTTTTTTTTTATATCGCTTTAATCTGTTTTCGTTTTGTTGTTTTGTTTGTTCATATGGTGTGTTTCTATTAGTCTTTTGCATCCATCCTCTCTCTTTTATCAGTCAGTCTCTTCATTTCGTTGAATGTTACTACGGGGAGAGTATATCTTGTACGACTCATTCATTCATTCATTTGCGTGTCCCATGCGGAACTTTGCCTCCCAAACAGCGCTCCTGTAGGACTCTTGGTTGTGAGCAAGATGGCCTGCTGCTGCTGTGTCCATTGTACGACTATCTTACTGAATACTGTGCTTGCTATTGACAGGGCTTGTGTCAGATTGCCCATGTCTTTATTCTTGTGGTGTTTCAGTACGTGCGTTAGAGACTATGAGTCTGTGGAAGAAAAAATTTGCCTCTCAGCGTGTTTTGTGTGTGTGTGTGTTTGCTTATGTAGTTAGTCGTGTGTATTGTAATTTACATATGGACGTGTTAACTATAGCTTACACATAAACAGTTTTAGCTCTTTCGAAGTGAGGACCAGTTGCACGTCAGTGCATTGAAACATTCGTTAACAGTTTTCGGATTATCAAGCTTGTTATGTGAAAGGTGGTTTCGTTTCATTTCAACGAGAATCTAAATCAGTACAATGGGCAACAGAACAGCTAAACTAACGGACGAAGAAGTTAAAGAACTGGAGAGATATACATACTGTAAGTATTGAAAGTTATGCTGTCAGTGATCGTGCAAAGGCACATCTATCTTACCATTAGATGCATTTATGATTATAGTCTTAATCCGTCTTACCATTAGAAGCATCTAGGGTTATAGTCTTAGTCCGTCTTACCATTAGAAGCATCTAGGGTTATAGTCTTAATCTGTCTTACCATTAGAAGCATCTAGGGTTATAATCTTAGACTGTCTTACCATTAGAAGAATCTAGGGTTATAATCTTAGACTGTCTTACCATTAGAAGAATCTAGGTTTATAATCTTAGACTGTCTTACCATTAGAAGCATCTGGAGTTATAGTCTTAGTCTGTCTTACCATTAGAAGCATCTGGAGTTATAATCTTAGTCTGTCTTACCATTAGAAGCATCTATGGTTATAATCTTAGTCTGTCTTACCATTAGAAGCATATATGGTTATAATCTTAGTCTGTCTTACCATTAGAAGCATCTATGGCTATAATCTTAGTCTGTCTTACCATTAGAAGCATCTATGGTTATAATCTTAGTCTTTCTTACCATTAGAAGCATCTATGGTTATAATCTTAGTCTGTCTTAACATTAGTAGCATCTGTGGGTATAATCTTAGTCTGTCTTACCATTAAAAGTATCTAGTGTTATAGCCTTAGTCTTTCTTACCATTAGAAGCATCTATGGTTATAGTCTTAGTCTGTCTTACCATTAGAAGCATCTAGGATTATACTCTTAGTGCCCGTTTTTTTCTTGGCATGTCGGCACACTGCAGGGTGATGTGATCAGCATCATGTCTGGTTGGTTTTATCTTTCTCAACTCAAGGAGGATCTGTATCATCATTATCATCATTTCATCATCATTTTCATCGTCGTCGTTTTCACTCCCTTGAGAGCATAGCCCACAGATAAAGGCTCTCCAGTCATCCCTGTTCTTGTATGTATTCTCTACTTCCTTCTATGCGTATTCCTTGTCTCTGAGCACTGTCATAATGTCTCTTCTCCAGGTAAGTCTAGGCCATTCCTCGTTTTCTACTTACTTGATTCTGTGGGCCCATTTCTAAATCTGAATAATTAGATCGCTTCCTGTGGGACTTGAACTTTCCCCGAACTTTACAGGGGAGACAAGCGCATTAATCTCTCGACGCTTAAGCCTATTGTAAATCATATTTCTTTCTTAAATGTCAGTATAGCATTACAATTTTAAAAAACGTAAGTTAGATCTTTGGATACCCTAAAATGTAGACTTAATATTGAATATATGATTTGTTAATATGTTTCTATTAAATTATGACCGTTTGGGTACCTTTCTGGCAGAAATGCAAATGAAGCCATTGACTTCGATTATCGAGGAAAGATGCCGGCGATGATTGGGGCCATGTGCTCCGCTTGTCTGGTGACTCATTACCAAAAAATGGCACTGAGATGGACACCACAGGGGAAGAGGAGTAAGGGTAGACCAAAGGAGATATCGAGAAGAACGACAGAGAGGATGATGAGCAATAGAGGAAGAGAAAGGCGAAAGACCGGCGTTTGTGGAAAACCCATGAGGAAGTGCCGTGTGTCTTTGACACCTAAACGGAGAGAGAGAGAGAGAGAGAGAGAGAGAGAGAGATGGAGAGATACTATATAATTTTACTTCTTTTGTATTTATGTTCATAAATGTCAGAGCTTTTGTTTGTTGATAGATTTGGCCTGCAGTTTCCAATAGTTTCATTATTTTTTAAAGCTCAGCGTATGCCAACTTTGTAATCCTCCCCATTCATGCTGCTTGATGTATCTTTTATCTGCTTACATTCATGTATAAAGTCGGTAACGACTGAGCATAAATTGAAACGCCCCTTTCTGTGCAGTAATTGAACATTATGTAACATTATGTTTCTCATTCCCTAACACTCGCTTATTATAGTCAAAAGTATTGACCATAGCTCGGCTGTTTGAATGAGCACGGGAAAGTGATATCTCCGTGTTCTGGTTGGTCAGTCACTTAAATAGCTGAACTGCGGCCAAGACTTTTGACCATAACAAGCGAGTGTCAAGGCCCATTCTGCAACAGAATAAACATTCTGTTACAGAATAATCTTTGCAGGAACTTTAATGTTTGCACTTCTTCCACACTCCGCCTCCTCTATTCTGAGTGGACTTCCGGAAAGACGCGAATTATGATGTGCGTATATACTTCAAGATCTTGGCATATCCAGGTGTAATGTCAGGTAGTCTGGCCGGGCTAGGAGCACCCATCAAGAAGTGTGTATAAAACTGTACCCGTCAAAGATCAGTTTCACGTCTTTCTGAAATCTGCCTATCAGATGCCGGCCTACTTTTGCGCCCATTAAGCCTGGCCAGACTACACTATTTCATATTTAATTGTGACTTTTTTATTGCCAAGCGATTCGTTATCTTCTCTCTTTGTCGACGTCTAATCCATTTATTTTGTGGCAGTCGTCTTTTACTTGCAAACATATCATATTTATTGAAAACACACTATTTGTTTTGACGTAAGAATTATTTGTTTTGTGTGTGTGTGTTGTTCTCTGGTAGATCTCTCAAGGACAAATGATATGTGTGTTATTACAATTGCATGAAGAGACTTTTCTCGTTCTTCTGTTTATTTTGTTATTGCTTTTATTACTAGAAATACGCTTTAGGCAAAGTTAATGTGGACTTGTAATTCACTAAAAAAAGGGATACATCGTAAAGAGACGTGTTTCTCAGTTCTGTTTAGTACCCTTGCTCCACACGTAATTCTTCTTAATCAGCTGCACCACCAGTAAAAAAAGAAACCCAACAGAAACGAAGATGCCATAAGCTAATAACAAACGGACTGTGACCCTTTCACTCACTGCAAGTCCATGACGAAGTTGTACAGCAGCCGATGACACCATTTCTGTGTTCATTTGCAGTTCTTCCTGTGTGTTAATATGAAGCACAGATAGCCCAGCATCGCACACTGGACCCACGACTGTCAGCCCTAGACAGAGATTCCATGGCTAAATCTCAAATCTTGCCACCTAGCATGAGGATGTTAAACATATTTATCCATTTCAGAATTTATTTAATTATGCGGATGGTATTCTGTTTTAAAAATCATGTCTAGGAAGTGGAGGTGGATTGGCCGCACTTTGAGAAAACCCGACACCAGCATAGCAAGACAAGTACTGCCATGGAATCCTCAAGGAAACAGAAAACGAAGAAGACCTAGACTTACTTGGAAAAAGAGAAACTATGACAGTGCTCAGAGACAAGGGATACGCATGGAAGGAATCGGATAATAATTCCAAGAACAGGGATGACTGGAGAGCCTTTATTCTTGGCCTATGATCTAAAGGGATTGAAAGGCGATGATGATGATGATGATGATGATGATGATTGATGATGATGATGATGATGATTATTCTGTTTTTAGATCTTCATTTTATAGGATTAAATATCATGAGTTATTTCAGTTTATGTGCATGTCACTTTTTGTTTCTTTTCCCGTCGGTTGTCACATTCTGTCACTAGAGACGTTCAGCACAGGCAGGACTTCCGTTAATATTCAGCGCCAGATTCTAATTCTAAAGTAATTTTACACAGAATAGCAGCAAGAATGCCAAACGCCAAACCATATAACTAACCTACTTACATAATCCAAGCATGCGTGTCCTTCTACACACATAAAGAATGCTAACAATCTCTCTTTTATCAGAGTTTATAGCTAAAGGTCACTAGTATTGAGTTTCTGTAAGGTAAACATATTGCCATATAAACGCTTAATAATGAATGAGAAATAATCCCGGATTTCAGATACTAACGGAAATGTCAGACCTTTTGGGCTGTGAAAGCCATTCTCTATGGCTGTCGTTAATGGACTTAATGTCTGTGCTAGTTGTGGGTTTGACAGAAACGTCAAAGGGGGGAGTATGGGTCATGTGCAGTAGAGCAGTGGTTTTCAACTTTTTAAAAAATATCCAGGGACCACATTTCAAGCTATACGCTACATGTTAATATCATGAACCCTTAATTCTTATTATTCAGATACTTGATACCAAACTAACGGGCTTTGATAACATTACTAAAGAGGTCAAAAGGTGAAGATGGAAATGGTTGGGCCACTTTATAGTACAAATAACAAGAGTCCTCTATATCGCCGTGACTTGGACACCTCAAGGGAAAATAAAGAGTGGCAGGTCTTGGGGGACATGGAGACACACAATACAGGAAGAACTAAGGAAGCAAGAAAGACATAGTTTGAAGTATCCCAACTTGACAAGATTGACTAGAGAACCTTTGCTGGTGCCGTATGCTCCACAGGGGGTACAGAAAATTGATGATGATGATGATGATGATGATGAAATTAATAATTCACCTGCGAACCACACGATGAAGCGCCGCGGACACTTTTGGTTGAAAAAATACTCACTCACTCACTCACTCACTCACTCAAAAAATTGACAATAAACTATCAAGAAAATATGATTAAACGTTACAGTTTTTATTGTAAAAAGCTCTTTTGACTTAACATCACAACTTGATATCACAACTTGATATCTTGACTTGACATTGGTAATGAGAATTACTGTACTTCTTGATGTGGCCACATTTTAATTTACGCTGCGCAAGTGTCTCACAGGACACGAGGCCAAGGAGAGTACAGTAGCCCTCGCTTAAAAGAAACGCGGAGTAAAGAAATATATTCAGAAGTTCTTATTTTTTTATTATTATTCTTACTAGCTGATTACACGCTGTTGCCCGGATATATAATTATCCCAATCAACAAAGTTCTGTTCATTTCCACAATCTTCTAGACGGTTCTACAACGTTCTATTCATTTCTACAGCCTTCTAGAAAGTTCTACAACTTTCTATTCATTTCCACAGCCTTCTAGAAGGTTCTACGGAGGCCTATTCAGTTCCACAATGTTGTAGACGGTTCTACACTGTTCTATCCATTTCCACAAACTTCTAGAAGTTTCTTCAGAGTCTAGATGGTTCTACAGAGTTCTATTCCTTCTATTCGACTAAACGTGGGCTTAATTGTCATCAGGACTGTCACTAATCAGCTTAGCGACCACGAACACTATGGATTCAACACTAATCTCGGTCAATTTGGACGTTTTATTTTTCACCACTTCTCACCCCTCCTCCCCCCATAATGCCGATGGCGGCTGAACTTGCGAGTGTCATTATTCATCTCAGCTACCCCGAAAACTATGGATTTGACACTAATATCTTTAATTTTCGATTATTTTTACATGTCACCCCGACCCCTAGGGGTCATAGGGGTATCCTAGGGATGATCTAACCCCCACGGTGCACTGTCCATATGTTAAGTCATATTTGTGTCAAGTTTGGTTGAAATTGCTCCAGGCGTTCCAGTGTGATGCTCTAACACACGTTCATTTTTATGTTAACCCAACCCACCAAACCCCTAGAGCCCCCACGCCGGTGGAGGCTGAACTTGGACTTAAATGGCATTGGGAGTGTCACTAGTTATCTCAGCGACCCTTAAAAGTATGGATTCGACACTAATATCAGTCGTTGTCGATTATTTGTACATGTCACCCTATGCCATCCCCACCCCTAGGGCCCCTGTGCCGTTAGGGGCTGAACATGGACTTAAACGGTATCGGGATTGTCACTATTCATCTCAGCGACCCCGAAAACTATGGATTCGACACAAACATCGTTAATTTTCGATTATTTTTACATGTCACCTCGACCCATAGGGGTCATAGGGGTATCCCAGGGACAATCTAACCCCCACAGTGCACTGTCCAGATTGTATGTCATGTGTGTGCCAAGTTTGGTTGAAATTGCTCCAGGCATTCCAGCGTGATGCTCTGACATACATACACACGTTTGTTTATATATATATATATATATATATATATATATATGGCAGCATTGAACAAAACAAAATCAGTGAAATGTCTAGCTCACGCTGACCCCCTTATGAATGTTAATTTAGTTTGGTTTTCACACGTTAATTTAACATTATCATCGTCGTAGTCGTCCTCATCGTCATCAGGTGATATACCGAATTGCAGTGGCTACGATGTTTCTCCATAGTACCCGATCCTTCGTACAGGCTACCAGTTCATTTAGTATCTTATCTTGTCTTGTCTTGCGCTGTCTCACTGTAACTGCGAGCTGATGCTCTTTGCAGGCTTTGCTTTGAAGGTGTTGAGGAACAGCATCGTATCGGCCTGGGGGCGGGTTATGTATGGCAGCTACTTTTTCCAGTCCCGGAGTACAGCTAAAAAGCAGGAGGTTGTGCAGTGCTTCTTTAGCAGACTCCACCACCATGGGGACTGTGGTGATCCCTGTCCCGTTAGCCTGTTACTGGGGGGTACCGACGGAGATGTGGGACAGGGTCTTGGCCAGCTATGGTTCGCTAACCCTGACGCTAACATATTAGATATGGCTCGCTAACCCTGACGCTAGCATATTAGCTATGGTTCGCTAACCCTGACGCTAGCATATTAGCTATGGTTCGCTAACCCTGACGCTAGCATATTAGCTATGGTTCGCTAACCCTGACGCTAGCATATTAGCTATGGTTCACTGTGTGCCTAATAGGACAGCGTCTTCACCTCCTTACAGTTAGTGATCTCATTTCACACAGTCTCGTCAAACTATCCAATATTTCTCTTGGCCTTTCTCTGGCTCTTAATTCCTTCTGTTTTTGCTGTTGTTACAATATTTTCGGGGACCGGCTAGCGTAGTGTTTAGAGCACCCGTCTAGCAACCGAATGGTCGAGGGTTCGAATCTCCAGCTGAGCGAGATTTTTTTTCTGACCAATACGGCCCCGAGGTCGACCCAGCTTCGTAAAATGGGTACCAGAGAAAATCTGGGAAGGAAAGGCAGCGAGAAAAGGAACTGGCCACCCTACCTCATACGCTGACGGCCCAGCATAATGAGGTCTCTAACGCTTCATCTCCTACGGCATTTGCTATGGGACTATCCAATATTTTCAATGCCCCCTCTTATCATTGTATGTCGCATGAAAGTGCATTGTGTTCCTAGTATTTTTTGTCAAAATAAAAAAAAATGTTTATCTGTTCTGCTCTTCTCATACATTCTTCATTAGTTATCTTCGCTGTCCAGGGAATTCGTAGCATTCTTCTCACAAACCATATGTCTATTGCTTGCAACGATCTTTGTGTGAACCTGCCTGTCCATGATTCACCTCCATATAATAAGATAGGCTCAACATAGCATTTTAGGACCCGTTTTCTAACATTCATTGATAAGGATGCATTGCATAATATGTTTCTTATTATCTGAAACGCGTTCTTTGCGTGGCCTTTTCTGTTCCTAATTTAATATTGGATCCTTATATATGTTCAAAATAAAGTCGTGGCTATAGAACGGATTTACTTGCGTGAAAAAGATAAGCAGAAACGTTAGAGCTATAAAACATTTAACATGAATGAAAGAAAATTTAAAATCTTCAATATTACTCCTATAGTCAGCCGCGCTGAGCCGCGCCGAGCTGCACAGCGCAGGCTGCTGTTGCGCAGGCCGACCGTTCTTTTAGCGAAAAAGGACTCTCGTGTTCCGTGCGTGGGGAGAAAGGTTCTCGCTCCGTTCCCGGACGGCGAAAGTTAAGGTGTTTCGATGCAGAAGCAAGTGTGTTGTCTGTCGAGCGAAGCCTATAAAAACAGCTAGCCAGCCAGTTTCATGGTAACGCGTCGGTGGTGTACTATGGTTTTGTCGACCGATGGTCTCGAAATTGGCCCATCTCTCGCAAAGAGTATCGGGTCTGCAGTATGTAATGTGCGTTGGTTGTCGGTGCCGCGCTTTCTTCTCGTTCGTGAGAGCAGAGGGAGCCGGCAGCCGCCGCCGGTGGTTAAAGGAAATGAAACGCCGCCGCGGTCGAAAGGGATCTGCTGTGAGCAGAGCTCTGTCTCCCTTGGCCCGTGTCGTTCTGTCGGCAGATATCCGACTAAGGTTCGGTGAATAAAGCTATCTGGTTGATCCTGCCAGTAGTCATATGCTTGACTCAAAGATTAAGTCATGCATGTCTAAGTTCACACTGTCTCACGGTGAAACCGCGAATTATTCATTAAATCAATCGAGGTTCCTTAGGTGACGCGATCCTACTTGGATAAATGTGGCACTTCTAGAGCTAATACATGCTTACTAAGCTCCGACCCTCGTGGAAATAGCACTTTTATTAGTTCAAAAGATTGATCGAAGTTATCAGTAGCCTCGAAGTCAGGACTACTCATATCACAGACCTATGCTCCGGAGGCTGGCCACGTCCTATACACACACATACTAGGGCAGATTGCCTAAACCGTCTTAACCCAGGGGTTGAACTAACACACACTGCTGGCGAGATTCTTCGGCTGCCGCGCATGGAGCGAAACTCCTCCCGGCCGAAGAAGAAAATGCGAAATTGCGACTAGGATTGCCGGGCGACGCCGCTGTGAAAGGGCGATGGAAAGGATAAAGTGAAGTTTAATCGGTATGTCCAGTAGTCTCGCGGCGAGAGCTACTCATACCACTGCACCTCTGCTCTGGAGGCCGGCCATGTCCGTTATACACCCATACTGGTGAAATATGTCTAAATCAGCTTAACCCAGGGGTGAAACTTAATGATTACTCATGACACGGTACCTCCGCTCTAGAGGTTGGTCACGTCCTAAACACGCCCATGCTGGGATAATACGCCTAAACCGGCTTAACCTAGGGGTGAAACTTACTAGTGTCGAGGATTCATCCTCTTGGACAAAAGCTCCGTCCTGGTCACAGCTAGGAAGGGTAGCGGCCACGACCACAAAATGCTGAAGTCGGAGACACTGGACCAGTGCAGTCTAGACAGGCAACCACCTCTCACCCGTCGGGGATGTATGCGTATCCTTATCACGCTGAGGCTTTCCGGTCGGGAAGTCCAACGCTGGACTGGATGGGCAGCCACCTCTCACCTGGCGGGGATACACGAGTATCCCAAAACACGTCGAGGTTTTCCGGTGAGAAAGTCTAGATTAAACTGGTGCAACGAAAACCACGATGTCACGCAATCCGGCTACTGAGACCCACCGAGAATACAGGCTCAAGCCCTGCGGTACTCTGAACCTCTTGTGGTGCTCACGGGGATCTCGTGTGGTCTTTTCAGGGACCACGGGACCTATCGAGGACCACAGGAATACATTCGGTAGAATCATGGGGCGTTCTTGGTGGTAGAAGCGAACGAAGAAGAAGAAGAAGAAGACCCATACACTGATTATACAGTATTGTAATTTATACCAGAATATGCATGGGGGGTGCACAAAGTACGATGCTACGCTTGCGATATCTACCTACTGGGGGAAACCATGCACAAAGTCACCAGTACCTGCGTACATCTGAGAGATGTGCCACTAAAAGTGGGCTTGGCCATTAAAATAGATCAGACAGAGTATATGAAGATATCAAGAGACCAGATGCAGAATGATTCAGATTACATAAATGTTTGTGTTCTTTAGGAAAGCAGAAACATACAAATATCTGGGCACAACCTTCAACAGAAGCAACACAGTAAGTGAGGAAATTAAAAGCAGAGTACAAATAGGGAATAAAATGTACTTCGCCATGCAAAACCTGTTAAAATCCGAACTCCTGTCTCAAAACACCAAAATAACAATCTGCAAAACTATAATAAGACCAGCCGTCATGTGCGGATCAGAAACGTGTAGTATAACAAAGAAAGATGAACAATTGCAGTTATTTGAGAACAAGATCCTAAGAAGAATCTTTGGGACCACAAAAGATACCAACAGTGGAGAATGGAGAGCTAGAAAGAATACGGAACTGAACAGCTTATTTAAATCTCAACGAATTATAAATGTTTTTAAACTAAACAGACTACGCTGACTAGAGCATGTAGAAAAAATGAGAGAAAACAGACAAATGAAAATGATGTATGCACAAGAGATGAGGGAAACAAGACCAAGGGGTAGATCAAGACAGAGATGGAAAGACAACATAGAAGAGGATATAAAAGAAATTGGTATCGCTGACTGGAGAGAGAAGATTAGGAATATAGAGGAATGGAGGCGAACTTTATTTGCAGCATTGAGCCTTAATGGCATGGAAATCAGAAGAAGAAGAAGAAGATACCAAAAAAAAACCCCCACAGGGTCCACCCAGTTTCTAAAAATAGGCACAAGTGTAAATTGGGTAAGTAAATGCGTCCAGGCGTGATACTGACCACGTCACACTTTCATGTGCCTTCCATCTTGGAAGTACGAGGCTAACTATCTCCAGTATGTCTGGAAACGAGATTTTACCTTTCGCCTTACAGTAACGATTACGCCGGCTTTCTAAAAAAAAAAAGATTTACAGTATGCTACGTACCTGTTGTTTAGCATATATGCAACTAGAGCAGCGTTTCTCAAAGTCCAAGGTCCCAATCCTCCCTTTTGAACCCAAAATGTCCTGAATCCTATACATGAAGTCATCATCTATAAAGGCTTTTTCATCATTATACAGAATAAGCGTAAGGTCTTCTCTGATCTTAGACATTTATTACACGAAAACTATTCTAGGTAGAGACATGTGTGTCCTTTTAAACTTTATCTCAACTCCAAAAAAAATTTTTTTAAACTTTATTTTGCTATTTAACATGTACTCCGTTTACTGCCAGGAGAACGCCTAAGTGGTACTCTGTTTCTTGCCACGTCTTCTCCAGCATCTCTTTAGTCACTCTGTTTCTTGCCATGTCTTCTCCAGCATCTCATTAGTCACTCTGTTTCTTGCCATGTCTTCTCCAGCATCTCTTTAGTCACTCTGTTTCTTGCCATGTCTTCTCCAGCATCTCTTTAGTCACTCTGTTTCTTGCCATGTCTTCTCCAGCATCTCATTAGTCACTCTGTTTCTTGCCATGTCTTCTCCAGCATCTCATTAGTCACTCTGTTTCTTGCCATGTCTTCTCCAGCATCTCTTTAGTCACTCTGTTTCTTGCCATGTCTTCTCCAGCATCTCATTAGTCACTCTGTTTCTTGCCATGTCTTCTCCAGCATCTCTTTAGTCACTCTGTTTCTTGCCATGTCTTCTCCAGCATCTCTTTAGTCACTCTGTTTCTTGCCATGTCTTCTCCAGCATCTCTTTAGTCACTCTGTTTCTTGCCATGTCTTCTCCAGCATCTCATTAGTCACTCTGTTTCTTGCCATGTCTTCTCCAGCATCTCATTAGTCACTCTGTTTCTTGCCATGTCTTCTCCAGCATCTCTTTAGTCACTCTGTTTCTTGCCATGTCTTCTCCAGCATCTCATTAGTCACTCTGTTTCTTGCCATGTCTTCTCCAGCATCTCTTTAGTCACTCTGTTTCTTGCCATGTCTTCTCCAGCATCTCTTTAGTCACTCTGTTTCTTGCCATGTCTTCTCCAGCATCTCTTTAGTCACTCTGTTTCTTGCCATGTCTTCTCCAGCATCTCTTTAGTCACTCTGTTTCTTGCTATGTCGTCTCCAGCATCTCTTTATTCACTCTGTTTCTTGTTATGTCTTCTCCAGCGTCTCTTTAGTCACTCTGTTTATTGCCATGTCTTCTCCAGCATCTCTTTAGTCACTCTGTTTCTTGCCATGTCTTCTCCAGCATCTCTTTAGTCACTCTGTTTCTTGCCATGTCTTCTCCAGCATCTCATTAGTCACTCTGTTTCTTGCCATGTCTTCTCCAGCATCTCGTTAGTCACTCTGTTTCTTGCCATGTCTTCTCCAGCATCTCTTTAGTCACTCTGTTTCTTGCCATATCTTCTCCAGCATCTCTTTAGTCACTCTGTTTCTTGCCATGTCTTCTCCAGCATCTCTTTAGTCACTCTGTTTATTGCCATGTCTTCTCCAGCATCTCTTTAGTTACTCTGTTTCTTGCCATGTCTTCTTCATGCCATGTCTTCTTCAGCATCTCTTTAGTCACTGTTTCTTATCATGTCTTCTCCAGCATCTCTTTAGTCACTCTGTTTCTTTCTATGTCTTCTCCAGCATCTCTTTAGTCACTCTGTTTCTTGCCATGTCTTCTCCAGCATCTCTTTAGTCACTCTGTTTCTTGCTATGTCTTCTCCAGCATCTCTTTGGTCATCGTCACTAAAGCATTCGTTATCCTTGCCTTCAAAGTTTCGGCCTCAGGAACAGGTGAAATAAACCCTTTGCCTTAGTACATCCCCATAAAATCATGGTGGATCTCAAACATAATCATTTCTCAACCTTTGTTGAATGGTGAATGTATTTCCTAAAACCACAAAACGCACCAAAATTTCTCCTTCATAGACGCCATTTTGAAACTGGTTACTGCATAGCCTCTTGTGCCGGAAGAATAAGCAACTTTAAGAATCGACCTACGTAAAGCTGTAACGTTCGTGTTTCTATCTAACATAGTTTTAAAGTTTTTCTTACAGTAAAGTTCATATTTCTACCTAACATAGTTTTTAAGTTTTTCGTACTGTAAAGTTCATATTTCTACCTAACATAGTTTTTAAGTTTTTCGTACTGTAAAGTTCATGTTTCTATCTAACATAGTTTCTAAGTTTTTCATACTGTAAAGTTCATGTTTTTAACTGACAAATTTTTTTAAGATATAGTTTTTCTTAATCGCTGTAAATACTTTTATGCTAGTAAAATTCTTCCATTTTGACTTGAACTTCTTCCCCTTTGACTTAAATACCCCACCTTATATGTGAAATTCTTCCCATTAGTCTCGAAATATCTCCCGGTATTCCTTCTCTTAGATTTAGAAATCCTTCCAACTAGACTTGAAATTCTTCCTCTTAGATTAGAAACTTAGTCACTCTAACCGGTCTTCTCACTTTCACAATGCAGGTGTTCAAATGTCAATACGAGTGACACTTAGGCATATCTATGTTATTTAGACATATCTACTTACAAATTGCTTACAAAATTCCCAGACGTAGTACATGTACTGAAATATATATCAACGAGGAAAAATTGGAAGAGGAGGAGAGTTTTGAATATTTTGGATCATTACTAACTAATAATGGAGATACAATGAGGGAAATTAAAAGGAGGACACCCATCGCTCTTCAAAAAATATAAAAAAACTAAAGAAGCTGTGGAGAGTAACAGACAGAACTACAAAAATAAGATTTTTAAGGGCATGCATCTTTCCCATCGCAACATATTCCCGTGAGACCTGGACACTTAACAAAACAGTTGAGAAACACATGAATGTCTTTGAATGTAAATGCTACAGAAGAGTTCTTCAAATATCATGGACATAAAAAAGAAGGACTATTACTAGAGCTTAATATTGAAGAAGATTGGCCAGTAACGGAGATTAAACAGAGAAAACTTAAATATTTTGGACATACTAAACGTCATGAAAATTTAGAGAAGACCATCTTGGAATGGGTACATAATGGAAAAAAAGAAAGAGAGGAAGACCAAGGCGAACATAGCTGCAAGACATCGTTGATGATCTGCAAATGGATGCATCAGCAGCAGTACATCTTGCTTACAATCGAGAGGCCTACAGGAGAACTGTTAGAGAGGGAAAGTTTCGCAAGGGACATGCAAATGACTGATTGACTGACTGACTGACCATGACAGCTGGATGTCTGCGTCACCTCTGACCAGAATGAAGAAAACACCTTCTACCATGACAGCTGGATGCCTGATTCACCTCTGGTCTGAATGAAGACATTTTCTACCATGACAGCTAGATGTCCCAGTCACCTCTGGTATGAATGAAGAGAACACTTTCTACCATGACAGCTAGATGTCCCAGTCACCTCTGGTCTGAATAAAGACAACGCTTTCTACCATGACAGCTAGATGTCCCAGTCACCTCTGGTCTGAATGAAGACAACACTTTCTACCATGACAGCTAGATGTCCCAGTCACCTCTGGTCTGAATGAAGACAACACTTTCTACCATGACAGCTAGATGCCTCAGTAACCTCTGGTCTGAATGAAGAAAACACATTGTACCATGACAGCTAGATATCCCAGTCACCTCTGGTCTGATTGAAGACAACACTTTCTACCACGAGAGTTGAGTAACGAGGGCATCTCCAGCGCTTCTTTGCCTCAAGATAAGAGTGTACTAACCACTCCATCAAGTGCACTAACCACTCCATCAAATGTACTAACCACTCCATCAAGTGTACTAACCACTCCATCAAGTGTACTAACCAATCTATCACTCTGACGTCTGATAAGAGGTTTCTATTACCCTAGATCTTTTTAAAATATGCCGTTTTATCTTCAATTAAACTGTCCTTTATAGTTTTTTTAATATGTTGAATTTTATCTCCTTGCTCTCTCCAGTTAACAGAAAGGAGTTACAGCAGTGGTTTAAAGACTTCATGAGGGACTGTCCAGGTGGGATGCTCAAACTGGACGTAAGTGATTCAGTTTGTTTTCATTATTTTCGTCACACACGCACACATACACACACACAGACAAGCACGCTACGAATACTCACACACAGACACGCTTTCTTCGTCACATAGTTTCTTCTGTTTTTTAGATAAACGACAAGGGCATCATGGGAAGCATCTGAATAATGTTTGCATTTAATTACCGTATTCGCATCCATGTAAAATGCACCAGGGTATAAGACGTATGGGACGCATCAGTGTATAAGACGCACCTATAACTTGACAATGAGTATTTTGTAGCAAAACTAAAACCCCCATATTCTCCATGAACTTCATAGTCCTCTACTCGTAACTGAGAGGACCCGTTGTTCAAGATGATATGCTACTGGATAGTCTTCTTCTGAACTACTTAAGCAGAACCTGTAGCATAACCATATAAATACTGGTATATCCGTAAGCATAGCTACTATAGGTATGCTAATTTGTTTGGGGTTTATCGACTAACTCATAGACCAATGTATTGTTGAAGCAGGGCAAGTCTATGAATCTGTTGTCGAAGCAATACAAGTCTATGCGTCTGTTGTCGAAGCAGAGCAAGTCTATGCATTTACTGTTGAACCAGCACAAGTCTATGCATTTACTGTCGAACCAGCACGAGTCTATGCATCTGTTGTCCAAACAGCACAAATCTATGCATCTATCACTCGTGGAATCTCGTAATCTGAGCATAATACTAAAATTATCCTGAACGACCGGTGTTTCTTTATGCTACGATCTATGTCTCAAGAGTAGCTTAAAAGTTATGATGCAGTCCAGGCTACTTTAAGCCTACATGATGTAGTCTAAACTACTTTAGGCCTGTGTATCGTTAGCATCCACGAATGCACTATAAAGCTCAACAACGACACCCAGGCAGTGCAGCAGCAGCAGCATTCACTGAATTGTAAGTTCTGTCTCTACCATCTTTAATATAATTTTCATTACAACAGATTTAGTTCGTTGTTAACAGATGCAATTACGACAACAATCATGTCCGCAGATGCTGTCACTATATAAGCTTTGAAATGTAAGGAAGTTCAAATAAAAGTGTAAATATCTGGGTTAATTTCAAACACCGATTTAGTCAAAGAAAACAACGTATTGACTGTTTAAAAAAAAGTTTCGCATATTGCCAAGTCCCCAGTAGAATATTTACTGTGAGCTTTGCGCTGAGAATTTATGTTCTACAAATTGCTCAATATTATGTCCATAAATCTAGTCTTAGTCCTCAACCATAAATACGCTCAAGCCAGGTCTCTCAATAGCACATGCAGCGCAGTAGCTGTCATTAGCAAGCGCTGCCTCCAGCTATTTCTGGAATGAATGTCGAGATGCTTTGAGTGATTTATAATTTGTATGAAGTGGATCCTCTCTAATGGCAGCGGATTTTACATCAGGGAATAGAATAACCTTTGGTTGTGGAATATTCCACTTTCTCTCTTCCCGCCAACAGTGTCTGCAAAATTTTGCAATGGGGTAAAGTGCAAGAATAGGAGATAGAGTGCGATGAAGTTTAGAGCGGGGATTTAGAGCGCCAAGACAACATATATTTATGGTTTAACTTTCCTTCTTCTGTTGTTAGATGTATCTGCGCCCATCTCCTTCATAAAATAATCATTTAAATCTTCTTACTTTGCTGTTATCTTGCAATGTACGAACATTTATCCACATCATACTTTACTTATTATATTTCTGTGTTTCTCTACCTTATAACTGAGGTCTGACTTTTATGTTACGGGTTTTCGTCATCAGTTAGACAGACCTTTTTTCTGGTATATAGCTCTTAAAGTGGGGGAGTGCCAAGAGAAGCAGGGAAAGATGTGTATGTGTATGCGGAAGGCAAAAAAAGAAGGGGGAAAGGTTCGTGATTACTGTGTGCGCCAAAATTACAAGAAGATTCCTATTCACACCCTGCAGAATGCTGGATAGTTTGTTTGTTTGTTTTTTGCTTCGTTTTGTTTTTCTCATGTGGATTCATGGTTTCTTGAGTGTTGTAATATCTAGCTTCTGAAGCTGAGAGCAGTGGATAACAAGACAATTTCTCCAACTCAGAACATCTTCTTCTTCCTTCCGTTTACTCTGTATAATGCTACATGTCACAAGTAGCTTGACCATTAGTATCCGAAATGAACACTTGACGTGGCTTGACATGATGTCAGACCATTTCCTTTTTAGCAATAAATTACCCTGGTCTCTAGGCTCTTCAGAAAGTACAACAACTAAACAATCTGTGGAGAGGAACAGACAGAACCACACAAATAAGATTTTTAAGGGCATGCATCTTTCCCATCGCAACATATGCCTGTGGGACCTGGACACATAACAAAACAGCCGAGAAACACATAAATGCCTTTGAATGTAAATGCTACAGAACAGTTCTTCAAATAGCATCGACATAACAAATAACAAATATATCCATACTACAAGAACTTAATATTGAAGAAGGTTGGTTATTAAAGAGGATTAAAGAGAGAAAACCTAAATATTTTGAACACATTAAATGTCATGATAATCTAGAGAAGACCGTCTTGGAAGAGTACATAATGAGAAAAAAAAAGAGAAGAAGATCAAGGCAAAGATGGCTGCAAGACATCGTTGATGATCTGCAAATGGATGCATCAGAAGCAGGCCATCTTGAAAATGAATGAATGAAAATGGTCTCTAGGTAGTGGGGGAGGAGAGAGGGGCGAACACTTGCACTATCGCTTACTTTAATAATCCCTTGGCAGTTGAAAGTCACAGGTGAGCGAACAACAACCTATCTCATGGGTGATCAGAAAAAGGAGATGGGCATATGTCGGTCACGTTATGAGAAGAAACAGAGAGAATCCCAAGACAAGCTATGAAGTGGAACATAACAGGCTGAAGAATAAGAAGTCGACCACGTAAAACTCTAAGGAGGACATTGTTAAGAGAGGCCAAATTAGTAGGCATAAAATCTCTTGATGAAGTTGAAAAGCTCGTCGAAAAAACTTGGCCAACTACCATGCGAGCCCTTTGTGACGTTTAACGGCACGGGAAGGATGTAAGATGTAAGTTGGAGATCCGCTAAAAAGAACAGGCTAGACGGCCTCTGCCTAGGCAACAAGTTCTGGTAACAGTCAACCGTAGGGACTGAGAAATTCACCTTGAGAGTCTTTGCTGCTTGCGACAAGCGTTCTGTTCTGGCCGCCACAGCTCGCTTAGTCAACTCAGCTGCAAAAATACTTACTCGGTGATGAGGGAACTATATGCTTTCACGGCGAGGACCACTGGATTACATTTGCGCTTACATCTGTACCTTTTGGCGCAGCGCTAACAAATAGAAACAAGAACAACATGTTTGTAATAAGAATAAGAAATACGCCATGTCCATGCGCCCCCCCCCAAAAAAAAAAAAAGAAAAATCCGAGTACATCGATCTGTAAGGCTCCTAATGGATGGGGTCTGCGAGACAGAGCTTAGATCCTCTTAACACAGATTTTAAAGATATCATGTTTGAATCAATATATTTTACAATCTTTTACAAGAAGATTGTAGTCACCTTTACGTGAAGGTTCTGATTTGTACGGGCAGTCTTGTGTCCGGCCTCTTTTGTTAAGTATAATTAAATTTCACCGTTGTTTCTTATAAGTTTATTCACTGTGCTTTCTTTAGTTTAATTTTACAACTTTAACAGTCTGTACTTTAGTTTCATTGTCATTCCTTATTTCTCACTTTTAATAATTGTTTTGTTTACATTTGAGCACAGACGATGTGATAGTTTCACTCTTAACAGTCACAGTAATACTTTTCAGTGAATCTATGGTTGCCTTTCTCACACGCGGAAGCAGTGCCAGGATATTTTTTGCTCAAGACAAAGCTAACCAGGATATTTTTGCTCAAGACAAAGCTAACCAGGAAAGTTTTACTCAAGAAAAATCTAACCGGGATAATTTTGCTCAAGACAAAGCTAACCGGTATATTTGTTTGCTCAAGACAAAAGCTAACCTGGATATTTTTTGCTCAAGACAAAGCAAACCAGAAGCTTTTGGAAGGTCAGTACTACGACCCTCTGAGGTCTGTGCCCTAGGCCGCTGCCAGGTTGCTCTAAAGCATTAAGAACTGGCCAGGATCACATCCAGCTACGATTCACAAACTCCCAGCCGTCTTCCAAAACCATCAAACTAGTACATCCAGTAGCATCTTTCACTCGACAGAATAGATCCTCATTGATGGCAACCCTCACGAGTTTGCAGGGTAATAAGGTTTACATCTCCTTCATGCACGAACTTATGGATTCATTTCAGTAAACACGTACAGAAAAAAGGCCAAAATATATCTACTTTTTTTTTTACTTATGGAAAATAACCGCTGTATTATGAAATTATAATATTTACTATACTGATGAAATTATGATTGCTGTGTTGTGAGATTATGGTTGCTGTATTATGATATTATGGTTGCTGTATTATGACAGTATGACCTATACTTATGAGATTATGATGGCTGTTTTATGACAATATGGCTATTTTATTACGAAGAGGAGATGGATTATATTAAAGTAGGGAAAAGCGGATGACCCATGGCTCTGTGTCGTGGACATGCAGCTAAACTGTGGCATCTTCATTGAACCTTGTACACTACTAGCAAAAAGATCGTAAATAAACGATCTACAGGGGAGGGATTGTCTGTTATCAGCTTTCTACTTCTGATGTGATATCAGTGTATAGAACTTTCTAAAGCGTATGGACTGAAGGTGCGAAATCATGTGATGCAATTTTTATTCTCCTTCTTCTTCTTTTTCTTCTTCTTTCCTCTTCTTCTTTCTTCTTCTTCTTTACTCTTCTTCTTTCCTCTTCTTCTTCTTTCTTCTTCTTTTTTTTTCTTCTTCTTTCGTCTTCTTCCTAATTATTTGCCTTCTTCTTCCTTTCTTTCTTTTTTCTTGTTCTTGTTCTTTCTTCTTTCCCATCTTCTTCTTATTCTTTCTTTTTTCTTGTTCTTGTTCTTTCTTCTTTCCCATCTTCTTCTTATTCTTTCTTCTTCTTCTTTCTCCTTCCTCCTTCTTCTTCTTTCTTCTTTCTTTTCTTCTTTCTTCTTCTTCTTCTTCTCCTTCTTCTTCTATAAATGAAAGATTGTTATATGCACATTTCAACTCAAGATTCACGAAACTGTCTTTTATAGTTTGTTATGCACCAAAAAAAAGCAGATGAAGTGGAATTAAAAGATTATTACAACAGCCTCCAAGCAACAGTAGAAACAATACCCAAGCTTGATATGCTACTCATCTTGGGCGACTTCAATGCAAAAGTAGGTGAGGGAAATGAAGATAGAAGAAGAATCACGGGAAAAGGAGGAATCGGAGAAATAAATGAAAATGGAGAAAGACTCTGCAGGTTGTGCGAAGAAAACATGATGACCATCGGAGGGACATTTTCCAACATGGTTAACATGATTACAGTACAGTCGTCCCATACACAATCTCAAACTATCATCCTTAATGGTTGAGTGTTTGATTCTAATAAAAGGAACTAATTGTCAAGAAGTGTATAACAAACAATGCATATACATAAATTCAGTGATGCTTAAAATTTATGTCGTCATAATACCATCAAAATGTGTATTAATAAACTGCAAAATCTTCAACAGAACACACACACACACACACGTATATATATATATATATAATATATATATATATATAATATATATATATATATATATATATATAATCTTATATCATTCCCGTGCCGTTAGACGTCACATAGGGCTCGCAAAGTAGTTCGCCAATTTTTCCTGTCTTCGGCGAGTCTTTCAACCTCAACAAAGGATTTTATGCCTGTTAACTTGGCCTCTCTTAATAATGTCCTCTTCAGAGTTTCACGCGGTCTGCCCCTTTTTCTTCGGCCTGTTGTGTTCCACTTGATAGCTTGTTTTGGGATTCTCTGATCATTTCTTCTCATCAAGTGACCAACATATGTCCATCTCCTTTTCCTGATCACCCGTGAGACTGGTTGTTGTTCAGTCATCTGTCTTATCTCTGCATTGTTCTTGAATTCATTCCACTTGATGCCGAGTATTTTCCTTAGGCATTTGTTTTCAAAATAGTCTAATTTCTTTTCTATTTCTTTAGTTGTTTTCCAGCTTTCGCATGCATAAATGAGGGTGGATATTACATTTGAATTGAATAGTCTTAACTTGGTTTTTGTGCTTATAACTTTTGAATTCCATATGTTCTCAAGATTCTTGAAGATTGATGCTGCTTTTGCAATTCTGATCCTAACTTCCTTTCTAGTGTCACCATCCTGGTCTATGTAGCTGCCAAGGTATGCAAATTGATTGACTTCTTCAATATCTGTCCCTTCTATGTGTATTTTTCCATTTTGATTGATGGGAATTTTCATTATTTTTGTTTTGTCCTTGTTAATTTCAAGTCCTATTTTGCTAGCCAGTGAAGACAGGCTATTTGTTTTTTCTTGCATGGAATTCACATTATTACTGATAAGAGTTATATATATATATATATAATATATATATATATATACATATATATATATATATATTATAAAAATACACTTCATCTATTAAAAACTAAACCTCATTGGGTCTGGATGGATACAAAAAATCGACAGCCCAGCTTGCATGCGTCTACATTACAGAATATAAACCATAACTAACACAAAACACACACAATACATATATATATATATATATATGAAAGTGTATGTGTATGTATGTTCCAACATCACGCTGGAACCCCTGGAGCAGTTTAAACCAAACTTGGCACGCAATGACTTACAATCTGGAAAGAAATCTTGGTGGGGTAGGACATCCCTATGATGCACCTATGACCCAAGGGGTCGGGGTGACATGTAAAAATATTTGAAAATGAACGATATTAGTGTCGAATCCACATTTTTCGGGGTCGCTGAGATGAATAGAGACACTTGCAAGTTCAGCCCCTTCGGCATGGCGGGGGGGTGGGGGTGGGGGTGGGGGGGGGGGAGTGGTAAAAAACAAAATGTCCAAATTGACCGAGATTAGTGTCGAATCCATGGTGTTTGGGGTCGCTAAGCTGATTGGTGATAGTCCTGATGACAATTAAGCCCACATTTAGTCGAATAGAAGGAATAGAACTCCGTAGAACCGTCTAGACTCTGTAGAACCTTCTAGAGGTCTGTGGAAATGAATAGAACATTGTAGAACCGTCTAGAGGGTTGTGGAAATGTATAGAACTTTGTTGATTGGGATAGATAAATACCCGGGCAACGTCGGGTAATCAGTTAGTGTGTGTGTGTAGATATATATATATATATATATATATATATATATATATATATATATATATATATATATATATATATATATAATATCTGAGCAGACAGGGCTTTTGCAATGCGCAGACTATATGGAAATCTAAAAAACTAAACATGAAGATCAAAATCAGGATATTTAAGAGTAATGTTCTAAGTATACTACTCTATGGAAGTTAATGCTGGAAAATCGCCAAAACCATAGAAAACAAGCTGAATTCTTTGTAGACTAAATGTTTATGAAGAATTAGAAAAATATTTTGGCCAAAAACCATAAGAAATAACATCTTATTGGCAGAAATGCAGATGAAGCCACTGACAACAATTATTGAGGAAAGACTTTGGCACTGGTTGGGACATGTGCTCCGAATGACTGACAACTCACTACCAAAAAGCACTAAGATGGACACCACAGGGGAACAAAAGTAAGGGTAGACCAAAAGAAGCATGGAGAAGAACAAAAGAGAGGATGTTGAGTAACAGAGGGCTCACCTGGGCAAAAGCGGAAAAAAAAGACAAAGGACAGGCATTTGTGGAAAACTCTTGCGGAAACCCCATGTCCCCATGTGCCCTGGGCACTTAAGGTACATATATATATATATATATATTAGTTCTTAAAACAAGAACATGATCTCCTCCGATCCGTTAGCGCCTTCCTACGTGCTAAACGTACAAATTCCGACCGACTAAAATTCTATCGCATCTCCTTTATATACTGGATCAGTTGGTACCTATTTTGCTTAGACTTGAGCACCCCTGACTTGACCAGTCCCTGACCTGATTTATTTATTTTGTATGCTTGTGGCGGTGGAAACAAACTTAAGTTTAATAGTCTGTCCTATTTCCTTCATTTACTACAAAGGAATCGTGCCGCCAAGATAAACGTCAATACCACAGCTTAGCAGAAGCAGCTGAGAAAGCAGCGTATGCAAATGACAGGTAACTTCACCACAAGATGTGAGAGTGCAGTAAGGACACGTAAAGGACAGCTGATCAATGGAGAGAAAGAAAAAAATTGAAAGATGGCGGGAACACTTAAACACCATACTAAATAGAATACAAGCAGCACAAACAATAGACATACGTGAAGCAAAAACAGAACTAAACATCAGTACACGACCAATAACAATAAGTTAAGGAAAGGAACGATCTTTATTTTTAAAGGGTAAAGAATTGGGCTCGCAGGCCCGTCTTACTTTCTGCCCCTCAGAGAGAGAGAGAGAGAGAGAGAGAGAGAGAGAGCGTCTCAGTGTTAGATGTGACTGTTTCCCCAAAGAGAGAGAGAGAGAGCATCTCAGTGTTAGATGTGACTGTTTCCCCAAAGAGAGAGAGAGAGAGAGAGAGAGCATCTTAGTGTTTGTAACACACAATAATTAATGCATAAGTATATAACTATACACGGAGCCACTGCAGTAAAGCAAAATATATAAACTAGGAAATAAAAGTAGGAATAGCTTTATTACTTAACGAGTACACAGCTGTGACGTTTCGGCGTGGGCCTTAATCATACACACTAGACAAAGAAGTAGAGAGCGGAGATAAAGTATAAATTCACATGAATGCTATGTTTTAAAAAATCAAATAAATTGAATAGAGCACTTAGGCAATAAAGAAGCTAAAATTAGACAGATCACCAGGTGAAGATGAAGTGACTGCTGAGATGAAAGCTGAAGAGAAAGAAACACCAAAACAACTATGCCTGATACTACTACAAATTTGGGATCTAGAAAAAGCTCAAGAAGAGTGGAAAACTGGCCTTATAGTAAAAATATCAAAGACGGAGAGAGACAATGTACTTTCATAGGACATGCAATGAGAAGAGGGGGCATTGAAAATACGATAACAACAGGAAAAATAGAAGGAAGAAGATCAAGAGGAAGACCAAGAGAAATGATACTGGACAGTCTGACGGGATGGTGTGAGAGGAGATCACCAACTTAACTGATGGCCTGCATGAAGGATCGGGTACTCTGGAGAAGCATAATAGCCAACGCCAGTCGGCACGGCACCTGATGATGATGATGATCAAAGAAGGGACCTCAGAGATTGCGGGAACTGGAGAAGCATTACCCTCCTTGCACTCACCAGCAAAGTAGTCTGCCGCATTTTTCAGCAGAATAGTAGCAGCACTTGAGGGAAAACTTCGGAAAGAGCAGGCAGGATTTAGGAAAGGAAGATCATGCATAGACCACATATTTGTTCTTGGTAAATTAAAGAACAGGCAAACTAGTAACATGGCACAACATCAATCAATCTAGTGCCATGCCGCGTGGCGTAGGCGATCATTTCTCTCCACAATTCCCTGTCTTTAGACTTGATTATGAGATCCGCCGGTGACTTTCTTCCTAGCCACACTGACAGCCCATCCAGTAACTTCTCTCTGTGTCCTCCTGTCTCTTCGTCCCTCAGTTTTTCCAGTTACCACAATGTGCTCCAATTTTCCTCTTCTCAGAAAATATTCTACAAATCTCACTTGTTTGCCTCTGATCTTTGCTGTAATCTGCCTTTTAACTCCAGCCTTTCTTAGCTGTCCATGGTACTTTTAACATCCTTCGTATGAACCACATTTCCATGGCTCCATTTCTCGCTGTACCCTCTTATTCATAGACCATGCTTCGCATCCATAAAACAAAATTGGTTCGATGTAACAACATACGCACCGTTTGTAGATTTTGAGAAAGCCTTTGACAGTGTCAACGGATATGCATTATGGAAAATCCTAAGATGGCATGGCCTCCCTCATAAGATAGTGAATGTCATCAAAATCCTATACGAAGCTTTTCAGTACAAAGTGGTCTGTGGAGAACATACCTCTAATAGCTTTAGGATATAAATAGGAGTGAACCCGGGATGTGTACTATCACCAACATTATTTATTATAGCAGTAGACTGGTTAATGAAGGAGGCAACATCAGACAAACGCAGAGGATTACAATGGACCCTCGATACAGACCTGGAGGACCTTGAGTTTGCAGACGACATTTGTCTACTGTCAAGCAGCCACAAAGATAGACAAAGATAAAATACACAAGCTAACTCAGAATGCAAACAACATCGGACTAAAGATCAATGCAGGAAAGACAAAGTTAATGAAGCAAAATGTGAACAACAGAAATGTACTCAGATTAGATAGCAAGTTAGTGGAGGAGTTCAACGAATTTGTATATCTTGGCAGTAGAGTAGTAGAAGATGGAGACAGCACAGAGGACATTAACAGCAGACTTATTGGAGCAAACAAGGCTTTTGCAGTGCTTCAGACTACACAGAAATCTAAAAAAAAAGAAGAAACTAAGCACGAAGGCGATATTTAAGAGTAATGTTCTAAGTGTACTACTCTATGGAAGTGAATGCTAGAAAATCACCAAAACCATAGAAAACAAGTTGAATTCTTTTTAGACTAAATGTTTATGAAGAATTAGAAGAAAATTTTGATCAAACACCGTAAGAAGTAACATCTTGTTGGCAGAAATGCAGATGATGTCACTGACAGCAATTATTGAGGAAAGACGCTGGCGATTGTTGAGACATGTACTGCGAATGAGTGACGACTCACTCCCAAAAATAGCACTAAAATGGATACTACAGAGGAACAGAATTAAGGGTAGATTACAAGAGACATGAGAAGAACAAAAGAGAGGATGTTGAGAAATTTATGGCTCACATGGACATGAACAGAAAAAAAAGGCAAAGACAGGCGTTTGTGGAAACCTTTGCTGAAGTCCCATATGCCTTGGCCATTTAAGGTTCGTGGAGAGAGAGAGAGAGAGAGAGAGAGAGAGAGAGAGAGAGAGATTGTTAGATTACTGCTAGTAAAGAATGATTGCAGATCAGAGCTGTATAGAACAGGGAACTAAACTCAGTTTACAACGATACCAAACCGATGATCTGGCCGAGAAAGGTTTTTTTTAACTAAATACTTCTTACTTTTACAGTCTTCTTCTTCTTCTTCTTCTTCTTCTTCTCCTCCTCCTCCTCCTCCCTTGAACATCGAGGTGGTATTCTTTGCAGTCAACGTAGTGAAGATGTTGGGGCACAGTTCCGAGCGGTTTCTGGCTGCAAACTTTCAGTCCCTGAGTAGTGTTTAGTGTTCAGTGCTTCCTAGGCAGACTCCACCACCGTGGGTGCTATAGCGATTCCTGCCCCATTAGCCAGGTTAGACCTGTTACTGAGGATACCAACGTCAAAATGAGAACGCCGATTAGAAGGAGGGCATGGGACAATACATGTTGCCCTTGGCCCAAGCCCTTACCCTGATCTAAAACCAAGGGAAAACAAAGGAAAAGACTGATTACTGTGTTCTAAAACTAGGTAAAAACAGAAGAAACGACTAACCCTAAAACCAGGGGAAAAACAGAAGAAACTACTAACTCTTTCTAAAACCAAGGAGAAAACAAGGTAAACAGATAACTTTTACCATGGCCTAAAACCAGGGTTAAACAAAGGAATCTACTAACCTGGGCTAAAACCAGGGAAAAACAAAAGAAACAAGTAACTTTTACTCTGGTTAAAAAAAAAAAACAGGAAAACACGCGAAAGGATTAACCCTTACCCTGGCCTAAAACCAAGAGAACACAAAGGAAACGACTAACCCTCACCCTGGGCTAAAACCAGGGAAAAACAAAGGAAACAACTGACCCTTACTCTGGTCAAGAAAAACAAAAACAGGGAAAACACAGGAAACGACTAACCCTTACCCTGACCCAAAGCCAAGGGAACACAAAGGAAACGACTAGTCCTCACCCTGGGCTAAAACCAGGGAAAACACAGGAAAGGACTAACTCTTACCCTGGCCTAAAACCAAGAGAACACAAGGGAAACGACTGACCTTTATATTGGTCTAAAACCGGGGGGAAAACAAGGGAAACGAGATGTCGGGAGGATTACAGTAAGAACCAAAGAAAAACAAAACAAAACAATTTCACAGAAAGATTATGAGATCGTGTTTCCTCTCTTCACGACCATGTGAGCTCCTGGAGATTTGTCGATCCAGACGTGTGGGTTTGGCGCGAACTTTGCGTTGTACGCTGAGGTCATGCGGGTTACTCTGCGCACGATTTTCTCCAGGTCTTCCTTCCTCACTGACTTAAGGCCCAGGTACCTGCGGTCAAGGCCGGGGACAACCTGCGGAGAAGATTACTAGATATGCAGTTTTTTTATTATTATTATTTACCTTTCAAGCGAAAGTAAATATCTGTCAAAACAGCTCAGATCCAAGGCTATTTTTGACGCCCTGGGAAGGATAGCTAATCTTTGGTTGCTGTTATATCCATGTTCTTCATTCTCTCTTCTTGGAACTGCGAGAAGGATGCTCATAGCAGAAGATGCTGTGATCATGCTGGAAATTGCGCATTTTGTCGGGCCAGGAAAGGACTCTGGTGATTTATGGGGACTAGAATCTAAGAAAATCTGAGTCTCGTAGCATTTGCATGCTGTAGGGATGTGAAGTGTTAGTGCCGTAACATTTCTAGACAACTAGGATTTGAATTTAGGGATGCCAGAACCAGGCCTCCGCTGTTTTTGTTTTCCTAGGGAAGTCTCAGGTACTCATTTTTTTTTTTTTAGGTTTGGTTGACCCCATTTCTGGTAGGTCCGAAAAAAATTCCGTCCTAGTGCGAAATCAAACTAGGAACCTTCAGATCGGCAGACGAATGCACTAACCACTTCACCACCGCGGCATCTCAAGGACCAGAATAGACCCCCACACCACCCCCCCCCCCCGAATGATTTATTTTCTGCAGACTCCATTACCATAGTAACCCACGACGAGCTTCGCCCAGCCGGCTAAGAGCCGCCTGTTGCAGCATCTAACGAGAAACTAATCTCCTTAAATCTGTTTGTCAAAGTTCAGCACTGCGCCTCCTTGAGGTCTGCGTTCTAGACAGCTGCCTAATAGCAGAATGAGCTTTGTTGAAAAAATAAACGCACTATTTTTTTGTTGTTGTAGTGGAAATCACAACAACCCAAGACACTGCGGCCGAGCTGAAGGAAGAAACCCCTCAAAGTATAAACAAGAAACAAGAAACGTAGCACTTTTATGCCGTAGAGATAGACATGATGAGACTGACAGTTTTAACCTTGACCTGCCGGTACACGCTGTAGTGGACTGACCATTGGACTGAACAAGCGGGGGCCAGAAAGGCATGAGGCCCACCATCATGGGAAAAATATGCTAATAAAGACTTTTGTGTTACGAATTTTATGTCAGGTGATGACCGATATAGATCAGAGAGGGCTCATTTGTAAGTTTAGGCTACAGGCCTGTGAGATATTTAATCCATCGCCAGGCCCACAACTTGCTACTGCTGTCACCTCCAGTAGTCAGGTACCCCCTTCTACACATGGGTGCCTATCAATTAAGAACTCGGCCTGTAGTTCCTGTACGAGGAACGATCATCTAGCAACAGGAAGTGAAACACGTGGCTAATTAGATCATTATGTATTTCTATTATACATAACGATGTTAAGTATAAGCAAGTGCTGCGTGATCCAGTGGTGGGGGCCAAGGACTTTTTCCGAAACTGGTACAGCTGTACCTATATTCTACTTCGCATGAAGAACTTTCCGGAATACTGGCTTTTAAAACGGCGTTCTGTTCTATATATATATATATATATATATATATATATATATATATATATATAATGTAAAATTAAACACTTTACAAATATTAACGGTAATTAAATGTTCGGATGAATTTTTTTATAACTTTATTTGCGACGAAATTTGCTGCTTACAAAATGCCTTAATGCTGTATCTCAGTCAAAACTGGCTGATTCTTCTCCATATAAATTGAGCATCAATAGTCTTGTTAAATCCTCGTTTCCATGCCATTAAGGCATATTGGAGAATATGGTGTTAGCCCCCTTATTTTCCATAACCTTCGGCACATGAACGTGTTATGTGGTCAGTATCACGCCTGGCCACGCTTTACCTTCTCTGATTTCTCTGGTACCCAATTTTAGATGCTGGGTTAATCCTAGGGCCTTTTTTTTTTTTTAGGTGTGTGCCAGAAAAAATCCCTCCGCTGGGACTGAACCCGGTACCACCGGATTAGTAAGCCGAGCGGCTAACCACTCAATTAACCAGGTCGCCATCATTAGCCTACTGGTCCGATTATCCTCCAAGTGATTTCGCTGGTTGCTTTTTACTACGTTTTTGTTGTTGTTGTTGTTGTTGTTGTTGTTGTTGTTGTTGATAATACAGACCGGCTGTGTAATCAACGGCCTCCAAAAGTTTCAGTTCTTCTCGTTTTTGTTTTATCGGCAATTTACTGGTAATTACCGGTTAACCCGATTACTCGGTGGTCTGTGTCCTTTTTGTACAGAGAGAAAAATCAGACTATGTATGACAAAGCTCTTCTTGCGTTCCTCAACTTCCAAAAAATCTACTCTCTGCGCGTATTAATGATAGTTTTCGCATTGATCTCTGATCAAAACTTGGAACTAACTTGCGAGCTTTTCACAGACAATAAAGGGTTAAGAATTCTTGGTGAACCAAGATTTATTTTGGCTGTCTGGGCCTGGATTAGGACTACTGCCTCTCTCCGTTCACACAGAAAGAGGCAATTAAAAGAAGATTTTCTCAAATGTAGTAGAATTTGTCAACCCTCGTCCCCCCCCCCACCAAAGAAAAAAAAATGTCAACATTAAATTTCAAGCCTGGTAGCGCAGATCAAACGTTATGATTGGCTGACATTAATTTTAAGAGTTAGCATCAGTCCAATCAATAGTTGCTCCTGTCAGGCGTTGATTGTTGCTTCGTCCATCCCGTCCACAGAGGGAACTTATCCTTCCCTTGTCTTGCTTCACTTCCGGTGTCTTTATTCTGCAGATTATGGAGTTATTATCCTATTCCAACTCTTCCTCCCAGCACAGATAGTCCATAAAAGCCTTCGAGACGTCCGATTTGTCCAGTTTCAGCACACAGTGCGCATGGGTTCCTTTCCAGCCAGCCTGTATGTCCGCTCATTTACCACGCAGTCCCGTATGCTCGGGACAGTAGATCCATGTGAAGGCTGCAGTTTAAGAGCACGCGAGAATGTTAGTCCACTCCCCTGCGAAGCATGCCTTTGTTAATCTTACGAAGCACTATGACAGCATGAAGTATTTGTTGTTGAACCAACCAAAGCACTATGACAGCATGAAGTATTTGTTGTTGAACCAACCAAAGCACTATGACAGCATGAAGTATTTGTTGTTGAACCAACCAAAGCACTATGACAGCATGAAGTATTTGTTGTTGAACCAACCAAAGCACTATGACAGCATGAGGTATTTGCAGTTGAACCAACTGCGGCAGTAGCGGCTTCGATGCCATCCACAAATTTGCAGATTGTGATTTCATGTGCACCTGCTCTTTCACCAGATGTCTTTCCACTGATGTATGCGATAAAGTTCCAGCCTCTCAGACGAACCACTCTGACTTCCTCTGATAACGGCGCCGTCGGTAAAGACTGAGATTGACGTTGAATGAGTTCATGTATCTGAGGGTCAGCGGTACCAAAGCTCTAACTGCGACATTTTCTGCCTGTTTGAATGAGGATTTTTATTTATTTTGATCTTTTTTTGCCCACTTTTCTCCTATCAGAATTACGCCCATGTGTCGCGTCGTATGTATGGTTTCTCCTGCATTCAAGACATCCCACTTTTGATGCGTCTCCCTTTGTATGAATGACAGGCTGAGATATAGATATGACTTGCTCGTGCTTGTGTCGTGCTCTGATACTGGGTAGTCCCAGTAAGTATCTCAAGGTCACAGTAGGTGTGTCTCTGGTACATCCCAGGGCTGCTCTCAACTTGCCACAAGGCTCTGAACTCTTTCCCCGCTTTGATACCAGGGTCAGAGACACTGTGAGAGGACTGAGGCCATAGTCCAAGCTTGCGGATACATTAGTAAGAAAAGTGTCCGCTACTGAAAACCAGCCTCATTCAGTATCTTGACAGCATCAATCGCTTTCTTTGCTTTCTCCACGACATTGCCCACATGTTCTTTGATATAACTATTTGTCCACACTTGTGGTTTGAAAGACAATACGTGTTTGTCCACGTGTTTGAAAGACAATAAGTGTTTGTCCACGTGTTTGAAAGACAATAAGTGTTTGTCCACGTGTTTGAAAGACAATAAGTGTTTGTCCACGTGTTTGAAAGACAATAAGTGTTTGTCCACGTGTTTGAAAGACAATAAGTGTTTGTCCACGTGTTTGAAAGACAATGGGTGTTATGAGAATATTTACATTATTTCAGCTCAGAATGTTTCTGATGGTAGAAACGATATATAGCTCACTGCTCCAAACACTGAACCTTTGAACAGGAAATGTCTAGTACATTTTTTTTTGCATTGAGTGAAGCAAAACAAAGGAAACAAGAGCTTTAGTTCGCATGATTATAGTTAGCATGATTATAGTTAGCATGATTAAAATCAGCCTTTTTTGTGGCAAGTGGAAAATACACGGTTTTTTTGGAACGGGGGGGGGGGGGGGGGTAATAGTTCTTTGTAAAAATACAACAAACTGGTGAAAATAGCGATGATTACTTGCCATAATATTGAATATCACTGGATACAAGTCATTGATTGCTTTTCTTTCTTTCTTTCTTCATTCTTTCTTCATTCTTTCTTTCTTTCTTCATTCCTTCTTTCTTTCTTTCTTCATTCCTTCTTTCTTTCTTCATTCCTTCTTTCTTTCTTTATTTCTTTCGTTATGTTTTCATTCATTCTTTCTTTCTTTCTGAGGAAAAAAAACCCACTTCTTTTCTGTCTCTAGTAGCACACTTACACACACTTATACTCATGAAGCGATGGTTCCTTTTAAAATTATTCCTCCCCCCTCTCCCCCCCCCCCTTCTTTCTGTTATAATATCAAGACATGCCCTTAAGACTATGAACACAACTGTCCCCTGCTCTCACACTTCTGCTTTCAGACCAGCCAAGCTGTGCTTTCATGTTTACCTTGAAGTTCATATTTTGGAGTTCTGGGTATCCCGAGGCAACATCCGGAGCTCCCACACCACCCACCTGATTCTTGTCTTCGTTGTCTGTGGTGGGAACTCTTCCTTTAGTTGTCTGAGGTCTGCTCAACAGCCTGTGATAGCTGCTCACGTAGAAACCGCTCTCATTATCTCTACAATCGTTGGCTGGAACTGGGAGATCTCCGCTACAATTACCAGCCAGGTGTGAGGGGTGTCGCACTGCCCTCGGGTTTGGCTTGACGTCCAGGCCGATGTTCCAGTAGTGCTGAAAATGGTTGATCCAGGAGTTGAAACGCGGGTCGGGAGGAGCTGGAAGTTTGGGAAGGGCCAGTCTTCCCACAAGTTTCTTCTGTCTTCCAGGGTTCGGTGTCTGCCAGGGGCCGAAAAACAGTCTCTCCTTGGCCACCTTGTCCGTGCAACTTCCTATACTCTGGCGGTCCTTGTTTCTTTCGCTGTTGTCGAAGCCAGTATAGACAAATCTTACATCCTTTCTGAGACCACGTTCTTTCTGTTGCTCCCGGTTCAGATTTTTATTGTCATTCCTTTGGTCTGTTTGTCTCTGTTTGTGAATTCTTACATCCTGGCCTTTGTTGGAATAAGCACAATTAATCTGACTGTTGTTTAACGTACTAGTTTTGCTGCTTTCTTTGTGGGGACTTCCCTCGTGTCCATCAGACATTTTAACTGCGCTGTGTAATACTCTGTGGAGTATGCGAAACAAGCACTGAGAACATAAGTAATTTCGTTTGTCACAACCAATACCAGTCCTCCGTGGCTGGATCGCTAAAGACGTACTTCAAAGTCAACTGGAAGATCATGGGTTCAATCCCGGGACAAAAAAAAAAAGCAACAACTCACAAGACCTCTGGGAGTCATGACTCAGAGGGCCCTCCCCCCTTAGAGTGTCAGGAGTTTAATAGGGCCGAAACACTTGTCTGGGGGGGGGGGGGGGTAACTTCCTCTGATGATCTGAAGGAGTTGTGTTGTCTCTACTCTCTACAGTAGAGAGTTTCCTGCATACTGATGGCCCTAAGTAATGAGGAATAAAAGTTTACTCAAGATAAACAGGTTATCTAAAAAAAAATATCGAATAAGAAATTTATAGAGTTTAGAAACATTGAATGTATAGTTTAGATCAGGGGTCGGCAACCTACGGCACGCGTGCCAATAATGGCACGTGGAACTATTTACAATGGCGGGCTGTTTGAACTGAAATAAAGTAATTATGGTCTTATAATTTAAATATTTTTGTGATGTTTATATAATTTCCTAATTTAATTACATAGAAGCATATCATTCTTTAAATCTGTTTTGTTTACATCCCTTCAAAACGAAAGTTGTCAGGCATTGGAGGTAAGACTGATGAAAAGTGACTTCAAACTATTGAACTTTCTGTGTTAACAAAATGTATATTTGACTGACAATTTTGTAATAAAATTTCAAAATAATATTTCACAACTTAAATTTTGCAAAACTTAGTTTTTTTATATTTTTGTTCCTATTTGTATTAAAGTGTTGAGACCCCCGGTTTAGCAGTGGCTGTAGGTCGCATGTGACCGTCCCACGCTCTCACACGTGACACTATGACTGTCATGATACCCGATGTGGAGTTTAATTTCTGCCCCTGCTGGTTCAAAGTGCTTGTGACCTTTGGTGGTTCTTCGCAGTTTGATTGAGTGTGGGGGTAAACAGGAACCCACAAACGCGTCAAATGAGCAACAGCGTCGTTGTTAGCATGGCCTTGTAAGTGATGATTATATTATTACTATTATTCCTGAAATTATATTATTACTACAAGCAGTTTTGTCATAGTTATTATTATTATTACTGATACATAGAAAACTAGATCAGAAACAATTGAAGATTTGAGAACCGGTGGGAGAGGTACACTCCCGCGACATAATATTACGATTGGACCTTCAGAAGAGTAATCAGAAGAGTAGATACTTAGAAATACTCAACGCTGACAATAAATACGGACAAAGAGGATTTGCTCAGATAACAATAGTACAGAGCAGACGGAGACAATGAGAAGCAAGGACACAATAAAAATAGAGAACGGACTAATCCCTGAAACAGACGACACGAAAGAGATGGTGGACTTAAATAATAATAACAGTTAGATAGGAGGATTTAATGCAACTGACAGGTGAGGCATGTTTGCTAACCTTAGAACGCAATTTGCACACGGTCTTGAAAGAGAGTGAACTGACTCATCCCGAAATCCAAACAGGCCACACTAAATAAGTTTGACCAATTAGAAAGATTTAGAGGTGTGTCCCATCGGACAACTGACTTACAACATATAAGCCAGACATGCAGTTTTAGATGGGAGACAAGAACAGAAAACAGAACAACAGAGAGAGAAGACAGAAAGATGAGGAAGGCAACAACAGATGGAATTTATTCAGAAGTAATTAACATTATAAGTAAAAGACAGTCAACAGTTTCTGGACATGTCCTGAGAAGACATAAGTTAGAGAGTTTAGTAATCACAGGAAAATTCAAAAGGAAAAAAAGAAAGAGAGCTGGTACAAGATAGACTTGATCAGTGACCAAGGGGCACGGAGAAAGGAAAAGCATCTGAATCGATTCGCAACACAGAGAATCGTACAAAGCATAATTACAAACACCATCCGGCTCTTCACGTAATGAATGGATGAAAATTTATTTTCATTTGTAATTTTGTGTTGTGTGTGTGTGTGTGTGAAATGTACTTTTAAAATTATCTCTGCGATGAATCCGTTATTAATCTGAACGAATTACTTTCTCCGTGGTTTAATTACTAACGATCTGGTGTTTGAAATAAGTAAATTTAAATGCGGGACAGGAGAGTTAAAAGTGATTCATCTAGGATTTTTTTTCCTGACAAATGGAAGTTGAGAGTTGAAGTTATACTTCTGTAGTTTAACATTTCCAAGTAAGCGGCTTAGTTACGACCGAGGCAATGAACAACCAACTAGCATAAAATGATCGATTTATTTCATTTCAAATCCTCATTTTTAATCAAATAAAATTCCATTCGTTGTAAGCATTTGTTTTTTTTTAAGTAAATGTATAACTCTTTCCTAATTCATTCAGCATTCAGATACCGATATGAGAACAATCAACGTATTAATTATCGGTTTACGTCTTTTCAGGCAAACGTAAAGCAGAAAAATATTAGATAAACATCTAATACTTAAACATCAAATACTTCTTGCAGTTCGAGGATAGCCACCTGACATCTTATATTGCGGAGCTACTTCGCCAGAATAAGATTGTGCAAATATTTTGACGCCAAGAATCGGACACATTCAGACAAAGAGATGTTTACTTTACAAGATCAGATCTTTACTGCTTTCCTGTCTGAAGTCAAGCAGCATATTCGTATTTCATTCCTCGAAGAAAACAGAACCTTCGAAAGAGGCCTTTTCCATACTGCACTTTCAGACAGTTCTTACTGGTCATCATAATCATCATCATCATCATCGGGTGCTGCCTTCAGTTCGAAGGTTGGCAGAAATGAATCTCCAGCGTCCTCTTGTTGTTGCATTCAGCCATGGCTGTGTCCTGTTCCCTCTCGTATGTTATCTTCCCATCTACATCTCTGTCTACCTCTCGCTCTTTTTCCTTCCACCTTCCCTTCCAGTATGGTCTTTAATATATTTTATGTGTCTTTTTGATATGGCCAAAGTATTTTTGTTTTCTTAATCCTTTTCTTGCCTACTTTCCTGTAGATGTACATCTTTGCTGCATTTGTCCTTCTCTCCAGCTTTTCACCAAAGACTCGAGGTTTCTGCTTCACACAGTAGCACAGAATTGGTCTTCGTTACAGAGAAATCTCGTGCGCGTAATTTGCAGATATATGCATAACGAACTTATCCTATACTTTGACATGCTTCGATTTAGAAGTTAATCATTAGTATCCATGTTGGAATGCCGTTTTCACACGCGTTCTTGCCACATGCCTCAGACGTGTTTTAATAGCAGAGTTACGCCACAGGGGAGTTGGTAGTGCATCTAGTTGTATACATCTTCGTTGTGATGCTGTGAAGTTTATTATATACTACTGGACAACAGTTAAGGGGGGTCATTAATTTCAAGCATATGTTTATTTTGATTGCCGTACTAAAACTGTAAATAAATTTATTGTAGAATCTTAAATTACATTCTTTGCCAGTTCTCTATGCAGCCGGGGCATAAACAGCACC
The DNA here is from genome assembly GCA_009760885.1 of Achatina immaculata. Classification (NCBI taxonomy): domain Eukaryota; kingdom Metazoa; phylum Mollusca; class Gastropoda; order Stylommatophora; family Achatinidae; genus Lissachatina; species Lissachatina immaculata. Next base: position 31,958,488 of record CM019695.1, read on the forward strand.
AACTGTTCATCACAACAAGTGTAAAAATCATGTGCAGTAGCATCGTCCTGGACAAAATGTTAGGGCATTTTTGAAAAGTGTCAGCATGACCCACAGGTAATTAAATCGTGCTGATTTCTGCTGCACGTGCAACACTTCTCACCTTCCAATCATTTTTATTAAAACGGTTTAGCGGTATTTTTGTCATTTGAAAAACACCATGCCACCGTGAAGGAGTTTTAACATTCTTGAGCGTCATCGGGTCATAGCCTTGGTTGAAAGCGGTTTATCAGGCCGTGAAATTGCACGGTGTTCGGGGATGTCCTATTCTACCATCCAAAAGCATTTCAGGCGATTTCACGCAACTGTAGGAGTAGAAGACAGGCATCGTTCAGGCCGACCTCGCTGCACGAGTAAACAAGATGACTGATGCACTTCGCAACCGGACAGTAACGTCTTCCACTCTCAGAAACCAGCTAATGAATACAGCGAAGGTCACTGCTAGCGGCAGAACAATTCGCAGGCGTTTAAGAGAATCTGGGCTGGCTTCACGACGACCAGCAATAAGAATACCTCTTACTCCAGCTCACTGCAGAGCTAGAGTTGCCTGGTGCCGACAGCACATCCGTTGGACCAGTGGGGTGAAATTCATTTCACGGACGAATCCCGCTTCAGTATGTATTTCAATAATGGCAGAATCCGCGTTAGGAGAAGGCCAGTTAACGGTTCCATGACGCCACTATTCACGAGATGGATCATCACGGTCTGGGTTGGCATCAGCAGGCACGGCAGGACTCCCCTCCATGTCATTCATGGCACCCTAACCCCTCAGCGATACCTGAATGAAATTCTGCAACCCATTGTCCAGCATACCTTACAAGCCATGCGTGCAGGGGCAGTCCTACAAGACGATAACGCAAGACCACATCGAGGTCGTGTCGTAGAAGATTTTCTTCAACAGCAAAGGATCATTAGAATCCATTGGCCAGCTCGGTCGCCCGATCTGTCGCCCATTTAGCACATTTAGGATGTCCTAGGCAGACAGGTTTCGACAAATCATCCTGCACCTGTTGATGTCACCCTGCTGACCCTTTTCCTTCAACAAGAGTGGCAGGCCATTCCACAGAATTCACTAACAACCCTGGTTAACTCGATGAGACAACGGTGCGTCGAATGTCTGTCTTAGAACGGTGGCCACACACGATACTGACATGTTTGTTGTTTGAAGACCACTCTTGTGAATTTTGGACGAGGGGTGAGTGATTTCGCCAGCTTGCTGTGTGTGTATTCATATTCCGATTTGCAAATGAAATGATTGAATTTGTTCAGTTTGAAATGCTGTTTTCTTTGGTACTAATGGCTTGTTTGTTAGTTGATTTTGCTTTTGTAAGAATTGAAAAAACAACGGGCCCTTAAATTTTGTCCAGTAGTATATTTCACAGAGATCATGAATATGGAAGCTCTTAAAGACGTTGTCACATCTTGACAAACGTTTATTACTTTTTTTGTATCCCATAGTTAATAGGTTTCAAAAGAGGCATGTGTGGTAAAGTGAAATATTTGCCTTTAGTGTTATAAGTATGCGTTTTTCCTCTCTGATGGTCCGCCAAGTATAGTAGCAGCCTTCCTCTTTGTGTTGTGATTCTTCTTATAGTAAAGTACAAAAGCTCATTTTCTTGAAAATTTCCACGGATTCAAACGGGTTCGTTTTTATGTATTTTACAGTGAGAATGGTTGCATCTTGTCGGTGAGCCACACTCATCTAGACACATGGGGGTGACAGCGCTGGCTAATATAAGGGGAGAAAAATACATTGTCCGTGACAAGCAGGCACGTGATGATAAAAACCGGTATACTGGGGAGATAGTTAATATAATTAGCCTGTAATTAGCCTCATGAAATAAGTTCATAATTATACCCGACGGCACAAGCTAATAATTTTTTTTCTAAGACCAGCCATTAAGACCGACTATGACAGGGACTTAGAACATTATTGCTGCTCTTGTGTCTCAAAATGAATTTAAAAAAAAAAAACAAACTAGAAGTTCATCTAGGCGATCGATTCCCATCAAATATTTAATGAAAAACTGACTGGAGGTGTTCCAAAATAGCCAAAGGTCAAAGGACAGATCTTAAATTGTCTGACAGGTTTAAAATAAGAAAGGGGAACATTGTAAGCTGAGAGAAAGAGAAGTAATGAGTTATTGCCCCAGAGAGGAACTTGGACGATCATTGGGTTCACGTTTTTTTTAAATGTTCAAACCATAAGACAGATAAGTGGGCAGACAACTCAGTGTTGAAAAGAAGAATTTTAGAAATAAAGTGTCAGATACAGATTTGTACATCCTCTAGGAGCGTGTAGGTTAAGACGTGTTTGGAGGCGCCAGCTGGCCCGGGCATGGCAGCTTGGAAGCCCACCGGTACTAGCTTGTGCAAGAGCCATGAACCTCGTGCAGTTCACATAAAAAGCAAGTATTCAGATGTAAACCTCGGTAAAGGAAAGAATTAAACTAAACCAACGAAGGAGTACAGAGAGTCATAGTTTTCATTCACGGCCAAACAAGAACAATAAATAGATTAAAAAATCATGAAACAAGATGGTTTGAGATTTTTCAAAAAAAGGAGACACTGACTAGCAAGTAATATAAGTATACTAAGCAATCAGTCAAACTGCGAAGTATTCTGGATTTCGTTTATATATTCTTCTTCTACTTCTCCTTTTTCTTCTTCTTCAGCCTCCCAGGAATTTTAAGCTGGAGCTCATTTTAGCCGAAGATGTTGAGACACAGCATCGTGTCGGTCTGGGAGCGGGTCAGGGCAGCTATTTTCTCAGTCCATGAGTGCAGCTAAAAAAAGCTGGGGGTGTACAATACTTCTTTAGCAAGCTCCACCGCCATGGGAACTATGGCGATCCTTACCCCGTCAGCCAGACCAGGCCTGTAACTGGGGGTGCCAACTGAGAGGTGGGACAGGGTATTGGCCAGCTATGGTTTGCCAACCCTGACAGCCCATGTCAGCTATGGGTTGCTGATTCCTAAAACGGATAGCGTCTTCGAGGCATAAGCGTATCCAGTCACAAACCGACTTGGAAAGGCTGGTGAAAAACGATGAGGAGTCGGCCAACATGGGCGTCATGTCTCACGCGATGGAAATTTTGATGATCAAACCTTAGAGGCTGATAATTACTAATCATAATTTAGGAAAAAAAGCCTGCGTAGTTTTCATTTCCCGTTTTCTTGAAGCAAAGAAAAGGAGAAAACTTAACGAAGAAGAGCTTCGTTTATTTTGGTTTCTACATCTCATATATTACGGTAGTGTATCAGAGATACTGAGGAAAGTAAAATACAATTCTTACCTGGCGTTTAGAGATTTGTTCATAACCAGTAACACGAAGTCTTGCTTCGAGACATGAGCTTCAGAAATGAACATAAGAGTGAACTAAATTCTAAAGTTCGAAATTCACATTTAAACATTTTGTTTTATTTGTTATCTTAGACTACGGGAGAAAATGAGAATCTCCCAGCGTGTTTTTCCTGTAGTATTATGTGTTCCACTCAAGATTTGCCTAGCAACAAGGTTCTTGTTGGAATGTTCCTTCCTGGCGTTGCCACTGACGTTATTAAGTCAGAAATCTACTCCTTAGATCTAGTGCGGTCGTTAAGGAAATCTGAACTTAATTAATGGTAACCAGGTTTTTCAGTGTATCTAAAGTGTGTATGGGTAGATCCATTCTCAGTGAGTATGTGCTGTACTGGTAGAGATTGTTTACTTTCTGTTGTTTTTTTTCATATGTGTCACTTTGTTCCGTTAATCTCTCTCTCCCTATCTCTACCTCCCTCCCCCCCTCTCTCTCTCGCATTCCAACAATCTAATTTCTCAAATTTCTGCCATTTCAGGACTATGTATATATATATATGTATGTGTGTGTGTGTGTATAAAGGTGAAGTAAAGGTAAAGGTAATCTTGTCATGCCTTAGAGGCACATAGGGACATGGTGTTAGCGCCCATATTTTCCTTGACCTGTCAGCACGCTAGAGGGTGATATGGTCGCCTGGCCGCCTTTCCTTCCCTAACTCCAGTTGTGTGACTGGGGTGCCTCAGCCGAATTCGAACCCCCGACCTTCGCCATGAGAAACTAGTGCACTAACCACTATATATATATATAACTTTACATTTTTCTACTTTTAATGCATTTCTTATATTTTATCTTATCTCCTTCCCGTGCCGTTAGACGTCACATAGGGCTCGCAAGGTAGTTCGCCAAATTTTTCCTGTCTTCGGCGAGTCTTTCAACCTCATCAAAGGATTTTATGCCTGTTAATTTGGCCTCTCTTAATAATGTCCTCTTCAGAGTTTCACGCGGTCTGCCTCTTTTTCTTCGGCCTGTTGTGTACCACTTGATAGCTTGTTTTGGGATTCTCTGATCATTTCTTCTCATCAAGTGACCAACATATATCCATCTCCTTTTCCTGATCACCTATGAGACTGATTGTTGTTCAGTCATCTGTCTTATCTCTGCATTGTTCTTGAATTCATTCCACTTGATGCCGAGTATTTTCCTTAGGCATTTGTTTTCAAAAGAGTCTAATTTCTTTTCTATTTCTTTAGTTGTTTTCCAGCTTTCGCATGCATAAATGAGGGTGGATATCACATTTGAATTGAATAGTCTTAACTTGTTTTTTGTGCTTATAACTTTTGAATTCCATATGTTCTCAAGATTCTTGAAGATTGATGCTGCTTTTGCATTTCTGATCCTAATTTCCTTTCTAGTGTCACCATCCTGGTCTATGTAGCTGCCAGTGTATGCAAATTGATTGACTTCTTCAATATCTGTCCCTTCTATGTGTATTTTTCCATTTTGATTAATGGGAATTTTCATTATTTTTGTTTTGTCCTTGTTAATTTCAAGTCCTATTTTGCTAGCCAGTGAAGACAGGCTATCTGTTTTTTCTTGCATGGAATTCACATTATTACTGATAAGAGTTATGTCATCAGCAAATCAAGGTCTTCTAGTTGGGTCCCATGTACCCAGTCAATACCTGTGTTACCTGTGCAGCATTTTTTCATTATGAAGTCTATTGTAATCCCAAAAAGTAAAGGAGACAGTATACATCCTTGTTTCACACCTGTTTCAATCTGGAACCATTCACTCATCCCTTCTTCTGTCTTGACTGCACAAACATATCCATTGTATAAGTCCTTAATGATGTTGACAATTTTAGATGGTATTCCATATAGACATAAAATTCTCCATAATGAATCTCTGTGTATGCTATCAAATGCCTTTTTAAAATCTAAGAAGTTCAGTATTAATGGTTTCTGCTTTTCAATATGTTCTTCAAGTATTATTCTGAGAGTAAAGATCTGGTCGAGACAGCTTCTCCCTTTTCGAAATCCTGCTTGTTCTTCTCTCATTGCAGTATCCACTATATCTTTGAGTCTATTCAAAATGACCTTGCAAAATACTTTTGACACAACTGATATTAAGGTTACTCCTCTCCAGTTGTTACAGTCACTAAGGTTGCTCTTTTTTGGTATTTTAACAATGATTCCTTTCTTCCAATTAGAAGGGACATTTTCTTCTTTCCAACTCTTGTTGAACATTCTCTGTAGTTGTCTCATGTTGTCACTATTGATAGCTTTTAGCATTTCGGCTGTTATTTCATCTTAACCTGCGCTTTGTTGTTAGCCATTAAATTCACTGCTGTTTTAATTTCATGCAATTTAATTTCATCTAGGTTGACATTTAGTTGTGGGGCTGGTAAGTCAGTTTCTTATATGCTGACTATAAAATTATAAATAGAAATGGGAAAGACGTAAATACATACGGATTTAACATTGAAGACTTCACAGTTAACGGGAAAACTGTACTTTAAACAGCTGTGCACTGGATTTTTTTTCACAAATCATTGAACAACAACAAAAAATAAATAAATAAAGATTTATTAGTTTCTGATAATACCTAGAGTTATATAATTATTCTAGTTACACAAAGAAGTTTTCAGTGAAACCAAGGACGCTTGCGTACTTGGTTTTCACCGGGTAACCCAACGCGCCTTTGCTATACCAACAAGAGCACACAACTCTCTTTCAAACAAGATAACAGAGAAGAGTATTTTCATAGATTTTGAAGTAAAGGCAGGTACTAAATCTTAACCCTGCAGTCTTAGATTAACTGAACTGCTTCCTCAATATGTTTTATCTGACTTTAGAACTGCATAGCGGACATAAGAGAATTATTAAGCTGTTACAAAGTTACAGTGTCAGTGTAATCCTTATTTAGAGGTAGAAAACATGAACACTCGTTCAGTTTAAATAGAAGTTTTCGGTCAGTACGTGACGGGGAGTACTTTCTGGGTATCAGTAGTCGTAATGATAGGATTACTATTCGTCCTTATTTAGTACCTAGACAGCCTGTATATTAAACGTTCTCTTCATGTCTGTATCGTACCTGGGAAAAGTTAAACTAAATATCCGTTTTTTTTAAAAATTGATGGCAAAGTTAAATGAAATGCAACAGGAGCACACACACACACACACAAAAAGTACAGAAGAATGTCAACGTGCGCATGTGAGTACAGAGAGCAGGTAATTTCAGTGGGACTTTCAACGCATTTTTCAAGAACAAAACGCCAGGATCTGATGATTATGTTCTCACAGCTAAGGTAAAGGTAACCCTGTCATGCCTTAGAGGCACATAGGGGCATGGTGTTGGTGCCCATATCTTCCTTGACCTGTCAGCACACTAGAGGGTGATATGGTCAGTATCACGCCTGGCTGCCTTTCCTTCTCCAACTCCAGAAGAAGTCGGGTACCCACTTCTACAGCTGGGTACATTTTTTTCCCCTCACAGTTGTATGTGATCAAAGCTATGGATCATGCCACTGCCGTTAAGAAAACTTATTTAACAAATTTATGAGATCCAAAAATGCTCCAGTACCAGAAGTAAAAAAATTGGAAAACTGGTTTGAGCTGGAAAAAGAAACGTAAAATATCATGACAGTAATTTTATTCCTAACATTTATTTATTATTGACCGAGCTTACTCATGGATATGGCCCACAGTTACCTTAGGGAGACCATTAAAAATGAATTGATTTCTCTCTTCTCTGGGGCCATTAAAAAACAAAAGGAAACAGTTTCTGTCGTGCATGAAGCTGAATACTATAGCATAGCTACAGACTGTACCCCAGATGTAAGTAATACTGAACAGTTGACACTGTTTGCAAGATTTGTTAATACAGATCCAATTGATATCAATATTCATGAGCATTTTTAAAAATTCATTCTGCAGAAGCAAATACGGGCTCATTGTTAAACGAATGTGTTGAATTGTCAGACATGAATATTCCAATAGCAAAGATGGTGGGCTACAGTATGGCAACAGATCAAACAAGAAAGGAAAACATTCGAGACTTCAGCAATACAAAAAAGACGTGAAACCGAGAGCTTATAGTTATATCCCTTACTGTTCTCATTCTTTCAGCTTAGTTATAAGTGACGCTACACTCGTATTTTGAAACAGTTCAGACATTGTATGCGTTTTCCTCAGCGTCAACATTGTGCTGGAGACCCCCTCCCCACCCCAATTACAACAACATATTACAACTCTCAAACCACTAAGTACCACCAGCTGGGAATCTACTGTCGAAGCTTCTCGTCCTTTAGGATATTCTATTAACGAATTTTATGACGTTTTCATAAGTACCAGAGGGAATATAAAGTCGAAGCTACTCGGCCTTTAGGACATTCTGTTAGGTAATTTTATGATGTTTTCATAAGCACCACTGGGAATTTACAGTCGAAGCTACTCAGCCTTTAGAATATTCTGTTAACGAATTTTATGATGTTTTCACAGAAATTGCTGACGATGAGTCAGTTGATAAAGTAGCAAAATATGAACCACTTGTCCTTAAATATTTTAAATAAAATGTGGGCTTGTTACATGGCACTATGTTTAAAATGAAGTTAATGACGCCTGCAAACTTATTTTCACACAACAGTGATCGAAACCTGATTGGCAGGGTTTGCCATGATTTCATTTGGGCATGAAATTGGTCAAAAATGAAAATTATACTAACTATGTGTCTAATTTTGTGAAAATATGAAAGTAAGGAAACTTTCCTTTTAATATAATCTGTGGTGGTGGTGGTGAATATTTATTTTATTCATGTTTCGTCATGGCGGGTTAGATCACATACAAAGTTTGTCCGGTATGTAATGAGACTAATTCCATAAAAGTCAGTTTATTCAAGACATACGTACATATTACTTAAAATTATATTCGAGATTGATGAGATAAAATATAGGCCCATGAAAGTGGAAGTCTTTACCTTGTTTAACAAACTCGCCCTTGACCGCTTCATCATAATTCTGAAGCGCATCTCTGTTGACTGTACATCGATTCGAATCAGCCTTTACGTTTGGTATTCGACACAAATCCTTTCCAGTGGTCAAAAAGTTCAAGTACTGTCTGACTTGCGAAAGCAAGTTTAAGTCATTAAAGCGTCTATTTATGTCAGACAGAAACATCAGCTACATACTTCCTTTTAATTAAAAATTCAAATGTTTTAGGGGATCATAGTTACTGTATTTCAATTCAAACAACGTGCCATTGTAAATCGTTCTGCATGCCACAGGTTGCCGTCCCCTGGCCTATACAGTAGAAGCCATTCCAGTTACATGGTGATGTTTTGTTTTGCGTATAGCGGTCCGCCATCACTTATCCATACCACCCCAGCTTCCCATAACAGTCGAACCAGCCATGTGTTATGGGAGGAACCCTTGGCGACCCAAAGTTTTACACGTCAATCAGTCTCTAGTTAACTCAGCCAGGACCTTGACCCATCGTGAGTCTTAATATGACTACGGGTTTTAAGTCAGTAGCCAAATGGATTTCGCTGACAAGGCTGGAAAGTTTTAAAATATTAAATGTTAATTTGAGAATTGAGTAGACGGCAATGTATACTACTGCACGGGAAAGCAAAAGTCCTAGGGCCGGCCCTGTACCAACATTTCCTCTAACATGATTTTAAAATTCTGCCCGAACATGCAGCGATTAATGGTGAGAATATTCGACAACATGGGACCAATGTTTTAAAATAGAGGACGTTTAGGAATTCATACCGAAGGAGTTCATTCCTGCTACGAATTCGTTTTAAAAAGAAGCTGTGCAGTATAACACGCGACGGTTAGTCGCTTTACAGCGGAGGAAGCGACACTCAAAATAATTGTCTATAAAACATTAGTGCAAAAACATTATTAAGGATTTATTATGGTTTGGTATGGGAGGTGGTCAATGGAAGTGGGGTGATACCACTGTGTGGTGCCGATATAAACGTGCGTCTGTGGCGTGACAAGATTACCCGTACCTTTTACAAGAAGTACAGGAGAAGGTCAGAAACCCAAAAAAAAAAAAAAGACATAAAATGTCAAATACTGAATTTTGTATATACATTTAGAAAATATCACATACTGAATTATGCACATACACTTAAAAAATACCAAATGCTGAATTCTGTACACAGATGTAATCTCAGACGTCTATAAATATTTAATGCGAACTTCTCAGCTACTACACTGTGCAAACATATAATGACGAGATGACAACAGTTCTAACGCATACAATTATACTCATGTGCCCCCATCCACACAAACACACACATACACACAGATGCGTGTTTACACAAATAAAAGTGTGATTTGTGAGAAGAATTTCACATTCTAAAGCTCTCAGAACTGTTGGATCAAAATATGAAACAGCGTTTATTATAAATAAATAAATAAATAAATATCAGTGCCAAGAATCTAAGTTTCAGAATTGTGTTCGTTTGTGCTCGCGCTTTACCACTACACCAAGTGCATTATATTTTGGCATTTTATTTCACAATTTTTATAATAATATTTTCTTATATAAAACATTTTCAAACACAAATTGTTATCTACACATGTTACTGCTACAGTCACTTGTATTATTATTATTATTAATTATTATTTCAGGAATTCCAAGGAATTTATCAGCAATTTTTCCCACATGGAAATCCGGACAAGTTCGCAAGTTACGTATTTAGAGCTTTCGACTCCAATAAGGTTAGCATCATGTCTATATACGTTATGTTAAAATCGAGCAGGTTGTTAAAAAGATTATATAAGTATATGATCTGTTTAGCTTTATTTAACACAAGCTACTGAAGATAGTGTAGCGGACATGGTCACATCACGCATTGTTTTAGGCACATATGCGTAGAATAAGGAAGATATTTTGTTTTTTTTTAAAATTTCTGTAAGAGCATTTGTCGCTCTTGTGATTTTCTCTTTTGAACCTCCGGGTCAGGGGTCGTTCGAGATTTTTTCTAGAAGGTCACGTCTAGAAAGAATCTGGGAGTGAATCTGAATCTGAAGACGGTGTGTAACTACTTCGTGATAACTCAGAATTCAGGTTCAAAGATAATATACAGTTCTGTATAAACTAGTGCCGTGGAAGGCACATACGGTATTAGCTGTGCCGGCCTGGAGACCTGTATTGGCAGAACATCGTATGCTGTTGCAGCTTGTTGGCAGAGACTTCCTTGTATGTAGCTGTTCTGGCCTTCTTTAATGGATGCATCAGCAGCAGGCCATCTTGCTCACAACAGAGAAGCCTACAGGAGTGCTGTTAGGGAGGCAAAGTTCCGCAAATGACATGCAAATGAATGAATTAATGAATGAATGAATGAATCGCCTTCTTTATATGGATTCATACTGATGCCTTACGTGAACAGTTTCTTGTTGTTTTCACTTTCGCCTTGAAGAACTGAGAGTCCCTTCGAATGGCACGTGTTGTGTCCCACTTCATCACCTGTAGTAGAGCTTGGTTCTGCGCCTGGTCCAGTATGTTTTCATGAGTCTACGAGCATTGGAGGGCTCACCTTTATGTAAGCTTTAGCCTCCGAGCTTTGAAAACCTCATCTGTATGTATGCCTTGTTCTATGAGCTGTGGAGAGCTCATCTGTATGTATGCCTTTTTCTATGAGCTGTGCAGAGCCCATCTTTATGTATGCCTTGTTCTATGAGCTTTGGAGAGCTCATCTGTATGTAAGCCTTGTTCTGTGAGCTGTGGAGAACTCATCTGTATGTATGCCTTGTTCTGTGAGCTGTGGAGAGCTCATCTGTATGTAAGCCTTGTTCTGTGAGCTGTGGAGAACTCATCTGTATGTATGCCTTGTTCTATGAGCTGTGGAGAGCTCATCTGTATGTAAGCCTTGTTCTATGAGCTGTGGAGAGCTCATCTGTATGTATGCCTTGTTCTATGAGCTGTGGAGAGCTCATCTGTATGTAAGCCTTGTTCTGTGAGCCGTGGAGAGGTCCCATTTCGAACGGTTGTTTTTGTGAGTATGTTGTATTCCTGCCACTTTGTATGCTTGTTTTCTTCCCGGAAGGTCAATTGTGTGGGAGCCGTGTTCCACTCAGCTGCCCTGTCAGAGCACGCTTGTGTGATACATATCTTGTGTTATAGACAGTTCATGGAGCTACTCACTAAACCGGATTGAATATCTTTGTCCTGGTGTTAGATTGCTCGTAAAGACTTGTCTTTGCATAGCAAATGTATCTAACAGCACGGTTTGTTTGTTCTCTGGAAAATAGGATAATGGGATGGTTGTTATGTTTGGTACCTCAGTTGTGTTTATGTAATTTTATGGGGTACTGGTTTATTTTTTTTTTTTGTACGTATGTAGTTCACTTGGTCACAAGAGAGCATGTAGGCTTTTTGGGTCACAAGAGTGTTTGTAGGCTTATTACGGTGTAAGTGTTGGTATGTTTATTCATTTATTTGTTTTGTGTGTGTGTGTGTGAGCATTTTCGAATTAATGCTTGGGTTAATTTGGTATGCTTGTGATCTTCTTCTTCTTCTTCTTCGTTCACTTCTACCACCAAAAAGCGCACTGTGAACCTACTGAATTCACGCCTGTGGTCCTCGTTAGGTCCCGTGGTCCCCTGTGTGGTCCAAAATAGACCACACGAGATCCACGAGAGGACCACAAGGGGTTCAGAGTATCACAGTGCTTTAGCCTGTATTCTTGGTGGGTCTCGGAAGCGGGATTGCGTGACACCGTGGTTTTCATTGCACCAGTTTGGTCTAGGGTTGGACTTTCTCACCGGAAGACCTCGACGTGTTTGGAATATCAGTGCATCCCCGCTGGGTGAGAGGCGTAAGCCCACCCAGGCCAGAGTTGGACTTTCTCACCGGAAAACCTCGACGTGTTTTGAGATACCCGTGTATCACCGCCGGGTGAGAGGTGGTTGCCCATCCAGTCCAGGGTTGGGCTTTCTCATCGGAAAACCTCAGCGTGATTACGATACGCAAACATCCCCGCCGGGTGAGAGGTGGTTGCCTATCTAGACTTCCCTGGTCCAGTGTCTCCGACTTCAGCATTTTGCGGTCGTGGCCGCTACCCTTCCTAGTTGTGACCAGGATGAAGCTTTTGTCCAGGAGGACGAATCCTTGCCACTAGTGACTTCTACCCCTGGGTTGAGCTGGTTTAGGCATTATCCCAGTATGGGCGTGTTTGGGACGGGACCGACCTCTAGGGCAGAGGTACTGTGACATGCATAGCCTTCAAGATTCACCCCTGGTATGAGCCGGTTTAGGCAAAATTCACCAGTATGGATGTTTATCAGGCGTTACCGACCTCTAGAGCGGAGGTGGCATGACATGTCTAGCCATCAAGTTCACCCCTGGTGTGTGTCGGTTTAGGCATATTTCACCAGTGTAGGTGTATTTCGGACGTGGGCGGCCTCTAGAGCAGAGGTGCCGTGGTATAGCTCTCGTAGCGATACTACTGGACATACCGGTTAAACTTCACTTTCCACCACCTTTTCCCATGGGCTCCGCACAGCATCCTTTATTTCTTTTCCGCATTTACTTCCTTAACCGGGAGGAGCTTCACTCCACGCGCGGCATTTGAAGAGTCTCGCCAGCAGTGTCTTAACCTCTGGGACAAGCCGGTTCATGCATTTCACCCGATGTGACTGCACTCAGGACGTGGCCGACCTCCAGACCAGAGGTGCCATGATTTGACTGTTTGCTTCGCTTTATCCTTTCTACCACCTTTTCCGCAGTGATGCTGCGCGGCAACCTCATTTGCAAATTTCTTCATTAGCCGGGAGGAGCACCGCTCCACGCACGGCAGCTGAAGATCTCGCCAACAGCGGCAGATGAGCTACCAAAGGTGCCACTCATCTACCCTCAGTAACTGGTTTTCAGGCGCCAGATATTCGCCCTCGCCCCTTCTCCTGTCAGTTTAAACAGTTCTGCCACGGGAAGGCCAGGAGCTGGACTTGACTGCCAGAGGCTGTTTGTGGCGCGTTTGCAGTCCTTAGAACCGTATGCTTGTGATGTAAGGAGAAGAGGGAGAGAGAAGAGGGAGAGAGAAGGGGGAGAGAGAAGAGAAAGAGAGAAGGGGGAGAGAGAAGAGAGAGGGAAGGGGGAGAGAGCAGAGGAAGAGAAAAGGGGAAGAGAGAAGAGGGGGAGAGAGAAGAGAAAGAGAGAAGGGGGAGAGAGAAGAGAAAGAGAGAAGGGGGAGAAAAAGAGAGAAGAGGGAGAGAGAGAGAAAGAGAGAAGAGGGGGAGAGAGAAGAGAAAGAGAGAAGGGGGAGAAAAAGAGAGAAGAGGGAGAGAGAAGAAGGAGAGAGAAGGGGGAGAGAGAAGAGAAAGAGAGAAGGGGGAGAGAGAAGAGAGAGGGAAGGGGGAAAGAGCAGAGAAAGAGAAAAGGGGAAGAGAGAAGAGGGGGAGAGAGAAGAGAGAGAGAGAGAGAGAGAAGAGAACTTGATGTAAAAGCATTTGTCGCCCTTGTGACTTTCTTTGAACTTCCGGGTTAGGGGTCATTTCAGATTTTTCTAGAAGGTCACGTCAGGTAAGAATCTCGTGACAGGTGAATTGTTGGAAAAGCGGTTGTGTTTTGCAGCCAGTCTGTGCGTCTGGATGTGAAGCTGTGTGAATGGATTTCATGTTACTACCGAGAAGATGCAATGTCTCGTCCTGATTATGTGAATGTTCGGAATGTATGAAAGGACTTGCCATGTGGTAGGGCAACCTACAGGCAGTCAGTATTCCGTCAGCGCCTTCATTATCATCAAATCCATCTAATATACGTCATATGAACTTGTCACGCTGGACTGGCTTGGTCTTCCGTATCAGTTTCTGCCAACACAATGGTTAGAAAGAATCTGGGAGTGAATCTGAGTCTGAAGACGGTGTGTAACTAATTCATGATAACTCAGTATTCAGAACACAGGTTCAAAGATAAGGTACAGTTCTGTATCAACTAGTGCCGTGCAAAGCACATACGGTATTTGTAGGAGCGATGTATCAGCCGGATTCTATACACAGTACACAGTCGTTTCAAATTATGAAATAATGCTTTTGTTTCAAGTTAATCTTCATGAACAACCAAAGCTGAATCCACTACTACGTTACCAAAAAATTAAAGGTAAAAGGTAAAATTCCCGTTTACATGTCATAAAGGTATATTGGGGATACGGTGTTAGGTCAGTATTTCCAAGACCTTTGGCACGTCAAAGTGTGATATGACCTGTATTATACCTGACTGTACTTACCTTTCCAGATTTGTCTGATACCCATCTTTAAAAGCTGGATGGACCCCGGGACCTTTTTGATGTGGTGGTATCAGGAAAAAAAAATCCCCACTGCTGGGATTTGAACCCAGTACCACTGGATTAGCAGACCGAGCATACAAAAGAATGCATTAATAAAAATAGATGCATCTTTTCTCGGAAGGATGTCTGTAGTGGTCCACCAGCTTTTTTCTATCCTTGTTTCAAAAGCGAACTCGACCAAATTTGCTCCAGTCTCTTTATGTTGCTCACTCATTTGCTTTGTAGTTCGTTACTCTTTTTTATTTTAACTTTTGTTCCTCCTCTAGGTTTTTTTACAAGCGAAGCTACTTGAGTAAAGAAGAACAAGGAATGTCAAAACGTAGTACACATAGTCTAGAACAGTGAGCATGCATAGTCTAGAACAGTGAGCATGCATAGTCTAGAACAGTGAGCATGCATAGTCTAGAACAGTGAGCACGCATAGTCTAGAATAGTGAGCACACACAGTCTAGAACAGTGATCACATACAGTCTAGAATAGTGAGCACACACAGTCTAGAATAGTGAGCATGACGGAGGAATCGCTCAGATCATTGGGTATAGATGAAGCAGCAAATTATATGGCACATAGTGATTCTTGACAGGGACAGAAAGATATGACTGACCACCGTGGAAGATATGGGGACTTTACAGTGTATTACACTCCCCTCCCCCCCCCAAAAAAAAATAAATAAAAAGAAACGAGAATAGACTGCAAACAAAAAACAAAGGACAGGTGATAAAAGCAAATCTTCGATGAAACCTGCTGTAGGTAACAACAGGAAAGAGACATCACTTTCAGGCCCTACGGTATGCCAGAATGACTGTGACAGGCCAAACTAAAATCATCTTATATATTCATAACTTGAAAACCCTTGCTAAAATGACCGGTTAACAACGTAAAATGACATTTTACAGGATGGCTTAATATCGTTCCAAGAGTTCATCAGCGCCTTATCCATAACGTCCAGAGGAACACTGGATGAGAAGTTGGCCTGTAAGTTGGCTGTTGTATTGCTCCTGTGTGTATATGTTCTTTAATAAGCTGTCTGGACTCGTTGAATAACAGAGAAAAATTATTAGATTGTGCTGCTTGTTCCTTCTACTGATAATGGTTTAGTTCTATTAGAAATAAACACATTGCCCGTTTATTATCACAAAAAATTCTTGGTCATAGTATTTTATGACGTCTTTAAAAAAAGTAGAGACAGTGTCCGTTTATGCTGTGTGTAGAGTGTTTGGTGATTTCTACGTTTATTATAATATTCTGAAGAACTTTTATCCGCCAATGTTCCCTCTAAGCTGCGCCGCCGCTCACGAAAATTTTATATACTGCATAAAAGTAATAAAAGTGATACTTCTAATTAAAAAAAAATTTTCTGATGTTGCTTTTGCCCTTTAGTAACGCTGAAGAAAAATATGCAAAGCTACATGAATTTGTTTTCCTGATTTCTTTTGTTTGCATGTATGTGTGTTTGTTATGAAAGCTTGAAATTATACTCAGTAGTTTCACATTACGACCAAATGTGTGAGCAATATTTTTTTGAAAATATATATGCAGACAGGTTGAACATTTTTCGCACGAATCGCAATACCTTAGCGTCCAAAATTGTCGGGAAAAGAAATGAAAATAAGAATTTAACTATTACATTTTACAGCTTGCTTGTCTTTTTTTAAGCCATGAGAATGATAATTACCACCGATAATCCAGTGATGCGTGTTTTTAAACTGTTCACCAGACCTTGCTGTACGTTTATCACTGAGCAATCAAGCCACACACACACACACACACACACACACGCACACGCACACACACACACACACACACATTTCTCTTTATTTACTGTGTATGGTGCCGCAGATGACACAGTCATATAGACAAATGACAAACGGGAAGTCCAGCTACGATTCTGGATTATTAAATTTTCGATTACATTTTTTAAAAAGCGAATCTTTTCCTTGTCAGCCCTTATTACACTCCACCGTTTTCATCTCCTCTTTGATGTAAACAGTCACGCTGCGATTTGTACCTCATCGCATAATTTCTGCGGTGTTCAAAACCTTAGCTTATAATACATTCTAAGAGTTATTCTTTATGATCTGTGTTACCTGAGACAAAACTACTGGAAGCTTATCATGGTGAGATGGCTTTTATAGAAAACTGAAAAAAAGTTCATGAATTTTTAAATGTCAGTTGCAACTAGGTAGTACCATTAAAATATTCTTTTCCAAGACCTAAACAATTACTCTGTAAACTAGCCCTTTCAGAAACGGTTAAATGATTCTTGAAATAACTTAGACATGTGAGAAATAGTGTGTTTTACACTGATTTCTTTTCTGTCTGCAAACATAGTTCACTTTCTTGAAACAGTGTTTTAAAAAAATGGTCAGTTTGCTCTCCTCTTTTTCATAAATATTGAAACATATCTCTACATTCTTATTCTCTCCCTTTCACCCTCTCTTTTGTTCCTCTCTGTATCTCTCTCTCTCTCCCTCTTCTCTTCTCTCATTCTCTCTATCCTGTTTGACTATCCTTACAACCATCGCATGCTTGCATAGTACTTAAAATAATTCTATCACTCAGAATAGTTTATTTGTCAGTTTGACTGCAATTAATACATGGTTAAAGCATCTTAGGAATACAGTGTTAGGCCCGTTTTTCCAAGACCTTCGGCGCACGAAAGTGTGATGTGGTCTGTATCACGCTTGACAGAAATTATCTACCCGGATTTCTCTGGTACACATTTTATATCTTTGAATACCATGGGACCTCTTTCGTGTGGTGGTGCCAAAAAAAAAAAAAACCAAAAGTCCCCACTGATGAGCCTTGAACCCCAGTAGCAGAGCCAGCTAATATATGAGAGTGTAACAAGAGCTGGCCTGTATGCTTTATTCATATATTATAGTGTTTTATGTATGAATGGGAAACTATACATATAAGCTGTCCATTTCCTAGTTATTACTGAGACAGTATATAATACTAGTACTGAACTGATGTTGCGTGACTGTGTTATATTGAATGTTGAGTGATGAAGGACATAGTGTTAGAACAGACTGCGTGTCCAGTTCTTCATTCTTTGAAAATATTTCTTTAACTCTCTTTTTCTCTATCCATCTCTTTTTCCTCTCTCTCTCTCTCTCTCAACTCTCTCTTTCTCTATCCGTCTCTTTTTCCTCTCTCTCTCTCTCTCGCAATTCTCTCTTTCTCTATCCGTCTCTTTTTCCTCTCTCTCTCGCTCTCTCATCCGTCCTCTATTTTGTATGGTTTTTTTTACGTATCCCATGTTTCTTGATAGGTTTCATTTAGAGGCGCTTGAAATATAGTTTATGTAATGTGTCAGTTTGCCCAATCCATCTGTAGTTCCATTTGTTAGGTATAAGATGTTCCCTGCTCTTGTCTACTTGCATATCGAAAGGATTTCTATTTGCGATTCTTTCTCGATTCCAGATTTTTGCACTGATCAGTTGAGAGTTTATAAACTGCACTAATTTAATTTCGTGCACCAAGTCATGTCACCAGTGGGAGCCATCGCGATGAACAAAAGAAAGACTGACCATTTAGTTGGGTTTATCACGTGGATCTCCATTAAGGACCCACAAAGTTTGCACGAGGCCCTGGGCACTTTTTAATTTCATTATTAGAAAAGAAACTATTAACGCTGATTTTATGTTGAGTAGTTTAATGATCTAATAACATAATTGTCACAGAGTATGTACGTTATTACATTTGCAGAAAATGGTTTGCAATCGAATGAAAATAACAGTAAAATTACCGTACTGAATATCTCGTCATCAGTTTCTTTTTTTTTTAATTCTCAAATGTCACACTTTAAACGATTCTACTTTTTTCTTCTTAAAAACATTCAGCAGCGAACTAAGATCAGCGTGTGGCACTTGTGAAGTGATGGAAAGAACTAAGATCAGCGTGTGGCACTTGTGAAGTGATAGAAAGAACTAAGATCAGTGTGTGGCACTTGTGAAGTGATGGAAAGAACTAAGATCAGCGTGTGGCACTTGTGAAGTGATGGAAAGAACTAAGATCAGTGTGTGGCACTTGTGAAGTGATAGAAAGAGTGAACAATAAGAAAGATGTTGCAGGATGAATCCAGAAAAAAAGAAGATTTTGTGACCTTTTCTAGCTAAAATTTGCAAACATTTAAAGTTCTTCTGAAGTCATTTTTGACAGCTAGCCATGTCACATTTTCACAAACCTTCCGATGACATATAAATTTCTTGGATAATTCATTCATTTCTAATGCATACGCAACACCATCTACGCTGATGTTTCCAACGTTTATTTGTCCATCATTTCCATCGTTATAGCAGTGTATGGGCCACGAAGTGTGTCATAGCTGGTCGGCCCTTACTACAGAACACGTTTAACTCTTTCACTACGAAACAAAAGTTTCAAAACCATGCCATAAAAATTATAATAAACACAGCTTCTACGAGGACACAAGATAATCGGACCCTAAGATGCTCCGATACTCAGGCAGAGACTCGGATAGATACATCGAGACCAGGAGAGATATGTTGAAGCGCATCTTGCAAAACGTAGAGAGATCTAGAATCAGATAGTAATGCTGATGTGATGAAACTACGAACTAGACTGATATGATGATACTTAGGAGAGCAAGTGAATAAATATCGAGATCGTGTATAGTGAACAGAAAGGTTCATGAGAGAGAGAGAGAGAGAGAGAGAGAGAGAGAGAGAGTGAGAGAGAGACTGATTGAGAGATTATCTACAAATGATCGTGTGGTTCAGATGATATGCACGTTAAGAATGAGTTCTTCGTTGTTTATGCTTTTCTATTAAACTGTTGGAAATTCTACGCCCATATTTTACAAAAGTCAGCTTGTGTAAATAAATTGTAATTCTCGTCACGGACGAAAAGAGTCACAGTACTTTGCGCAAAACTTTTCACCGTGACAGTATTTAAAATCCAACACAAACAACTTAATAATAATAAAACAGCATGCGTCAGAACATTTATACTCACCCACCACTAGATCAGTCCATGCGCGTGTGAGTGGCAAACGTCTACATTCGGTGGTTATGTATCTCTTGAAGTCACGGTTCTGAAACGTCGCTGATTATCATTTCGGGGATGAATGAAATTATTTCCTAATGATAAATGTTTTAAAGTAGAAGAGCACGAATACATATCACATTTAGTTCAAGCAGCTTGCAAATGCATGTCTTCTATGTAGTTCAACCAACTAGTAAATGTCATGTCTTTTATGTAGTTCAACCAACAAGTAAATGCCATGTCTTTTCGGTAGTTCAATCAGTTAGTAAATGCCATGTCTTTTGGGTAGTTCTGTCTATTGTAAATACCACATTTTGGTACAAAAATCGGCTGTACCTTAAATTAAGTTCTTAAGTGAACATCACAGTTTTTTGGGTATACCTGTGTTGTCTTTAAGCCAAGTCCAAAAACGTCTCCACATCTAGCCCAAAGTTTAAGAAGTCTCCAGAGAGTGTAAGAAGTCTTTTTCTTAAATCTTGATGGTTTTAAGTTCAAAGTTCAAAATTTAGACTCCGGCTTCACTGCATTCGGGACAACACCATATATACTCCGCCGCATGCCGCAGCATCATCCAAGAGCATGTCTGCTAATAGTTCCTGTCACATGTTCGTTGTTTACTATGCATTTTCTGGCACACAGTTCGGATTTCCTGACAGCACCTTTAATTTGTCCCAGCTCCAGTAATCTCTTCAGGTGTACATTGTTCTTTCATTCTCACTCTTCATTTTCCCGCAGTCTGTCCAGTACGGCTTTAGTCGTGTCCCACTTGTCCATTTTCTGTCTGCCATTTATTTTAGCCTGTCCAGCAAGTCTGTCTGCCATTTCATTGCCATGTACATCCCACAGTTTTAAGTTTGTAGAGATAATTACCATAGGCATCATATTATCAATATTAGCATAAATTCATAATTTTCTCAACAGTAACGTAAATTCCCTGTGCCTGATTATCAACAATAACATAAATTCTCTATGTCTGATTATCAACAATAACATACATTCTCTATGCCTGATTATCAACAGTAACATAAATTCTCTATGCCTGATTATCAACAATAATATAAATTCTCTATGTCTGATTATCAACAATAATATAAATTCTCTATGTCTGATTATCAACAATAATATAAATTCTCTATGTCTGATTATCAACAATAACATAAATTCTCTATGCCTGATTATCAACAATAACATAAATTCTCTATGTCTGATTATCAACAATAACATAAATTCTCTATGTCTGATTATCAACAATAATATAAATTCTCTATGTCTGATTATCAACAATAACATAAATTCTCTATGTCTGATTATCAACAATAATATAAATTCTCTATGCCTGATTATCAATAATATCATAAATTCTCTATGTCTGATTATCAACAATAACATAAATTCTCTATGTCTGATTATCAACAATAACATAAATTCTCTATGTCTGATTATCAACAATAATATAAATTCTCTATGTCTGATTATCAACAATAACATAAATTCTCTATGTCTGATTATCAACAATAACATAAATTGAGAACTTTGTAACGACTTTAGAATCCATTTTCTTCTGGACAGGGGCCTTCAGCCTATATGACCTAGATAATGACGGACTAATCACTAAATCTGAGATGGAAGAGATTGTGGACGCTATATACAGCATGGTCGGCAACCTGATGGAGCTGCCCAAGGATGAAGATACGCCACACAAACGTGTAGATAAAATCTTCCGACAGATGGATTTGGTAAGATTTCCCTAAGTCGCCAATGAATTGTTGGTTTTTTTTTCAGTCAGCAACAAGGACTAGGAAGAACTGACGAAAAGATCAGGTCACGTGAAGGTCATAAGGTTACAGTATTTTCTGAGGGAAAAGTCGGTCAGTCATCTCCATGTCCCTTGCGGAACTTTGCCTCCCTAACAGTTCTCCTGTAGGCCTCTCGGTTGTAAGCAAGATGCCCTGCTGCTGATGCGTCCATATGCAGATTATCAAGGATGTCTTGCAGCCATCTTCGCCGTGTCCTTCCTCTCTTTCTTTTTCCCAATATATACCCCTCCAAGATGGTCTTCTCTAAATTCTCATAACGTTTAATGTGTCCAAAATATTTAAGTTTTCTCTTTACTAGCCAACCTTCTTCAAAATTAAGTTCTTATAGTATGGATATATTTGGCTTTTTAGTGCTCATGATATTTGAAGAACTCTTGTGTAGCATTTATATCCAAAAGCATTTATGTGTTTCTCAGCTGTTAAATGTCCAGGTCTCACATGCATATGTTGCGATGTATAAGAAAGGAAAAACAAGAGCTAAATGTGAAAACATACAACGCAAGCGCCAGGAGACTGGCCATCTCAGCACAGACATTGTTGTCTGTTAATGTGGCCTAGTATACAATTCCAAAATTAGTAGAATCACTCACGGGAAGAGCTCGTCGGCAAAATTACACATGCAAAACCCACAAATGACACGTGCTTCTTCAAAACCATCTTCGAAGACAAAAAAATGCCAATATTATTACACTAAAACTACAAGAAGAGTGGTACTTCTAAAAACAGTAGGACTGAAGGTTTAATGATTGAAACTGTAGTTCTAATATCTTGTAGTGTTTGCCTATATGTTGGTAACCAATACAATAAGCTTTTGTCAAACTCATTGTCTCTTGATGGCTCGAGAGAGCTAAAGATTCATATTTTCCCTCATGTAGTTTTCATATCTTTCTTTTCTCTGACTCATATCTTTCTTTTCTCCTGACTCATATCTTTCTTTTCTCTGACTCATATCTTTCTTTTCTCCTGACTCATATCTTTCTGTTTACACGACTTAACCTCTCCGATGTATGCTTAGCATCTCCTGTCCTCTGTATGCTGCATTTAGTTAGTTAGTTAGTTAGTTAGTTAGCTGATCGTCTTGGCCCAAAGGCGGTGGACAAGGCTCTCCATGTATTGGCGATTCCTTGCTACTTGCTTTAGATCTTCGGTGTTTCTGATGGTCATTGTTGAACACTCCTTGGTGATAACTCTTCTTAGTTTGTCTTTGGGTCTTCCCCAGTTTCTTTTCCCCCTGCATTTAAACTTAGCCTAAATTATGTTTGCTGTGCTGTGTCAAAACGTAGCCTCTTCTGTGTGGTCTAACAAATCTAAACCGAGTGGTAGACAGGTTTGGTTCAGATATATTATGCCATTCTTCTCTAGATGTATGTCGGCGGAGACACGTCCATTTTGGAAATTTGACGTCAGAAGACTAGATCAAAGATGGCCGTTCCCTTGGAAACATGCATGAAAAAGAACAGCGCACAATTGTTCGTTTCTTAGATAGTTAAGGTGAGAAACCTGCAGATGTTCATCGCAGAATGGAGAGGCATTATGGTGACAGGTGTGAACCTTCAGCAACTGTATGAATGGCACAGGAGGTTTAAAAGTGGAATGTAAACAATATCCCAGAGACAGCTTGCTTCCGCCGGCCTCACACTGTGAATAAGTCTGACGCTAATGCTGAAGTGGAACAAATAATATGGGAAAACGGGTGGAGTAACAATCACTTAGATGGGTAGAGAACTGAAGATTAGTCACGAAAGGGCGCACCACATTATTCACGAAATGTTGCAATATCAAAATATCTTTACTTGGTGGTTACCACAGCAACTCACACCAGATCTGAATGAACGTTGCGAGGATATCAGCTGAACTCTTTGTGAGGTTTTGAAGCTGAAGGAGATAGATGTCTTTACATATAGTCACCGGAAACGAATGCTGGGGGTGTTACTTTCGGTCAGAAACAAAGTGAGACAGCAAGGGGTGGCGACATTCTTTGTCGTCGAAACCCAAGAAGTTCTATATAATTCTCTTGGGCGGAAAATTGGTATTCACGCTCTTCTAGAACTGTAAAAGCCCATTCTTGGAGCCTTACTTGTCCGGAGGAACCATTATCAAGAGTGAAACATGCCGTGCTTTTGGTTGAGAACAACCTGAAACCTGTAATCAGATTAAATCACATAGTGGTCTGCTCAGTTCTGATGTGTTGTTTCAGCATGATAACGTGGGTCCTGACACGGCAGATGCAAAAGCTCAGCTAATTACGTATCTGCCTTTGGAGGGTCTTCTTTTCTATACTCATCCCCCATCACCATGTGACTGTTATGTTTGGACCCCCTCATGAGGGCGCTTGGAGGAGGGGGACGGTGGGTGGAAGTTCAGCGCAGCGAAGATATTAAAGAGGCAGTGTATAGTTGGCTACAGCGTCAGCCAGTAGATTCCCCGCCCCCTCTCCCACGAGGAATCCAGACATTAGTGAAGCTGTGTCAGGCTTGCACTGGACTTGCTGAGGACTACGTTGAAAAGTGATCATGAGTTTTCAGTTACGTCGTGATCGCACTAGGGATTTTTCGAAAACAGCAAAATTATACCTGTCTTTCACTTTGAATAAAGTACTTTCCTGAAAACCGATTTTCTGAATACAACATTCGGTACCTTATACTTTCTATTAATGTGAAATTAAACACGCTTTACAATCATCAGCAGAAAGTTCATTTTCATGTGAACATTTTTTCTTATCTTTTTTTATGGTGACATTTTATCTTTACAAAATATGCCCACATGTTGAACCAAGGCCGAAACGGGCTGATTCTCCTCCATAAAAATTGAACATCATCATCCTGCTGGCCCGATTATCCTCCAGTAGATTTCACTGGTTGCTTTTTTACTAGGTTTTTGATAATTCAAACCGGTTACGGTAACCGACGACCTCCGAAAGTTTCGGTATTTTTTTTATCGGTAATTTACTGGTAACAGCTGGTTATGTTAACTGGTTATATTTGTACATTTTATTCAAATGAAAAGAAAATTAATGCTATTTTTTTACATGCTCGTATGTTGTGCTGAACTTTACTTAGCCTTTAAGAGAAAGTGGTAAAATAAAGGACTTCACTGGCAGCTGTGAATCAGTGTCGATGTCAAGAGTGAAGGAGTTGGGGGAGGCGACAAATAAACGATTCATCAAGTGCTTCAGACAGATGGTCATCCAAGAAAGAGCGAGTGTCATCAGTAACAGTAGATACTGAAGAGGAGATCGGAGCATATACGGATTTGGGTCCAGAATATATGGATGATGGTCCTTTACTAGCTAACCACACACAATCTATGTATGCTGTGCTTAACCTTACATCTAAGTTAGTGAATCAAGAACGTGGAGAGCTGTTTCACTTGTCATTCCTAATTCAATTCTTTTTTTTTAACAGAACCAGGATGACAAGCTAACAAAAGAAGAGTTCTGCAAAGGTTCAAAATGTGATCCTTGGATTGTTCAGGCGCTGACAATGGAGCTACCCAGTCATCTCCCTTGACGATCAAGATTCAGGGGATTAAACTGAGGGCGATCCAATTCATATGTCTGATTATCAACAATAACATAAATTCTCTATGTCTGATTATCAACAATAATATAAATTCTCTATGTCTGATTATCAACAATAACATAAATTCTCTATGTCTGATTATCAACAATAATATAAATTCTCTATGCCTGATTATCAATAATATCATAAATTCTCTATGTCTGATTATCAACAATAACATAAATTCTCTATGTCTGATTATCAACAATAACATAAATTCTCTATGTCTGATTATCAACAATAATATAAATTCTCTATGTCTGATTATCAACAATAACATAAATTCTCTATGTCTGATTATCAACAATAACATAAATTGAGAACTTTGTAACGACTTTAGAATCCATTT
Source organism: Achatina immaculata (assembly GCA_009760885.1). Lineage (NCBI taxonomy): Eukaryota > Metazoa > Mollusca > Gastropoda > Stylommatophora > Achatinidae > Lissachatina > Lissachatina immaculata. Next base: position 31,983,856 of record CM019695.1, read on the forward strand.
TCTTCTGGACAGGGGCCTTCAGCCTATATGACCTAGATAATGACGGACTAATCACTAAATCTGAGATGGAAGAGATTGTGGACGCTATATACAGCATGGTCGGCAACCTGATGGAGCTGCCCAAGGATGAAGATACGCCACACAAACGTGTAGATAAAATCTTCCGACAGATGGATTTGGTAAGATTTCCCTAAGTCGCCAATGAATTGTTGGTTTTTTTTTTCAGTCAGCAACAAGGACTAGGAAGAACTGACGAAAAGATCAGGTCACGTGAAGGTCATAAGGTTACAGTATTTTCTGAGGGAAAAGTCGGTCAGTCATCTCCATGTCCCTTGCGGAACTTTGCCTCCCTAACAGTTCTCCTGTAGGCCTCTCGGTTGTAAGCAAGATGCCCTGCTGCTGATGCGTCCATATGCAGATTATCAAGGATGTCTTGCAGCCATCTTCGCCGTGTCCTTCCTCTCTTTCTTTTTCCCAATATATACCCCTCCAAGATGGTCTTCTCTAAATTCTCATAAACGTTTAATGTGTCCAAAATATTTAAGTTTTCTCTTTACTAGCCAACCTTCTTCAAAATTAAGTTCTTATAGTATGGATATATTTGGCTTTTTAGTGCTCATGATATTTGAAGAACTCTTGTGTAGCATTTATATCCAAAAGCATTTATGTGTTTCTCAGCTGTTAAATGTCCAGGTCTCACATGCATATGTTGCGATGTATAAGAAAGGAAAAACAAGAGCTAAATGTGAAAACATACAACGCAAGCGCCAGGAGACTGGCCATCTCAGCACAGACATTGTTGTCTGTTAATGTGGCCTAGTATACAATTCCAAAATTAGTAGAATCACTCACGGGAAGAGCTCGTCGGCAAAATTACACATGCAAAACCCACAAATGACACGTGCTTCTTCAAAACCATCTTCGAAGACAAAAAAATGCCAATATTATTACACTAAAACTACAAGAAGAGTGGTACTTCTAAAAACAGTAGGACTGAAGGTTTAATGATTGAAACTGTAGTTCTAATATCTTGTAGTGTTTGCCTATATGTTGGTAACCAATACAATAAGCTTTTGTCAAACTCATTGTCTCTTGATGGCTCGAGAGAGCTAAAGATTCATATTTTCCCTCATGTAGTTTTCATATCTTTCTTTTCTCCTGACTCATATCTTTCTTTTCTCCTGACTCATATCTTTCTTTTCTCCTGACTCATATCTTTCTTTTCTCCTGACTCATATCTTTCTTTTCTCCTGACTCATATCTTTCTTTTCTCCTGACTCATATCTTTCTGTTTACACGACTTAACCTCTCCGATGTATGCTTAGCATCTCCTGTCCTCTGTATGCTGCATTTAGTTAGTTAGTTAGTTAGTTAGTTAGCTGATCGTCTTGGCCCAAAGGCGGTGGACAAGGCTCTCCATGTATTGGCGATTCCTTGCTACTTGCTTTAGATCTTCGGTGTTTCTGATGGTCATTGTTGAACACTCCTTGGTGATAACTCTTCTTAGTTTGTCTTTGGGTCTTCCCCAGTTTCTTTTCCCCCTGCATTTAAACTTAGCCTAAATTATGTTTGCTGTGCTGTGTCAAAACGTAGCCTCTTCTGTGTGGTCTAACAAATCTAAACCGAGTGGTAGACAGGTTTGGTTCAGATATATTATGCCATTCTTCTCTAGATGTATGTCGGCGGAGACACGTCCATTTTGGAAATTTGACGTCAGAAGACTAGATCAAAGATGGCCGTTCCCTTGGAAACATGCATGAAAAAGAACAGCGCACAATTGTTCGTTTCTTAGATAGTTAAGGTGAGAAACCTGCAGATGTTCATCGCAGAATGGAGAGGCATTATGGTGACAGGTGTGAACCTTCAGCAACTGTATGAATGGCACAGGAGGTTTAAAAGTGGAATGTAAACAATATCCCAGAGACAGCTTGCTTCCGCCGGCCTCACACTGTGAATAAGTCTGACGCTAATGCTGAAGTGGAACAAATAATATGGGAAAACGGGTGGAGTAACAATCACTTAGATGGGTAGAGAACTGAAGATTAGTCACGAAAGGGCGCACCACATTATTCACGAAATGTTGCAATATCAAAATATCTTTACTTGGTGGTTACCACAGCAACTCACACCAGATCTGAATGAACGTTGCGAGGATATCAGCTGAACTCTTTGTGAGGTTTTGAAGCTGAAGGAGATAGATGTCTTTACATATAGTCACCGGAAACGAATGCTGGGGGTGTTACTTTCGGTCAGAAACAAAGTGAGACAGCAAGGGGTGGCGACATTCTTTGTCGTCGAAACCCAAGAAGTTCTATATAATTCTCTTGGGCGGAAAATTGGTATTCACGCTCTTCTAGAACTGTAAAAGCCCATTCTTGGAGCCTTACTTGTCCGGAGGAACCATTATCAAGAGTGAAACATGCCGTGCTTTTGGTTGAGAACAACCTGAAACCTGTAATCAGATTAAATCACATAGTGGTCTGCTCAGTTCTGATGTGTTGTTTCAGCATGATAACGTGGGTCCTGACACGGCACATGCAAAAGCTCAGCTAATTACGTATCTGCCTTTGGAGGGTCTTCTTTTCTATACTCATCCCCCATCACCATGTGACTGTTATGTTTGGACCCCCTCATGAGGGCGCTTGGAGGAGGGGGACGGTGGGTGGAAGTTCAGCGCAGCGAAGATATTAAAGAGGCAGTGTATAGTTGGCTACAGCGTCAGCCAGTAGATTCCCCGCCCCCTCCCACGAGGAATCCAGACATTAGTGAAGCTGTGTCAGGCTTGCACTGGACTTGCTGAGGACTACGTTGAAAAGTGATCATGAGTTTTCAGTTACGTCGTGATCGCACTAGGGATTTTTCGAAAACAGCAAAATTATACCTGTCTTTCACTTTGAATAAAGTACTTTCCTGAAAACCGATTTTCTGAATACAACATTCGGTACCTTATACTTTCTATTAATGTGAAATTAAACACGCTTTACAATCATCAGCAGAAAGTTCATTTTCATGTGAAAATTTTTTCTTATCTTTTTTTATGGTGACATTTTATCTTTACAAAATATGCCCACATGTTGAACCAAGGCCGAAACGGGCTGATTCTCCTCCATAAAAATTGAACATCATCATCCTGCTGGCCCGATTATCCTCCAGTAGATTTCACTGGTTGCTTTTTTCCTAGGTTTTTGATAATTCAAACCGGTTACGGTAACCGACGACCTCCGAAAGTTTCGGTATTTTTTTTATCGGTAATTTACTGGTAACAGCTGGTTATGTTAACTGGTTATATTTGTACATTTTATTCAAATGAAAAGAAAATTAATGCTATTTTTTGACATGCTCGTATGTTGTGCTGAACTAAACTTAGCCTTTAAGAGAAAGTGGTAAAACAAAGGACTTCACTGGCAGCTGTGAATCAGTGTCGATGTCAAGAGTGAAGGAGTTGGGGGAGGCGACAAATAAACGATTCATCAAGTGCTTCAGACAGATGGTCATCCAAGAAAGAGCGAGTGTCATCAGTAACAGTAGATACTGAAGAGGAGATCGGAGCATATACGGATTTGTCCAGAATATATGGATGATGGTCCTTTATTAGCTAACCACACACAATCTATGTATGCTGTGCTTAACCTTACATCTATGTTAGTGGATCAAGAATGTGGAGAGCTGTTTCACTTGTCATTCCTAATTCAATTCTTTTTTTTAACAGAACCAGGATGACAAGCTAACAAAAGAAGAGTTCTGCAAAGGTTCAAAATGTGATCCTTGGATTGTTCAGGCGCTGACAATGGAGCTACCCAGTCATCTCCCTTGACGATCAAGATTCAGGGGATTAAACTGAGGGCGATCCAATTCATATGTCAAAGATCAAAATTTCTACATAAAAGATTCCAATATACATAATTAAAGTTCATTATCTTTGTTTTGACATCAGCGTTTAAGACCTTCATCATTAATTGGACAAAAGAATATTTATTTCCTTCCATTTTTTTAAACTTCATTTTTTTTTCTTTATACGAAAGTTTTAAGAGCAAAAATAGCTGCTGGGGAGGTGTGGCACTGTCTCCACTGGCAGCGAACTTTAGGTGGTCAAGTATTTTTAAACATAAAGGCAATCCAAGACACATCAAACAATTTTGATTGCTTTCCCTGTTGATTGCTACAGCGTAATATACTGTTTATACCCAGTGTACGCTGAGAAGGGATGTGTGATCTGAGATTGAGAGATTAAGATGCCTTATCTAGAACAGTCGCTATGACGTATGCAAACTTTTTAAAAATAGTTTTCCTGACAAAAAGAAAAAATAAAACCCTGGACAATGCCATTAATTTGGCCTGTCATTAAATGACAGCTTAAGAAGAATGTCCTCAAACAGCAAGATCTGCAAGAAATATTTAGCCCGTGGGGGGGGGGGGAGGGTTAAAAAAAACATTCTTTTAAATGTGACAACCATCCCATTCCACACTGTGAAATTTACCCCCCTTGGTATTTTGAGGAAAACACCCCCAGTATACAAAGAGTTAAATGAAGGCATAGAACAATACAGAAGAGAAACTCCACAAGAGAGAATTGATGTGGAATGGCAATGTCTAACACAAAGTATAGAATATGCAAACAACAACTTGCCAAGAAGGACCAGCTACATGAGGCACAGTTGGATGACAGAGGATGTATCAACTCGCATGAGAGAAAAAACAGGAAGCTAAAAACTTACTGAAAAATGAAGAGATTCACAAAGAAATATGTTATATGTGCAGCCAGGCAAATAATATACATATATATAGACAGGAGAAATGTATTGCTCCAGAAGAAATTAATGACACTCACAGTACATGAGGAGTGCATGAAGAAATATCACTCACTACCAAAATAAAGTGTTTGATAAATAACTGGGGAAGTGCAAAAACATGAAAGGTCAGATAATAAGAGAAAAATATGAAATGACAAAAAGATGGGCTATATATATATCAATATATATATATATATATATATACGAGGGGCGTTCAGAAAGTAATGCACCACATTATTTTTATCAGGAGCTGTTTATTCAAAAAGCATGAAATTTATACACAATATACATAGATATGTCATGTAAACATCGGTATTATTCAACATATTCCCCATCAACTTGTACGGCTTTATGCCAGAGCAAAATAAATACATGTATATTTAGCCCGTGCCAAATTTTCTCTTGATTATATAGCCATTTCTTCGCTGCATGAATCACTCCTTCATCACCTTCAAATCTTACCCCTCGGAGTGCATCTTTAAGTGGACCAAACAGATGGAAATCAGAGGGTGCCAAATCGAGACTATAGGGCGGATGGGGTAGTACAGTCCATCCCAATTTGGTGATTGCTTCCCGTGTTGCTAGACTTGTGTGAGGTTGGCATTGTCGTGAAGGAGAAGGTCTGCTGGATTCTTGTGCGTTCGAAATCTGCGAAAACGTTGATTGAGTTTTTGCAGTGTCTTAATGTAAGCTTGCGAATTGATTGTCTCTCCTCTTGGAATAACATCAACAAGATTCACACCTTCAATGTCCCAAAAGACATTGATCATGACCTTTCCAGCTGAAGGAGTTGTCTTGAATTTCTTTCTTCATGGTGATTGCGATGATGCCACTCCATTGACTGTCTTTTTGTCTCAGGTTCAAAATGATGTGCCCAGGTTTCGTAACCTGTTACGATTTTAGCCAAAAAGATCTCTCCCTCACCATTGAAACGCTCCAATAATTCAGAAGAAATTGCTTTCCTTTGCAATCGATGGCCATTTGTGAGACTTTGAGGAACCCATCTTGCACAAACCTTAGAAAATCCGACAGCTTTTATAACTGCATTTGCACTACCATTGCTGACTGACAGCTTTAAGGCCAGTTGTTGAGTAGTGATGCGCCTATCAGTAAGAATAATGCTCTCAGCACATTTCAACATTTCTGCATTGGTGGCTGTGGCAGGACGTCCACAGCGTGGCCGATCATGCAACTCCTTATCTTCACTTATTGATTCTTTGATTTTCTGAACCCAGTGACTGACTGTACTCCTTTTGACTGCAAAACTTCCCTCCACATCACATAGATGTTTGTGAATGTTCACAACAGTTTCCTTCTCTGCAAAGTGAAATTCTATCACAATTCACTGCTTATACCGCAAGTTGCTAACATGCTCCATTTCAACAGGTCGGTTGCGGTGCAATCTGGTTCACACAATCGGCACATGTCACGTTTAAAGTGTGCAAAATTTCGTGCTTCTATCTTCATTATTAGCTGAAAAAAAAATGATGTGGTGCATTACTTTCTGAACACCCTCGTATATACCTATTTAAAGAAAACACAGACAAAAAGTCAGCTCTAAGAAACATGGTCCATCAGTAATGGAAGCAGAAGTTGAAAAAGCCATAAACAAGATGAAAGGAAATAAAGCAGTGGGACCAGATGGCATTGCCACAGAAATCATAAACGCACTGAAGGAATCTGGAGTTTACAAGACATCAGAAATGTGTACTAATGTATACGAACTGGGATATACATCTCAAGAAATGAAACACTCAGAGTTTGTGCCACTACCAAAGAAAGCAAAAGCCACAGAGTGCTCAGATTTTGGAGCTGTAAGTCTGACGAGTCATGTGAGTAAAATTCTCAAAAGAACAAAAAACAAGAACAACTTGGTTTCAGACAGAATAATTAAACGAGAGGTTATTTTTTTTATAAGAAAGTTGACAGAGACGTACATGTAAGTTCAGAAAGATAATACAGTTTTATAACTTATAAAACATTTCAGCACCTGGGTTGATTGAGAGAAAAACCTCCAGTTGGGAATGAACCTCTAACCTTTACTTTGAGAACTGAATGCACTGACCACTTCATTGCTTGAGCATCATAGTACTGAGAAATCATGACCTCATTACAGATAACTTGCATTCAAAGTTCTCTCCCTTCATTCCTTCACTTATTGTTTACGACCTCCAAAATTCATTATGAATTGTTTGTAAAACCTTTAAAAATGTCCCTGAATTTTGTTTGCTTAATAATTAAAATGAACATATTTTTATGTCAATAAAGTCGATCTTTTTTCTTATTTTTTGTGAATAATCTATAATTTGTGAGTAAAGAAAATTATACTCCTAATAATGTTAATGCACATTTAGACAGAATCAGATAAGACACTTGTTGTCTGTTCTTGGAGCCAGTGTGGTGAAGATGTTTAGCCACAGCACTATATTGGGCTGCGAGCGGGCTATGGCAGCTATTTTTTCAGGCCCAGAATGGCTTAACATGCAGGAGGTGTGCAATGTTTCTTTAGCAGACTCCACTACCATGGGGACTACATCGATCCCTGCCCTGTTAGTCTGGATAGGCTTGTTACTGGGGTCACCAACAGAGAGGTGGGACAGGCTGTTAGTCTGGAGGCACCAACAGAGAGGTGGGACGGGCTGTTAGTCTGGGGGCACCAACAGAGAGGTGGGACAGGCTGTTAGTCTGGGGTCACCAACAGAGAAGTGGGACAGGCTGTTAGTCTGGGGGCACCAACAGAGAGGTGGGACAGGCTGTTAGTCTGGGGGCACCAACAGAGAGGTGGGACAGGCTGTTAGTCTGGGGGGGCACCAACAGAGAGGTGGGACAGGCTGTTAGTCTGGGGGCACCAACAGAGAGGTGGGACAAGGTGTTAGTTTGGGGGCACCAACAGAGAGGTGGGACAGGCTGTTAGTCTGCTACAGTCGTCAGTGCTCACACTAGCTGGTGTCAGCTATGAGTTATGGACTGTGAAACTGGACAGTGTTCAAGTATGTTAAAGTAACTAAAACCTGGATGGAGAAACACACTTTTTGAATAACAGCACTAATATCATTAGCAGTTACTGCATATCAGCACTGTCCATTTTGGAAATCACTGACCCTTAACTGATGTCGGAGGTGGTGGAACCATACCTGACCAAGGCCCTGTCCCACCTCTCTCTGTTAGTACTCCCAGTAACAGGCCTAGCCAGGCTACTTGGAAAGGGATCACTATAGTTCCCACCACAGTGGTGGAGTCTGCTAAATAAAAAAAAAGTACCGCACACCCCCTACACTTTAGTTGCGCTCCGGGACTGAAAAAAAAATAGCTGCCTTGACCCACTCCCAAACTGACACAATACCGTGCCTCAACATTTCCACTGCATCGGCTGCAAAGAACACCAGCTCACAGTTTCAGGGAGAATGATGAAGAAAATCACTATCACTTATATCATTAGTTGTATACTCAGCTATGATGTGTGGTGTTGGTGATTATACTCAGCTATGATGTGTGGTGTTGGTGATTATACTCAGCTATGATGTGTGGTGTTGGTGATTATACTCAGCTATTATATGTAGTGTTGGTGATTATACTCAGCTATTATATGTGGTGTTGGTGATTATACTCAGCTATTATATGTGGTGTTGGTGATTATACTCAGCTATTATATGTAGTGTTTGTGATTATACTCAGCTATTATATGTAGTGTTTGTGATTATACTCAGCTATATGTGGTGTTTGTGATTATACTCAGCTATTATATGTGGTGTTGGTGATTATACTCAGCTATTATATGTGGTGTTTGTGATTATACTCAGCTATATGTAGAATTTGTGATTATACTCAGCTATTATATGTGGTGTTGGTGATTATATTCAGCTATTATGTGGTGTTGGTGATTATATTATACTCAGCTATGATATGTGGTGTTAGTGATTATACTCAGCTATTATATGTAGTGTTGGTGATTATACTCAGCTATTATATGTAGTGTTTGTGATTATACTCAGCTATTATATGTGGTGTTGGTGATTATACTCAGCTATTATATGCGGTGTTGGTGATTATACTCAGCTATTATATGTGGTGTTTGTGATTATACTCAGCTATTATATGTGGTGTTGGTGATTATACTCAGCTATTATATGTGGTGTTGGTGATTATACTCAGCTGTTATATGTGGTTTTGGTGATTATACTCAGCTATTATATGTGGTGTTGGTGATTATACTCAGCTGTTATATGTAGTGTTCATGATTATGCTTCTCCATTCTTTATCTTCCCTGGTGTTTCCAGTCTGGTTGTTTAACAACCCTTTTAAGACCTCCCTCACCCTTTTTGTTTTTGTTCTGTGTCTTTTCCAAGAACATTTTCATTCGTTTTTTTTTCTCACAATCCAAGGGACATGCTGCCTTATACAACAGCACCTGCAGCATTTTAAAAAAATCTATATCCCATAGCAGTTGTATGCTGTATGGCTGTCAGGTGTTAGTGCCTTCACTTTTAGGCTACAATAACATTTGAGGTAAGGGATGCCATCATCTGTCCTCGTTGCCTGTTTTCCTAGGGAGGCCCCAGCTACCCATTTTTTGAGACTGGGTTGACCCCGGTGCCAGCCAGAGAAAAAAAACAAACTTCTGCCCAAGTGCGAAATTGAACCAAAGGACCTTCTGATTAGAAGGCAAAATGCGCTAACCACTACACCATCGTGACACTGCTATGAACAGCACTAGCCCTTTAAACTATGCAGCCATGCAGATAGCAATTCCAGAGCTGGTACTGACAGCACTGGTTTGTTTGTTAAATAAAGCTAACAAAATTGTTCATCCCAGTGACTTAAAAAAAGTGAAAAAAAAAAAAAAGCATACTCAGCTGTCATACCATAGATGCACTTGTTTGGAGCAGTTTCCCTTGGGGGGAGAGGAGAATGAGGAGGGAGGTAATTTGAATATTTTGGAGGGCAATTATACACATATTTATATTATACCTTTTTCAGAACTTGTTTGGCTATTATGTCGCGAGGAGGGTGGGGAGGGGGGCATCAAATTCTTGGAGGCATAGAGGTGAGGCATGATCCAAAAAAAGGTTGGGAAACACTGACTTTGAGGATATGATGTTAGTGCCTATACTTTCCTTGGTGGGATACTAGAGTATGATATGGTCAGCATCATGCTTGACACTTTTGCTTTTCCACCCCAAGAAATACCCAGGTATCTTTTTCCAGAGCTGGTTGACTGGGTGCTTCCAGCTGGACTTGAACCACTATCTTCTATGTGAGTGAGGAACACTACACCCTAAAAAAAAGATAGTTTTATAAACACAAAGTACAGATATAGTACAAAATCGAGATCCAAAAAATGGATGCAGGAGTAATACAGCCAAATGTCTGAAGATGACAGAAAGATTTATTTTACATGGCTTAATCTCCTTTTTCAAAAAAATCATATTAGAAAAGGCTCATGGGATAGGTGACAATGAGGACTACGTGAGATCAGACCAAGTATCAGAACCTGGAATCTGGTTACATGATGAATAGTTAATATAAACTATTAAAAAAATGTCACCCTGTGAGTAAATAAGAAACAAGCATGTTTCACAGACAACATGTGGGCTACTTGAAGCAATCCAAAAATAGGCAGGATATTGCCAGAGCTTGTTCATAACTACTGATGCATGTCTTCAGTGACCTGAGAGCTGTTATAGTTGCTTCAACTCTCTATGATGGAATCTCCTGTCTAGTTGCTTGTATTTGTTGTCAAAGACTGTATCATTTCACATCAGCAGTTTGATAACAGTCAATCACAAAACACAAAAATTGTAAAACAATGAAAACCAATTATTAGAAAAATGGTCCACTTTATTTTGTGGGTTAAAAAAAAAAAACTGAAAAAAAAAAAAAAATTCACTTGGTGTTTCCTACATTCCAAGCCCATTTTTTGGTTTTCAAAAAAAAAAAAAAAAGAAAAAAAGGCATAAAGACTGGAGGTGACAACATATATATATGTATATGACAAATAACAAGTAACTGCAATCAAATGCCATTAATAATTAAAATCTGTTTAAGTACACTTGTCAGTCACCCTTAATTCTGACATTTGCTAATCTTAAAAAAAAAAAAAAATTCAACTCAAGACAGAGTTCAATTAAATGCTTGAGAACAAAATGGTGACCCTGTGTTAGATGAGTTATTCTGGCGATGAAAACCAAATCTGGCCAAAACTCTCTCCCACTTCATCAGAGTTCTCCCACAAACAGAACTAATATTCTCCCCCTTTTGGTGTGGTTAATGAGACAGAACTCAACATGGTTCCCTGTCTAGCCCCGAGTCCTCAGATCAAGTCATCAGAAACTACTGCTAATCTGACACAATGCCCTTGTGTTAACAAGACTGCCACAGCATCAACTGCAAAGAACCCAAGACTCATGGACATCAAGATTCAGCCAGTTAAATACATTTGTCTTCTGGAATTTTTTTTTATTATAACTTTAAAACAAAAAATGTTTTTTTGTCCACAAACAAAAGTCTAGAATACACTGTGAGCTAGGTGCTATGTCAAATGTCAGGTATGGAGCTGTTTACTTTGGTTTACTGAAATACTTATGGAGAAAACTGCAGAAATAATTTTTAAGCAGTAATTTTATAAGAGAGATGAGACATTACAGTAACATTTCAGTTCATCAAAATATCTGCTTCACAACTGATCTGTCCAAAAGACACATACAAACTATACATAACACAAGGTCTTTTCACAATATCATTGCCTGCTCATAAAACAAGGTCTTTCACAATATCATTGCCTGGTCACTCTACAAGATTTTTCCCATGTGTTCATTGCTTGTTCAGTTTCTGCATTAGAATTTATCCTTGGTGGGAAATACCTCGGCATCATTTGCTAAAATAGCCATGTCATGAACACTTGAGGAAAAGAAAAAAAAAAACAAGCCATATCTAGCAAACAGCTGCTGAAGCTGAGATGGAACTGCATGCACCATAGCTGGGGGCTGATGACTGGTAAAATCTATTCACTGACCTAAGAACCAACAAGGTGCAGTGGACAGTGACTGCTTTGTCCATCCGTTGAAAGTTTTCTTCCTTTCAGCTTCTCACAAGCACGGAGCAGTGCATCTTGGTACAGTTCTGTCATTTCCGGCTATTACATGTAGCACTTCAGATACAACTAGACAGAGGTTTAAAAAAATTTATAGTCATATTCAGAGTTCAAGTGCTAGGTCATGCTATCTAATTGCTGCTAAAGTTAAAAGTGTTCTCCAAGGCTCTTCCATTCTGTCTCCTCTAGGTCATGCTATCTATCTGCTGCTAAAGTTAAAAGTGTTTTAAAAGGCTCTTCCATTCTGTCTCCTCTAGGTCATGCTATCTAACTGCTGCTAAAGTTAAAAGTGTTTTAAAAGGCTCTTCCATTCTGTCTCCTTTAGGTCATGCTATCTAACTGCTGCTAAAGTTAAGTGTTCCCCAAGGCTCTTCCATTCTGTTTCCTAGCCTTGGCTGCAAAGCCTACAAATGATGGATGGTGCTTGAGTTTATGTATCTGAACTCTGCTCCCATATGGGTTTCTGTTGGGGGATATCTTCAATTGCTAAAGAGATGTAATGGCCTCCAGTGGCCACTTTCATATTAAAACAGGAACCCACGGTTTTACAAGCTCCTTCTCTCTATATCACTGACTTCCAAAAGTCCAAACTATTCTCAGCAGAAACTACTCCACAATATAACTGATGTTTTCTTCTCTTTTATAGTTCTTGTGAACTATAAAAATATACAAATTTTTATACGGTTGCCTCTGGTCTCACAGAATACATTAAATATCTAATAGGCTGGGTAAAAATGAGATCTAATGATACAATATCCATATACAACAACTGCTAGGCTATAATGAGAGATAATGACATGTACTGATTGGATATCACTTTTCAAAACAAACAATAAATGTTTGTTAAGCTACTAAAAATATTACTAATTCACAAGTAACACTTTTTTATCTTTATTATGCACTTTCTAAGGAATACAACGTTGCACATTTCAGTAACATTGATATAAATTTACCTTTAAAAAAAATGTTACAAGAATGAGAAACAGTATGAAAATGTGATACATTAACTGGTGTAATTTTGAAGGTAACAGTTCAAATTTTTCAAATGGCAAAAGCAAAATTTTCAAATTAAAAACCAACATCTATCACAGATTTGGGCTGAAGGGTAAGATAAATCTGGCTACATGAAACATGGGGTACAGCTGATTCTTTTCTCCCCTTCCAGGAAAAAATCCACAACATGCTCAGCATAATATGATGAGCACTGGTTTAATCCAGATACAAAAAGAAGTCACAGACACACACCATGAATCAAGCTCAAACCAATTATCAGTCTTTACATCAGGAAATTTCTGTCAAGCTGTTGAATTTGATCACTTTATCATTTCATTATTATTTTTTTTTTACAAGTACTCATCTTGTCTCGTAAGGGTTCCCGTTTACTGTACGGAATTCAGTGAAAGCTCTGCATACTTTAAACATTTTCAACTATTATCTGTAGGAGACCCACATTCCTGCACTGCCAGATAAGCCTTATTTAAACCAAGACCAAGAAACATCAGGAGATTAGCAAAAACTGCCTATTTGAAAAAAAAATTTAAGCCAAATGTAATTCTAGAAATGAAAGATTTTACACAGCATTTATCAATATAGTCTACAGCTGATCTTGACAAGAAATTATCCGATAAGGCTGCTGTGCCCAGGTATTTCAGCTCTTTCAAACTGCGTTCCTTCATTCTTCCCAATTCTCAGCCTTGTGTCACAACCTCCTGACAATACATCTTCACTCATACAGCAGCTGAATCCTCATGTTTTTTTCTCTTGTCACATTCAAAAGCAGTCAGTGGATTCAAGCACTATAAAGAATACCTTGTGATGACACTACATCTTGCTGGCAGAAATACAGATAAAGCCAGTGACAGCAATTATTGAGGAAAGACGCTGGTGATGGTTGGGACATGTGCTCCAAATGAATGACAACTCACTACCAAAAATAGCACGAAGATGGACACCAGAGGGGAAAAGAAGTAAGAGTAGACCAAAAGAGACATGGAGAAGAACAACAGAGAGGATATTGAGCAATTGAGGGCTCACCTGGGAAAGAGCGGAAAAATAAGGCAAAGGACAGGCATTTGTGGAAAACCCTTGCGGAAGCCCCATGTGCCCTGGGCACTTAAGGTTCAGGGAGGGAGAGATGACACTATCATCATGACCTGCTCATGTAACTTTCTCTACAAAACATCTCCAATTTGATGTGCCTCCTTGCCTTGACAGCACACCTGTCCAAGCTGCTTCATGCCTTCCCCTTGATGTTGCCTACTCAACTGTATCACTGCCATCCTTCTGCTCTCCTGCCAGCACAATATTCCCATCCACTATGGCTTTCATTATACTATTGTGCTACCTGTTGTTATAAAATAACAAGCATCTCCTCTACTTTACAACACATCTGAAGCACACGTGACATGTATGAGTTTTAACAAAAAAATATATCAATAAACCTTGCCTTCTTTCAGCCTGCTGCACCTGTTTTAACCACATATCACCACTCTTTGTAACATTAGCTATTACAATAAGAAGTCAATATTTTCTCTACGCCGCACAACCTATTCATATCACTCACAATGTTGAGCTCCTATAAAAATCACAGGAGCCACGTAGTATCGATAATTTTCGTGAAATAACACACCAAGTCAGTCACGTGTCACATCATCCTCAAAAGATAAACAGAATCACACTATGCTCTATGACAGTTTCTTCTAGAAAATATTTTGAGCACAACTTCCTGTTAGTAAAATTAAGCTGCGTATCTCTGCTGGGCCCAAAATTTGTTACACATGCAGTCTGTCCTTGTAAGCAGCTAACTTTGAGGGGAAAGACAATCCACACTTGAAACAGATGCAGTTCTTTATCAGCAGTTCTGTGGAGGTAATACAAAAAAACTATTTATGGCCCTATTATAAATCAAATCATATTCACATTTCCTAAATGCTTTCTGCAGAGGAAAAAAAATTTGGTGCATTGGAAAACTGTGTATTAAATCTATTTTCAACATAAGCAGAACTACAGTGGAATATGGTACTATGCTCATGAACTCTTGGAACAAGCTTGGGGAAGAAATGTAACGACAAACTAAGATAGTTAAATGACGATATAAAAATCTGAGATTAGGAAACTTTCTGACTTTGGACTGAAACTGTTAATTTTGTTCACTGGAGGAATTTGAAATTATAACTAACCTTAGAGGTTTAGAACATAAACTGATTTTTTTAGGTATATTTGGTGTATGAAGTAATATCACACACAAATGGCCATATGAAATAATACCACACACAAATGGGAGTATGAAGTAATACCACACACAAATGGGAGTATGAAGTAATACCACACACAAATGGGAGTATGAAGTAATACCACACACAAATGGGAGTATGAAGTAATACCACACACAAATGGGAGTATGAAGTAATACCACACACACAAATGGGAGTATGAAGTAATACCACACACAAATGGGCGTATGAAGAACTGTAAATCAACATAAAACTTGTGTCATATACTGTTGCAATCTGAGGGACACATTCAAGTGGAGGTCACAATAACACAGACTTATCTAAAGCTTAAAGATGATGGTCCTAACCTAAGTTGCTCCTTACCCGTCCTGCCCATGACTAACAATAGGAGGCCACAGGTGTAACATCAGGACTACCAGTCCTTAGCTTGTCCGCTGCGCTGTCACTCTGCATCTCAGCCAGTCTCAGAATGTCCTCTGCCAGGGCCTCTACTGTGGTGTACCTGACCTTGTCGAAACTGAAGATATCCCGAATAAATCCAAGCACAAGACCCTGTTGATGAATCAAACGCTCCCTCAGAAAATGCACATGCTGCAGTTGCATGGTCAAAAAGAAATAAATTTTCATCCAAAAAAAAACAAAAGAACAATATTTAAAACCCCTGTGATAACGCAGAGAAGTACGGGTTGCTCCGGATATCCACCTCTGGAGCACAGGATCTTGGATTGTAATAAGGGCTGTGGAGTCAGTACACCAAACCTCTGACTCTTGATTCTTCTATTTTTCTTCTGACTCCATAAATGAAAGATTTCTACAGACTTTGACTCCACTTAAACATGCTTCACACTCTTCATTACTGTCCAGTAGTGACTCCATTAATCATTAATGGTATATTTCTTCTCATTACATAGCCTTGATTTGAGTCCCAACAAATGTTTGGATATTTTCTTTCACATACTCAAGGTATCTTATCTCTTGGTTAGTAAGACTGGATCCCAGCCTCTGAACACTTCATGCAGGGTGAGTTGCACTAGTATATCCAGTATATTAAGGGAAAAAAAAAAGAAGCAAATAGGAAACAATGAGGTCTGCACTCAGTAATGCCACAGAGCTCAGTGTTTACGGTTAGCCTTGAAAACTACAAAGCACTTAATGACTGCCTGGATAGTGCACTGTCTTCTCATAGCTAGGCAGGTGGTTGCTCAACCTATAGGAGTCTGCAGTTCAAGTCACAGTCATTCTCCTGTTACTTTTCCTTCTCTCATGTCTAAAGTGCTTTGAATTCTCTGAATGAACCAAACAACACTGTTCCCCATCTCACTGATGGAAACAAGACACATATATTTGTGACTGATTCTGTGATGACACATAAAAATACTACTAAGATATATAATTTATATACATTTATGCATATTTCTAAATCTTTATTGAAACAATGAGAACTAAATTACATGAAAATAAACAACAAAAGAATTAACAAAGAAAGAATTTCAAATGATTGCCTTGTCTTGTTACTTATCCATTTAAATAGTTAACATTTTTGTATTAACCCTGGCAATGTTAACAACCTGGCTTCATTTCTTACATCAGAAAATAATAATAATAATAATAAAACAATTACACCAAAAACTTCTCAAAACACTAGAGCCAGGTTAAATGAGAAAAACACTAAGAAGAATTCAGAGAATACAAACCTTGAAATAACAGCACATTTCCTTCAGTTCTGAGTTTGGTCCCAAAAAACCCCATGCTAGTAGAGGGCTGGTGTGTTCAGATATGGAGTAGAAGTGAGCAATGAAGCCATCATTAAACTGCAACATGAGAGACCAGTGAAGAAAACATGACTTTCCTGTGCCAGACATTTTTTTTTTTTAACACAAGAGATATATCTCTAAATCAAGTGATGAGCTCCACCAGTCTCTTTTTTTTTTTTCATTAAACTGCTATGGATCTGGGTGAAGTCCCTTAACTCTTTCATGACTAGCGATCCCTAGAAGGATCTTTGTGCACAGGTAGTGCCCGACCAAAGAGACTATAAGGATTCGGACTTTCTTTCGTTTAAAACACGATGTTACTTTTCATTTAACCAGTTAGAACTCTTCTGAATACAAAGTTAAACTACTATTTTAAACATGGGGAATGGAAGCCATATTGGAAATATAGATGGGGGTAAAATTCAAGTTTATTTCGAGACTGAGTGGTAGAATGGTCACACCGACCGACTAGACCTATCTTACTATATGTGTTTCTCGTAGCTGTAGATCTGTTAGATTTATCAGATGTCACAAACATCCATAAATACTGATTTTTCTGTGTTGAAATTTGAATGACTATGTAATTTATATTGAATTAAGACACAGGTAAGGTAAGTATAAAGTAGATTTTATTGCTCAGCCCTAACATTTTTTAGTGCCAAAAAATTGATCCATCATTTCACACCAATTTTTTCTTTTCTTTGTTTTTTTTTAATGACAAATAACTTCATTTATGGAATCTTCATTCATTTCCACTTATTTTAATGTGTGATACACATGTGGTGATCATGGAATTAAGTTGGTACAATAACTTTTACACAGGGACCACCGTTCTCCAAAATGTCCGCGCCCTTCTCCAACGTCCGCATTGTCAGAAACTAAGGATCGATTGGAAGTAATGTGGTCGTGAAAGAGTTAGTCTTAAAACTAACTTTCTCATAATATTCTAATAGCTCTTTATTTGCTGAAAAGTTGTCAGTGCAGTGCAATCTGGCATGCCTACCATTCATTCATTCATTTGCATGTCCCTTGTGGAACTTTGCCTCCCTAACAGCACTCCTGTAGGCCTCTCGGTGAGCAAGATGGCCTGCTGCTGATGCATCCAGACACCGAATACAATTAATTGTTTTCTGAATAGTCCCGAAAATTTTGTTTAGTAGATAGTCATTTATAATGTATGTAGTTACTTCTGTACTGAGTGAATGTTTAAGAGCGAAACGTAAATGTTATATTTTATTTTATGTCTCTCAGCTTCAATGTTAGTTATGTTTGTTATATGAACAGCATATTTGCAGAATGTCTGGAATAGAGTGAAAGATGTATGATAAAGGGCAGAATGTCAGACGGGCCTGCGTGCCCAATTCTTAACCCTTTTGAAATAAAGATCAGTCAGTCAGTCAGTCAGTCCATTTGCAGATCATCAACAATATCTTGCAGCCATCTTCACCTTGGTCTTCTTCTCTTTCTTTTTCCCATTCTGTACCCTTCCTTCTAGATTATCATGATGTTTAATGTGTCCAAAATATTTAAGTTTTTTTTCTTCAATCCTCTTTACTAGCCAGCCTTCTTCAATATTAAGTTCTTGTAGTAGATATATTTGTTCTTTTTTTGTGTCCATGATATTTGAAGAACTCTTCTGTAGCATTTACACTCAAAGGCATTTATGTGTTTCTTAGGTGTTTTGTTAAGTGTCCTGGTCTCACAGGCATATGTTGCAATGGGAAAGATGCATGCCCTTAAAAATCTTATTTTGTAGTTCTGTCTGTTCCTCTCCACAGATTCTTTAGTTGTTTTACTTTCTGAAGAGCGAGAGATGTCTTCCTTTTAATTTCCATCAATGTATTTCCATTATTAGTTAGTAGTGATCCAAGATATTCAAAACTCTCCACTTCTTCCAGTTTTTCCTCACTGATACATATTTCAGCTGCCTTGTTTGTTTTGTCAGTTGTCATCAATTTAGTTTTCTTTGCATTTAGATAGAGGTTTTGCTCTTCGCTGTTCTTGCGGACTGACATAATTAGTTTTTCCATTCCTTTTTGTGTTGTGGACAGTAATACTGTGTCATCAGCATATCTAATCTCTGGTATTTCATAACCTCCAATTGTTATGACATCGTAATATTCTTTGTCTACATTTTCTCTAACATTCCTCATTATATTTTCACTATACAAGTTAAATAAGTAAGGCAACAATATGCACCCCTGACGGACCCCTTGTTTTATGTCAAACCAAGTTGTTGTTTCACTATTTATTCTTACTGCTGCTTGTTGGTCTAGATACAGCAGTGATGTTAATTGTATCAAATGTGTTGGAAATCCCATTTTTTCCATTATTTCCCACATTTTCTGGTGTTGTACACTATCAAATGCCTTTGAGTAGTCTATAAAGGCTAAATATAGATTAACATTAAACTAACTGCATTTCAATGCCTACGATTGTATACAGATATTCTGTATATTTAGATACTTCTAAATAATACCTTAGTATTATATCAATTGCCTAATTTTTATTGCCGTGTTGAAGTATGGTTCTAGTAATTAATCTAAACTGATTTACCAGTATAAGAATGGAGAAAAAAGGAAAAAGTGGACAAATTCAGACATTCAAAACAAACTGAGCAAAACCACTTCATTGCTCACATGTTATGGTTTATAAACCAAAATAACTCACTCAGGTCTTGGACCAAAATATACCCACCTTCAGTAAACTTCTTTTGGCTTTCAACACTGACCATACAGCAGTGGCCAGAGCCTGAAAAAATTTGCAAAATGAAGCAGGAATTTTTTAAGAGGATCTATCCTTTACAGTTAATGCAACAGTGAGTGTTCATGAATATCTAAGGATCTGAAATGGCAAAGAATGACTGGAAATACTCGTGCATTGGTTCCTTCTTTACATGCTTTGTTGGATAACACTGGCAATCATGTCTGTTCATCTTGAGCAATCTTGGTGTTACCAATCAATTCAAACTCTTTTCTTTTTTTCCATAACACTATTTTATACCACTGAGATATTTTTTCACTTGGCCTTTTTTTTTTTTTCAATTTTACAGTTGTTACCAAATTCTCAAACTTCTATCTTCTCATGACCATTATTAAGTATTGTTTAACAAATTAAAATATAATAATGGTGTATTGTCATTCAAATGTTAAAAAAATATCTTAAGGAAATGTCAATAAACTATTTCAGCAAATTAAAATACCTTTAACCTTCTTCTGATCATTCTTCAACTGTGAAAACTGCTGTTTTTTTTTTTTCTTCTTGCAGCCAATGCCATGATGATGTAGATGCACAGCCATCATGTTGGGAAGGGAATACAATACAATGGGTTGCTTGAACATCCAGTGTGGACCCATGGAATGATCTTCTCAACAGGCTCCCCTACCATCATGGATAAGGTTAGCCTTACCCAATTAGCAAGACTGAATACATCATTGTTTTACTAGGCACACCCACAAAGATGTGGGATAAGATCTTGGTCAGCTATGGTCTGTTGGCCATGGTAACCAGCCTAGTCCAGCCATACCAGTTCCCATCTGAACCTGTCAACATGTGACTCTGACAGCATATCCTCACAAACTTGGTAAAATCAGTGAACCCACTAAACAAGTCTACAATACTGATCAATGAGTGTTCAGTGGATCTATCTGTTGTTCACTTAATACTTACTGTTTCCTTAAAACCATTTGACAACCATCTGTTCTGTACAACAGTCAGAACAGTTGAAGGAGGATTGGCAAGATCATCAAAGGCATCCATCATGATAAAATCTAGCACAATGTCATAGAATGACATACATCGAACCTGGAAGCAGTAAGTCTATACTCAGACTCAAGTGAACATTTTGGTAAAAGCTGATGGGTAAAAGAAGTTTGTTTTTTTTTAACACCTGTCAGTTAATACTGTACTAAGTATTTGTGACACAAATAACATATAAGGTCACTGTCTGATTATGTGCTGTGCTGGTAAGAGATGATGACGATGATACTTCTCCAGTCTGCTATCTCTCTGCTGTCTCCAATTAATTCTGTTGCCTTCCCTTTCTGATGCAACCAGGACAGCCCATTCAGATATCTTTCTCTTAGCACCCCCTCCCCCCCTTCAGTTTTCCAGTGTGTACCAGGTTCTCTAACTCCTGTTTTCTGATCTCATGTCTAAAATACTCGATTGCTTTTTTTGTAGTCTGTTTAAGTATGAATTTAGTTTGAGGATGACTTCCCTTTGCATTCTGTTGGTCTGTGTATGGATTTCTCTACTAACCTTTATTTAAAGAGACTAGTCCACGAGGCTGGAGGGTACCTGTTTTGGTCTGCTGCTGTGTATTTAAATATTCACAACTAGCCTCCACATCTTGACAGACTCCTCTTAACGTGCAACAAGATATACTCATAGTAAGCCTCAATTTCCAAGACAGATCTAAAGGGCAATAGCCCTTTCATGAAATCCCAACACCATGGACAATTTGTCAAGTCCCAATCCACTGGCCCAGCCTCCCATACCACAGCAGTCTGCTTACTGAGCCTGGTAGAGGGAGGACACGGGTGATTCACTTTCCCTCATGACAGGCTGTCATTCTGAACACTGTCACCTTTGCTCCCACTGTGTCTGCACACTTTTATTTCTCACTGTATACTAATGAGAACAAGCACAGGATAACCATGAAACATTGAGTTGACAACACAGTTTTCATTCACTCACATGAGCACGTGGGAAGTTACTGGCAGTTTAGATTACTGGTCATCTATGGTCAGTCTTTGATTTATAATCAAAATCCTCTCTTCCCTCAACAGATAATGATTTATCTTTAACCCTTTCTCGTACTTTGTGAAAGATTTCTTAAACCAGTCTTGTTTTTCCAATCTTGTGTCAAATTCTCCTTAGACCAGTGCTTTATTTCACAAATTTTATTAATTTTAAAAAAATTATTCAGTCTTGTTTCAGTTCAGGTATAAAATTATATAAACTTCACATGACAAAATACACCAAAAAAAAAAAAAATTAAAAATAACATTTAAATGAAATGAAGGGCATATTTAAATGTAAATAAACAGGGGTTTGAATGAATAAACTTCATTAAAAAAAAAAATGGATAGAAATGGGTTCTAAAACTTTGTTAGGATGCAACTCCTTGCAACCTAGGCCACATCCTCAGCAGTGCACCCTGAAAGAGTATTGGTTTTTTTTTGGTCCTCTCACTCTTTATTCCTTCATCATTCCTCCCTGGATGTTCTCACTCACACTCATTTTTGGGATCACAGGGTAAACCTAACATACCTTTCTCACTGCCTCTCAATGTGGAGATCTGAATGTTACCACTAAGTCCATCATTTTCTGCACCATCATTCACGAATTATAGTTTTGTACTATACCTGTTATGTCTGCTAAAAGATTCAGCTCTACAAACAAACAAACAAAATGGTGTACCCCTCTTCCTCTCAGTTCTTCCTCTATCATTGGCCAGTTTGATTCCACGCTCACAAACTGCATCATCTTATCATAGCTTATGTAGAACTCTTCAACATCCTGGAATTAAAAATACTGAAAATAGCTTTATCAATGAGGGGTGTGGTGGGTGTTGGGGGGAGTCCTGTACTTGTGTGCTTCTACTTAATTATGTTAATGCCAGTTTTAAAATAAGGAGTCTTAGTACAGGGGTGTTCAGCCCTTTTATTTTCTTTCTTTGTATCATGTAGTGATTGTGCCAGGATTTTTTAAAACTAGTACAGTTATACCCGTGTTTCACTTTGCATGAAGTACTTTCTAAAATACAGTGGTACCTTGGCATACATCTACACTCGAGTTCAATGAGTCACAACTGCGCACACTACCCTTGTTTACCTCTTTCGAAACAATGCTATGATGCCCATGAGCGTCAGCACGCTGCTGCTACTATTCAGTATACAACTCGCAATATAACTCTGAATTTTCACGTGATTTCGTGTTAATTTTTTGTAAACTCATTAACAATGAGTTTCAAGAAAGTTAATAAAAAGGGTCAAGCAACAAAGAAAATTGTTAGGATCACCATGGAGGTGAAAAAAGAGATTGCTGAAAAGTATGAAGATGGCATGTGTATCTGGGACTTGACTATTGCATACCATATGCTGAGAACGACAGTATCTATGATTGTGAAAAACAAAGACGCTATTAAATTGGCTAACGTTGCAATGGGGGTGAAACTGATTACCAAACAAAGATCAGAGACATTAGAGCATGATGAGAAATTGCTTTTGATCTAGATAACAGAAAAAAAGGTGTGATGACAATAGTGTATCAGAGGTGATAATTTTCATTTATGCACAGTATATATTTCACCCATTGCATTTGTATTTTAGTATTAAACAGTGTTATAATAATAACAACAGGATTTTTTTATAAGAATTGATTAATTATTTTCCCTTTACTTATTATCGGGAAAAGTTCATTTCGTATATGTCTAGTTTGGTATAAGTTCAAGGATCTGAAACGGATTAATGACATATACCGAGGTACTATTTTACTGGCTTTCTCAATGCAACAATCATCATCATCATTGCCTTTCATTCCCTTGAGAGCACAGGCCACAGATAAAGGCTCTCCAGTCATCCCTGTTCTTGGAATTTTTCTCTGCTTCCTTCCATGTGTATCCCTTGTCTCAGAGCACTGTCATAATTTCTCTTCTCCAAGTAAGTCTAGGTCTTCCTTGTTTCTATTTCCTTGAGGATTCCATGTCAGTGTCTGTCTTGCTATGCTGGTATTTGGTTTCCTCAAAGTGTGACCAATCCACCTCCACTTCCTAGACATGATTTGTAGGTTCATAGGTTCTTGTCCTGCCCTTTCCCAGACCTCCTCGTTCCTGATCTTGTCCTGCCATTTAATGCTTAAAATCCTCCTCCAGCAGAGTTTATGTTTGTTTGTATCCTCTGTTACATTGTCTTGGTCACAGCCCATGTCTCCAAACCATATAGCGGACAGTCTTTATGTTTTGGTAATATAAAATTAAACATATTTTACAAACATCAGCAGAAAGTAAATGTGCATGTGAAATTTCAAATTTTATTTGCGATGAGACTTAACGATTACAAAATACTCATGTGCTGAACCAAGATTTAAAACTGGCTGATTCTCTTTCATGCAAAATGAGCATCAACAATCTACTGGCCCAATTATCCTCTAACTGATTCTGCTGGTTACTTTTTAGCTAGCTTTTTTGATGAACTGGCTATGGCAACCACCAACCTCCAAAAATTTTGGTTTTTATCTTTTTTTTTTTTAAGTGATAATTTACCAGTACCTACCGGTTAACATGACCACTTAACCATGAACCCTTGCATAAGATAACATGTGTACTTGTCTTTATTTATAAGAACTTTCTCCCACCGAAATAATGAAGGCCATCACTTACAGCTTTGGCCTCTGACTTTCAAGTTACCTCCTGACTTTTCTGTGTCTGCATCTAACTATTCTACTTTTACAACTTCTTTAATGTGCACTCAAGGACTGTTTGAGAAACTCTGGACTTTGCATAATCAAAATTACATAGATTCATTCTCACTGTCTCTGAGGCATATTCTACATAATCACTGAAGACACCCTTTTACACAAAACAGAACTGTCAATCACAGACTACACTTTGTTGTGAGTGTCACTCTTATCTTTCTAGGACTCTCTTCCTGCTTCATCCTACTGATTTTATCAACTTCTTGTCTGAAAGTTTTATACTAGAGTAAAACTTTACTCATAAAAAGAACAATGTATGCCATATTTAGCAGTCAATTCCAAGCCTTTGACATCTGATGCATAAAATCTGTATATATATATATAGGGCATCTTATTAGTTTCCCTCCATTTTAGGAATTAAAGCCACTTATCTTGAGCTGTCATCAACATAGCATATTTTGTGTTTTTTTTTTATTCTGTCCTCAACAAAAAAAAAAACCCCTCCATACTTTACTGCAGTGAACCCATGCTTCCTGATAGAAAAACGTTGTTCAAGCCAACGGTTGCCTTTTTTCACATTAAAAAAAAAAAAAATACTTCATTTCAAAATTAAGTCTAAGATTCTCACTATCCCAATCTTGAAAAACTTAGCCTGACTTCTGACACACAGATCCATCACTAAGAGTGCACATAATTATGCATTACTTCATCTGCTTTAATCATTATATCTCAAGATTAACTACTTAGGATGTACAGAACTAAGCTACTTACTTTATCTGCCTTGATCACTATATCTTGAGACTTAACTAGTTAGGATGTACAGAACTAACTACTTACTTTATCTGCTTTGATCAATATATCTTGAGACTAACTAGTTAGGATGTACAGAACTAACTACTTACTTTATCTGCTTTGATCACTATATCTTGAGACTAACTAGTTAGGATGTACAGAACTAACTACTTACTTTATCTGCTTTGATCACTATATCTTAAGACTAACTAGTTAGGATGTACAGAACTAACTACTTACTTTATCTGTTTTGATCATTAGATCTCACAATATACTACTTAGGATGTACAGAACTAAGCTACTTACTTTATCTGCTTTGATCATTTGATCATTATATCTCAAGATTAACCACTTAGGATGTACAGAACTAAGCTACTCACTTTATCTGCTTTGATCAACATATCTCCTACAAGCCTTCTTCCCACAGCCTTGAACCAGTCTTTCTTCTCCTCCTCCTGAAATATCATCTATGAGGGAAGACATAAAAAAATTGCATTTCTGAAACAAAAAGAAATAAATGAAAAAAATACAGGGGGGGGGGGGGGGGGGGGGGAGACGGACAGACAGACAGACTGACACATCCACCCACACACAACAAATTCAGTCATTTGCATGCCGCTTGTGGAATTTTGCCTCCCTAACAGAACTCTTGTAGGCCTCTCGGTTGTGACCAAGATGGCCTGCTGCTGATGCATCCATATGCAGATCATAAACGATGTCTTGCAGCCATCTTCACCTTGGTCTTCCTCTCTTTCTTTTTTCCATTATGTACCCTTCCCAGATGGTCTTCTCCAGATTATCATGACGTTTAATGTGTCAAAAATATTTTAAGTTTTCTCTCTTTAATCCTCTTTACTAGCCAGCCTTTTCAATATTAAGTTCTTGTCTTGTAGTATGAAGATATTTGTTCTTGTTTGTGTTCATGATATTTGAAGAACTCTTCTGTAGCATTTACATTCAAAGGCATTTATGTGTTTCTCAGCTGTTTTGTTAAGTGTCCAAGTTTCACAAGCATATGTTGCGATGGGAAAGATGCATGCCCTCTCCACTTCTTCCAGTTTTTCCTCACTGATACATATTTCAGCTGCCTTGTTTGTTTTGTCAGATGTCATCAATTTAGTTTTCTTCACATTAAGATAGAGATTTTTGCTCTTCGCTGTTCTAACAGACTGACATAATTAGTTTTTCCATTCCTTTTTGTGTCGTGGACAGTAATACTGTATCATCAGCATATCTAATCTCTGGTATTTCATAACCTCCAATTGTTATGGCATCGTAATATTCTTATATATATATATATATGACAAGATAAAGTTAATTAAGAATTCTGATAAGTTATTTTAAATTCTCTCTCTTCTCTTTAACTCACTATATCATGCCAAAGAACAACTAAGTTCAATGGCATGATGTCTGTGAAGACCGACTAAAATAATTCTGCATGTTATGATATATAAACTAAGTTCTGTTCGCTCAATTTCATCTTCAAAGTTTACTCAACTACTAAAAAAAAAAAAGTACCTAAAAATTTCAATACAACGTTTACAAATTTAGAAAACACCACCTAAGACCTGCTACCAAATTCAAAATCATATATATATATATATATATATATATATATATATATATATATATACAGAGCACATGTGTACAATTTATGGACCAACCAATAAATGACATTTGAACATACCTGAAATGCTAGACGAATACCATGGAGCTTTGCTAGAAACTCCACATCTGACAGGCATTGAACCATCTCAGGCCTGAGGATGAGAAAGTTCCTGAACGTTATAAAGACTAAGACCAGCGAGGCTGTACTAATACTGTATGCAGCCCTGATGTGTTTGCAAGCATTAATTATCAAAGTGGCCAGACTACCAAATGAACATTAAACAACTAAATAACCTAACATTAAACAATCAAATATTAAATAATGATTTGACTAAACATTTCACAGTCACGTGGCTCAACATCAAGCCATCAATAAAAAGCATTCTTCACAGTTTAGTCTAGCCAACCACATGCCTCTAAAAGAGTGAGAAAACAAAAATATAAGTCCCTGAAAACTTCCAAGATAAAGGCTCTTGTTCTTTTCTTCACACTTTCAACTCTTTCTCTCTCCTCCACATACCCCTCATGCTGATCAAATCAAACTGGCAAAGCTAGCTACAAAAGTTTTAAAAAAATAAAAAAATTTTTAAAAAAACGAAATCATCAGTCTGTATAAGCATTTTCTAGATCCTTACTGGGATACACATCTTCTAAATCAGCAGGTTTTAAATTGGAAATTAACCAACCTTATCGAGGTGGTGAAAAGATCTGGAGTGAAAGTCGGGGGGTATCATCAGAACCAAATTAGTGAAAAACATTTGGGGGGTGTGCTAGGGACGTGATCTGGGTGACAAAGAAGTGACAATCTGAAAAAACTTCAGGAAATCACCATTCTGGATCCTGACTAGCGTAAGGCCATCACCAAAAAATATATCTGCATGGTCAACTACACATACATGCATACACTTCAGATAACTATAATGTCACAACCAATTTCACCAACATTTGTAAGACTTGACAAACATTGCCTTGTAAAACGTTGCCCGTATTTCACAGTGATTACCTAATTGTCCGACAAGGTACATTCCCATACTTCAGCTCCAGCATCCCAGCCTCATACAAAGGAACATGATGCAGAATGTCACGATTGAGGTCAAGGTCTGTCAAGTGAGCCATCTACAGAAATGGATAAACCAGTTATGTATTTGTTACTCAGAATGTGAAGGGTACATTAAGTAAACCTTAAGTACAGCTGTCTGAGGATGGTGAAATTTAAACAATGCAAATTCCCCTGGGAACAACTGTGTTAAGAACACACTTATCTTAACATAGTCTTTCTGAGACAGGGAACATAGATCTGTTTGCTTAAAAACTCCGACCTACTTCTGTAGCCCAGAAACCTGTAGCAGTCAACACTAATTGTAATTGTTATTTTTGTAATGTCAGGATGGTGGATGGGTGGGGAAATGGAGATTGCCGGCAGGGATGAGGAAAATCTGATGTGAAACCAATGAATCCAGGACGTGACAAGCCTATGGGTCTTTACAACAATGGCTATCAGAATGATGTAAACAAAACAGGCCCAGCAGACTACAGGTGGGGAATGGATATCGTTGAGGCACTCATCAGATTCCTCATTCCAAAGTCACAGTGTGGAACTGTCTCAAAGCCATTTGACATGGGGAAGGGGCTTAAGTAGTCACCAGAGACTGGAAAACAAAGTTTTGGCCAGGCCAGCCCACACCACTGTCTTCATGGCAGTCTGAGAAAGACCACAGTCTGCCCTAGCAAGGAAAAGTGCTGAAGTCGGAGGTACTCAGCCAAAAGGCGCATTGCAAAAATCAGGGTACCACGCATAATCACCAACGTGCATACAAAGAAGAAGAAACAATGCAAATAAAACTTATTTTCATTTCTTTTCCCATCACAGTTAACACAGCACAGCTTGTCTGTAAATAAATAAATACAAGGCATAAGAAAGGAGAACATGGAACAACAACTTAACAGCAGTTCTGGACTACATCCTCCTGAATAACAACACCTTACCACAAAAAAAACTCCAGTAGTTCCCCTGGTTTTTTGCTACTGGATACTATTGCATACTGGAGAAGACCAAGTTCTATTGCTGGTCCCTGGGGGCTGCTTCATTATACTCAGGGCATGCCCATAAGTGTTCTGCATATGACATTAGGATGTCCTTTAGTGTTTTTGCTGAACTGATTCCAATAATGTGTTGACTATTAACTTGCCGAACTACTATGCAAGCCCTATGTGACGTTTAACAGCAGCCAGGAAGGATGTAAAATGTATAAATTGCTTGTGTTCTGCCACACAGCAGGGATGTATTTTCACTTCCTCTAATCAAACGTGGAAAATATGGGCAACAACACCATATCCCTATGTGCCTCTAAGGTATGACAGGATTACCTTTACCTTTTTTTGTTTTTTTTTTTACCTAATCACATGTAAGACTGTTTGGCATGCATGGTATGAACTTTTTCGGAAAGTTTTCTTAGCTGAATCTTTGATTTGCTGTTTGAAAGACTGATATACTCATATGTCCTGTTTGTCCAAATTGACGTTTCTATATGGGTTAACAACAATTGCAGATCTTTGAGAACAAGATCCTAAGAAGAATCTTTGGGCCGATAAAGGATACCGACAGTGGAGAATGGAGAGCTAGAAAGACCACTGAACTGAACAGCTTATTTAAATCCCAATGAATTATAAACGTCTTGAAAATGAACAGACTACGCTGGTTGGGGCAAGTAGAAAGAATGGAAGAGAACAGACAAATGAAAATTATGCATGTACAAGAGGTGAGGGAAACAAGACCAAGGGGTAGACCAAGACAGAGATGGAAAGAAACATAGAAGAGGATATAAAGGAAATTGGTATCATCAACTTGAGAGAGAAGATTAGGAATAGAGGGGAATGGAGGCAAACTTTATTTGCAGCAGTGAGCCTTCATGACTCGGAAAGCTGAAGAAGAAGATGTGGGTTAACCAGGACTGCCAGCTGATCAGCCTTTCTGTTGCCGGAAATTCCTGAATGCCCTGACACTATAGCCATGTGATGCTTAACATGTGAGAATTGGATATTACATGCAACCACTTGCTTCTTACACCCTCAAACAACAGGTATGTGCCTTGAATCCCTAAATTTCTTTGTCTGGAAGTTTTTTAATGTTTAGCATTCAGAATAAAGGATTTGGACTGACAACATAATACCCAAATGAATGGCTATTAACACTGCCTGGAGTACTCCAAAGTGGCAATAGCTGAACACATGTACATATATACTGAAGGAACACATGTACACATATAATGAAGGAACACGTGTACATATATACTGAAGGAACATATGTACATATATAATGAAGGAATATGTGTACATATATACTGACGGAACACATGTACATATATAATGAAGGATCACGTGTACATATATACTGAAGGAACACATGTACATACATAATGAAGGAACACATGAAACACGACCTTCTCCCAGCTACAGGACAAGACAGAAAAAAAAAAAAAGTTGAGAAGATTCTGGATGATAATCTGTGGTTCCACAGGAACACAATTTGTTGATAACAGTAATTGTGATACATCTTCCTCTGAACAGAAGGCAGTTTCATAAATGGAACTTAATCTTTCCCATCCCATTAAACGTCACACAGGGCCCGTATGGTAGTTCGCCATGATGTCCTGTCTTCTGCGAGTTTTGCAATCTCATCAAGGGATGTTATGCCCACTGAATTGGCTTCTCTTAACAATGTCCTCTTTAGAGTTTCACGTGGTCAATCTTTTTCTTCGCCCTGTTGTGTTCCATTTGATAGCTTGTTTTAGTATTCTCTGATTGTTTCTTCTCATCACATGACCAACATATGTCCATCTTCTTTTTCTGATCAACCACGAGACAGGTTTAAGTTTGCTCATCTGTCTGATCTCTGCGTTGTTCTTGAATTCATTCCACTTTATATCGAGTATTTTCCTTAGGCATTTGTTTTTAAAAAAAGTCTAATTTCTTGTCTATTTCTTTAGCTGTTTTCCAGCTTTCACATGCATAAATGAGGGTGGATATTACATTTGAATTGAATAATCTTAACTTGGTTTTTGTGCTTATAACTTTTGAGTGCCATATGTTCTCAAGATTCTTGAAGGTCAATGCTGCTTTGTTAATTCGAATTCTAACCTCTTTTCTGGTGTCACCATTGCTGAGATACGCAAAATATAAATGGAACTATATATAAATATATATAACTATATATAAATGGAGAAGTTTTTCAAGTTTTTTATATAAATATAAATGGAACTAGTGAAGAATAATTCAGCCATTTCACAAGGCCACCCCACCCCCATATTATCAAAACTGATACTGAATCTCATGCTTATTATTTATATGTTAAGGAATACACAAAATTTTTTCAGGTAAGTTACTACATAATGATCAAGCACACTCATTTCCACATACACATACATAACCCTAGTACCAAAATTAAAACCATTCGAGCACTCACATCTGTTGCAGACACAAAAGACTCCTGATCACTAGAGTCCTCATCGAAACTCTTGTCCTTGTCTCGCTCAGCAAGAACAGCAAGGGCCGATTCCAAGGCGATATGCTCAACCTGCCGCTCACACATTCTCTCATAGTTGTCCTGCATGCGATATGCCAAGTCTAAGAGATTCTCCAACTTGTGCTGCAAATTTGCTGTGTCAGAATCCTGAAAAGTTTGTTGACATGAGAGAAAGAAAAAAAGATCAGACAGAATAAGGAAAAATGACTTGTAACAGTATACATACACAACAGTAGTGACTTGCAATAGTATATATACAACAGCAGTGACTTGAATTAGTATATATACAACAGTAGTGACTTGCAAATAGTATATATACAACAGTAGTGACTTGTAATAGTATATATACAACAGTAGTGACTTGAATTAGTATATATACAACAGCAGTGACTTGAATTAGTATATATACAACAGTAGTGACTTGCAATAGTATATATACAACAGCAGTGACTTGAATTAGTATATACACAACAGTAGTGACTTGCAAATAGTATATATACAACAGTAGTGACTTGTAATAGTATATATACAACAGTAGTGACTTGCAATAGTATATATACAACAGTAGTGACTTGCAAATAGTATATATACAACAGTAGTGACTTGTAATAGTATATATACAACAGTAGTGACTTGCAAATAGTATATATACAACAGTAGTGACTTGTAATAGTATATATACAACAGTAGTGACTTGCAAATAGTATATATACAACAGTAGTGACTTGTAATAGTATATATACAACAGTAGTGACTTGCAAATAGTATATATACAACAGTAGTGACTTGCAAATAGTGCTATTGCCTCTCATTTAAATAAACAAGACAGCAAACAATTTATTCTGTTCCCTCATTTTGCTATGTACACAGGAATGAGACTGGACATTGTAGTGTACAAGTACTGCTATGTACAAGTGCAGTTATTTCCAAATAAATAAAAAAAACTGCACCTAATACATTAAACTGTATGTGAAAAGAACACACAAACTTTTTTAAGTTATAAGCAAATCCATGATAATAACTAACTCCCTCCTCCTGCCAGTGTTTTATATTTCAAGCATTATGGGAATTTTAACTTCACTCATGACCAGAGCAGAACTGTTTTGTTGTGCAGTCACCCCAATTATTCTGACTAGAGATGACAGTGACTGTTAGAGAGGTGCTGTAGTTGATAGAGCTAACTATGATTCTATTCAGTCTTGATGCTATGCTTCTAGAAACAGCATTTTGACTCTCCTCTGCTAGGCAGAAGGAGCAGAAATCAATATATTCCCCCAGTATGGTGGAGCCTGAGAAAAGCTACTTCTTGGGCCCATTCAGAAACTGAAAACAAAAGTTACTACAGGTCACTGTCTATTGTTCTTCTGGATTCAATTTAAAATGCCCAGCCCTATCAAGACATCTGTTTGTTTTCTCAACACTGAAAAGTACAAGAGGAAGGAGACAAGACAAAACAAACCCAGCCATCTAATTAAAAAGAAGGGTGTATGAATCCTGCAGTCAACAGGAGTTTATGTGTGGCCCACAGTTTGCCTCCAACGCTCTTTTCTTTGGGCTCTTAAGTCTCTGTTCAGAGCGCAGATATGGTCTGGAGTATGAAGACCATTTTGGCACAGTTTATACATTTTGGTATCACAGATTTACTGCAGTGGCTTTGTGTATAGTTATATACTTATACACTAATAATTGTGCGGCACATGCAGAGCAGAGTTCGGGTAACATTCAGTTGATAAAACTGGGCTTGTAATCTGCAGTGTCTCTCATCATCCAGCACAATGCTTTTGTTCTGAGGCTACAAGAAGCTTAACTCTTCCAGTGCCATTGGTCACTGTAGCGACCATTCCGGTTTTCCGAATTGTGCCAATGGTCAATACAGCGACTATTGGTTTGTTTCAATAAAAAAAACCAGTGTAACATTTAGATTGCACATATTTTGTCTGCGTTTCCAGTGACACTTTTTAAAATGGTGAAAGAGTGCTTAGTTACGAGCGATGCCGAGTGAGAAAAAAGGAAGAGAAACATGGAAAATTTTCAATTTTTGATGTTTTTGATGATGTAGATAGGGGTATGGACATGGCCTGTGACCACCCCACTGCTCTTGAATGTATCCAAGTAGATCTAGACATATTAGACGACTGGAGAAGTAGTTAGGAGGTTATTTCAGACATTAATTTAGCGAGAATGCAACATAGAATCACAATACGAGATCGACAAGTAGATCTACACATCTCAGATGCTAAGTAGTGTAGATCTAGACCTAGCCGATGGTGAGCTGGGCACAGCCATTGTCTAAAAACATCACATTACTTTTTTCCTAAAAAACTCTGCATTTATGAAATTTTCATACATTTAGTTATACTTTGAAGCATAATAAGTACACAAAAGTACATGGAAATACTGTTTTCCATTCCATTTTACAACTATACCCCCTATACAGATCAAGACCCATGCTTTTATTCCGGCACCCATCTTAATGTCCACATTTCTTCCTGTGGCATGGGAAGAATTAAGTCTGCAATCACAAAGACCATCAACTATCTATTCAGATCAATCATGCTCACTTACTGGAATGGCAAGGACTCCTTGTTGATCGTCAAGATATGAAAGCTTCATCACAGCATCTTCCCAATATGAGATGGCCAAAGCCAGGTTTTCCATCCCTTGGACAAGACAGTATAAAATTAAATCTTTCATAACCAACGCAATGTGAAACCAGACGTTACTAACTATGATGCAGATAACCTTTATAAGCACAGAAATAATGTTATCATTATTTGATTTAAATAAGTATTTGGCAGAATAATGATGAAAGTTGGAAATATCTGGAAATAATACTGGCTGTATTTAAAGAAAAACCTTGATAGCAAAATTTCAAATACTTAAACAAATCTATCTCTCCTACAGTGCTCAACATTGGCAACAACACTTCTATCAACTGTAACTGTTGTGTTGTAACTAGTACCTACTGTCTGTACAGACTTCAACAACAGTGTAAGACGAAGTCATAAATAAATTTCTAATAACACAGGATCACTTTCTTATTTACACTTCCAGCAATTAGGCTTCTTTCTATAATCAAATCAAATTATTCGAATTCTCCTTCCCAGAAAGTCAAAAATCCATATTTGAATACTGACACACAATCTGATGCATCTCCAGTGATATAGAAAAAGTAAACTATTTTATGAAAGGAGAATACAATAAATAGTTTTTAAAGTATAAGTACATGAAACTATAAAAATATACACTAAGTCACTGCAGTAAATCTCTGATAACAAAATATGAGGGACGTTCAGAAAGTAATGCACCACATCTTTTTTTTTTTTTTTCACCTAATAATGAAGATAGAAGCATGAAATTTTAAATTTTGCGTACTTTAAATATGGCATGTGCCGACTGAATGAATCAAATTGCACTGCAATCTGCCAAAGAATATGGCTGCCCTAACCATTGAAATGGAGCGTTTAAGCAACTTGCAGTATAAGCAGTGAATTGTGATATAATTTCTCATTGCAGACGAAACTGTTGTGAACATTCACAAGCGTTTATGTGATGTGGATGGAAGTTTTGTAGTTGACAAGAGTACAGTCAGTCGCTGGGTTCAGAGAATCAAAGAATCAGTAAGTGGATATAGAGAGTTGCATGATCGGCCGCACTGTGGACGTCCTGCCACAGCCACCAAGGCAGAAATGTTGAAATGCACTGAGGGCATTATTCTTACTGACAGACGTATCACTACTCAACAATTGGCTTTAAAGCTGTCAGTCAGCAATGGTAGTGCAAATGCAGTTATAGAAGCTCTCGGATTTTCCAAGGTTTGCAAAAGATGGGTTCCTCGATGTCTCACAAATGACCGTCGATTGCAAAGGAAAGCAATTTCTTCTGAATTGTTGGAGCGTTTCAATGCTGAGGGAGAGAACTTTTTGACTAAGAGTGTAACAAGTGACGAAACCTGGGCACATCATTGTGAACCTGAGACAAACAGACAGTCAATGGAGTGGTATCACCTGCAATCACCATGAAGAAAGAAATTCAAGACAATTCCTTCAGCTGAAAAGGTCATGATCACTGTCTTTTGGGACACTAAAAGTGTGATTCTTGTTGATGTTATGCCACGAGGAGAGACAATCAATTCACAAACTTACATTAAGACATTGAAAAAAACTCAATCAACTTTTTCACAAAGTTCGGCCACACAAGAATCCAGCAGACCTGCTTATCCTTCACGACAATGCACGCCCTCATACAAGTCTGGCAACACGGAAAGAAATCACCAAACTGGGTTGGACTGTACTACCCCATCCACCCTATAGTCCCAATTTGCCACCTTCTGATTTCCATCTGTTTGGTCCACTTAAAGATGCAATCCGAGGGCTCCGAGGGGTAAGATTTGAAGATGACGAAGAAGTGATTCATGCAGCGAAGAAATGGCTACATAATCAAGAGAAAATATGGTACAAGCTAGGAATACATGCACTTGTTTCGCGCTGATGTAAAGTCATACAAGGTGATGGAGATGTTGAATAAAACCAATGTTTACATGACATATGTACACTGTGTATAAATTTCATGCTTTCTGAATAAACAGCTCCTGAGAAAAACGATGTGGTGCATTACTTTCTGAACCCCTCTTGTATTAGACTATTTTTAAAAAGGCAAGAACAGCTTTATTCATTAATGATCACTTATGTGTTAACGTTTTAGCTTATGCTCCAGCCACTTCATACAAAAACAAAAAGAATGAGGAAATAAGAGAAGCAGAGGAAAAAAAAAGGGTAAAATCTCCATTTCCATGCCATTAAGACATACTGGGGATACAGTGTTAGCCTTGTATTTCCAAGAAATTTCCAAAGTGTGATATGGTTAGTATCATGAGCCTTGTATTTCCAAGAAATTTCCAAAGTATGATATGGTTAGTATCATGTCTGGCTGCATTTACCTTCCCAGGTCACTCTGGTACCCATTTTTAAGAGGGTGGGTGGACCCCGGGGCCCTTTCTTGGTGTGGTGGTACAAGAAAAAAAATCCCCACTGAGGGAACTTGAACCCAGTACCACCAGATTCATGAATCAAGCAACTAACCACTCAGCCAATCAGGCTGCCAAGTTACAACTGTGAAGAAGACCAGCCCTTTATTCCACAACATGCATTATTCTGCTATACAGTTTGGATCAAGGCATATTTTAAATGAATATAACTAAAGCCAGATATTCCCTTTCCACCAACTCCACAGCTCTAAACTGTGTTAATGACAAAACATAACAGAATACATAATAAATTCACAATGCCTCAACAGTATTCAAACACATAACACACACGGGCTTACCCAGCTGACAGAGATCAGCACTGGACATGTTCACAGTGTCTAAGCCAGAATGCGTGATTGTGGAAGAATTTGATGCGTTGGACAGGCCACCCAGGCTGTTCATGGATGCGGAGAGCGCCCTCTGTCGCAGGAGGTCCCCTACATCACCAATGCCAAAGTTACTGCTGTCTACACTGCTAGATATGTTCTTCTTATTTGTAGGTGTAACATCTGTTAATAAAAATTGCAGCCAAAAAAAAAAACAAACAAAAAGTATACTCTTCAATCACACTTTAAGATGTGGCTCTTTGGATACTGGACTGATTTCACACACTGACTGTCTGATTCAACAGGGACAAAGATGAACTAATGGCTATTAGCACTCTTACATCTTACATCCTTCCCATGCTGCTAAACGTCACACAGGGCTCGCATAGGTGTTTGCCAATTTTTACTGTTCTCTGCAAGTCTTTCAACTTCATCAAGGGATGTTATGCCCACTAAACTGGCTTCTCTTAACAATGTCCTCTTTAGAGTTTCACGTGGTCGACCTCTTTTTCTTCGGCCTGTTGTGCTCCACTTGATAGCTTGTTTTAGTATTCTCTGATTGTTTCTTATCATCACATGGCCTACATATGTCCATCTTTTTCTGATCAACCATGAGACAGGTTGTTTGCTCATCTATCTTATCTCTGCATTGTTCTTGAATTCGTTCCACTTTATACCAAGTATTTTCCTTAGAGATTTGTTTTCAAAAGAGTCTAATTTTTTTGTCTCATTCTTTAGTTGATTTTCAGCATCCGCATGCACAAATGAGGGTGGATATCACATTTGAACTGAATAATCTTAACTTGGTATTTGTGCTTATAACTTTTGAATTCCATATGTTCTCAAGATTTTTGAAGGACAATGCCGCTTTTGCAATTCTAACTTCCTTCCTGGTATCACCATCCTGGTCTATGTAGCTGCCAAGGTGTGCAAATTGGTTTACTTCATCAACAACTGTTCCTTCTATGTATATTTTTCCTTCCTGATTAATGAGAAGTTTCATTATTTTTATTTTGTCTTTGTTAATTTCAAGACCTGTTAGGACTACAGAATTATAATTTGTCAAGTCTTCCTAGAAATCCTGGGTTATAGGTTACTCTGATCAGACCGACTGACAAGGTGATTGTAATTTCAGAAACCTGCTTCTTGTGGTCACTATAAGCAAATCAATTAAGCCACCATACCTCAAACATGATCCAACCTGGTGCCTCTGCATCACTGCAGTTCTCTAAAGTTGTCCATGACTTCCTAAATGGGAATTTTCCAGGCAGATGGACTAACAGAAGAGGACTGATCCATTGGCATCCTTGCTCACTTCAAGTCACTCCCTTGGACTACTCTTCTGGGGTTATGTGTGTCAAGATTTTCATGATGACAACAAAGGTCAAGAACCCAAAAGTTTACAGTTAAGGGAAGTCACAAAACAGTGAACATTGTTTCAGTGTGCTCCAGATTTATGAAGCAGCACTGGATGGCATGCACACTGGAAAAGTTTTATAAAGCTCTCATTACTTTGAAAGTTCAGACTTAAAAAGTAATCTAAATCTGATGTGACCTAAGTGCAACATAAAATTACCCAGAAAACAAACTAACACTGAAGAATGCAGGAAACTGAAATGGCTATTGTAGGAGCTCCCTCCAGGTCAAAGAAAAGGCCTAGAGTGGCTTTAAGGTGAAGTTGGAACAAAGAAAAGGACAAAATGAAGGGAAAAGAACGGGGCATGAGCTGAGATTACCTGCCCAGCACAAATCCTGAAGGAGCTACACATGGACACAGAGGATAAGGATAAGAAAGCATTACAAACTTCACAATAATTTATCCAAGCCAAGGAGTTTTTAGAAAGGGAGAGACAAGTAGGGAGAGAAGGAGTGAAAGAGAGAGTGTGTGTGTGATGGAGAGAACAAACTTTTATCTTCAAATGGTAAAGAATTGAATTCATAAGTGTGAAGCTTTCATAGCCCCTGAAGTAACACTGGCTGGTGTTAGCCCCTAAATCTTTAAAGACTTGCTATAACGCCTTGACAACCCTGTGCCACTGCAGTGCCCTAACTATCTCACTGAGTTTAAGAGTTAAAGGTCCAACGGTTTTCAAACACCAGCTCAGATGTTAGAGAGCTGACAAAAGAGCCAGTCACTCACATTTATCATGACACTGAGTTGAATCCAATTCAGTTGCCTTGCACACGTGTCTGATGTGAAATTTTTTTTTTTTTTTGGCAAAAGAATTGTCAGAATTTATCAGGTGCTTGGAATTAAACCAATTTCTTTGCCACGAGAAGCCAGTGCTCAAACTCTCAATACTCCACCAAAAAATTGGAGAAAAAAACAATATATAAACAGTGATAAAACATGCATTAAAAAAAAAAAAAAAAAAGATAAATAAGTAAACATGACAAAATAAATGGACAAACCTCCATTTGGTGCTTGAGTCTTTGTTAGATGAGAACTTCGCAATTTCCGAAGCGATGAAGTGGCTGATGACCTATTTCCTGATGCAAATGCAAAACCCTGGGGACGATGAGGGTGACCAGGCAGCTGATGCTGGGTTTGATTCTGCTGTTGCCGTTGCTGGTTCTTTGCCTCCAATTTCTTCTGTATCATCTGTGTACGTTTACGTCTTCTCCGAAAGAACATTGCCAAAGCCCCAATAAGTGCAATGCCAAGTGATAAACTTAGAGCTGTAAGTTTCACTGGTCGAGACAGATGAGTTAGTCTAGAAAGTTCTGCTGGAAATATCCCCTTCAGTCCAGTCAAACTCCTATACATTGTCAAGAGATTTTTTTCTGGTTCAATAACATGTGCAGAGAAATCGTTCCAAATTTTGGACTTCTTTATATCAAAACCTGGCTTATTTCACAATACATTCCTGATCATGTAGTTTACTTGCACCTCATGAAATTTACTCTTCTGAGTAAGTTTTGTTCTGTGTTCACATGTCATGGGGAAATAACTTCCTTCAGATGGTACAAGATGTAGCCACAATTCAATCATTACACTTGCACAAGACTGATATGTCAGTCATGTTTCTTGTTACTCATGCATGTTTGTTTCCATACAAGAATCTTCATGTTTTTACCAGGAATCTGGGAATATATGGTAAAACAAAGTTTATATTGATATCTGAGAATAAATGAGGCATTTCATGCCAGATAGATCAATGTATTTGGCTTCATTTTGATGTTTTTGCCTGTTTAACATGGAGGGTCTCATATGATAAAACAAATGTTATACTGAAATCTAGGAATATACAGTAAAACAAATTTTATACTGAAATCCAGGAATATACAGTAAAACAAATTTTATACTGAAATCCAGGAATATACAGTAAAACAAATTTTATACTGAAATCTGGAAATATTTGGTAAAACAGTGCTGAGATCTAAATCTGGGGCTATACAGTAATACAGGATTATACAGAAGAATGTGTCATCTAGATGTTACGAAAATATTCTCACTCAGGCTCACGACAGCCAGATAAGTTTATCATTTACAGCTTGCACTAAAACTGGTTTTAAAAACACTTATATCTTATACCCTTCCTGTGCCATTAAACGTCACATAGGGCTCGCAAAGTAGTTCGCCAAAAAAACACTGCTCTCCATTTATATAAGATATTACTATTTACTGTATAATACAATAAACATTACGTGTAACCCATAAAAAATAATGACATAAGAAATTAAAACCTGATTTTTTTAAACTTACAACTACACATGCTTTTTTTTTAACAGTAAAGTGATAGAGTCATGCTGTATGGTTAAGACTTCACAAAAATTATAAACAAAGCACTTCAGACAAAACTTTCTGGGCATCACTATTTTTGGTCAGACTGGCATTAGAGGCTTCACCATCAAACACCTTTGAGAGATAGTGATGTCGATTAGCGTGCAATACTCTCATGGCTAGATGTTAGTTCATCCTAACAGAGTTCATGGTTCAAGTCTCAAGTAATTCTTTTGTCAGTTTTTCTTTCTCTCACATCTAAAGCTCTTCTGTCTATGATTTTTCAAAGTCTAAGTATGCAGCACTGCTCTGTCACTTTACTGTGTGAAAAATTTCATTGTTTGTTTGAAAAAATGCTTATTCTAATTATTGAAGAACACAGCATTTCTATAATTTTTAAAAAAAAATTAATTTAAGTAACTGGCTACTTTTCTTCTCTGTTGAGATCTTTGACACCTAACTTCAGGTTTAAAAAAAAATTATATCTGTAATATTAATTAACATAAAGCAGTATTTCAACTTTTTATAAGAATCACTTATATATACATATAAGACATGCAATCCTTTATATTATTCAAAGGATGATGTGGCTGTCATGGCCAAACAATGATGCCAATTGGGTTGTAATGAGCAGGAATATAGAGTGGAGCTTAGTAATTTTTTTTTTAGTGAAATCATGAATCAGCTCAAATGTGGCATATACGAAGGGCTCTGACAGTGGAAAAGCAATCAAGTAAGAATCAAGGGAAATTATGACTGAAGAAGTTACAGGAGGCAGAAATATTCAAATTATGAAAGTTATAAGCCAAATGTTTGGGGTACAGATTTCACATCCCTGATGCCAGTTGCTTGAATGTGTGAAGACACACACTAGAGGCGGGAAAAAAAAGGTTAAAGCAAACTACAGTCAACGTGAGCTGTAACCTACAAAATGGAAATAACTCTTCGAAAAGTGATACGATTCCGTCATTCCGGAACGCAAAAGACAACTTTTCCTTTCTGAAACACTTCAGCGGTTTCCCTATATTTATTAACAGCTACTGCAAAGAATTAAAACGTTATTCTAAGCCTTTTCATAGTTTATTCTCTCCTAAAGTCTAAATATTGTTCTGTATACAGTCATGCATGGCGACTGAAAACCGGGCTGTTCGTGAGCACTTTTACAGTGATCACGGTCTGATAAACTTACTCCTTGTTTCATATACTCGTTCGCCATTCACATTTTACACACTAGGCATCCATTACAACCTTGACCTTTGACACTAAATATCTTGCAGAGCTAATTTTTTTTTTCAGTTAATCATCAAATCTAATGTAATCTTACCTGCTGCATGTGTGATATATTATTTTTACAAAAAAAAAAAAAAGACAATAAATCCAGCTACACATGATCTACGCTTACCTAAATATTTTCACCAAGGCGTGCTACAACCAGACAAAAGTAACCGAAAACCGGAAACACTTTTGCCAGTGGTTAATATTGATAATGTCGGAAAAACATACCGACTTCACTACGATTGTTTGAAATAAGAGAAGTTTGCAAGTGATCGGGACAAACATTGGTAGTTCTTTTACATTTAAAATGTATTGTTAGCAGTATATAGATATATTTTCTGTATTCAGGTCCCTCAAAAAGTGGAGATTAGAATCAGAAAGTCACCTAAATGACGAATATCAGTAAGAACTTTATGAAATCGTAGCAATGAATGATTGAAGGCACTAGTGATAACTTTTTAATTTGGATTCCTTTGTTGATATTATTTTTATTGTGGAGCACAGGAGAGTGAGTCTGCTTTAGGCCATGACATGTCTAGGGATGGTAGGAGAGATATCTCAGTTTTCATTAAAAAAATCTTTAGGCAACGGACATGACAAAATAACCATGCAGGGACAGTTGATTAAATACCATCTTCCCTAGGAAGTCGTCACTCTCCTACTACTTATTTAATCTACAAATTCCTGCCGCCACTCAGCACATAATGCAGCACCCTAGTTATATCTACCAATACAAAATGGTGCAGTTTGTAGGATCATGATGGATAGTCTCTTTTGGAATCATAACTTCAGTATCATATGTGAAGATTCAGCTATATTTAGCATACATTGTACCTCACACATGTGTACAAGACAGATCAAACTTTAATTTCAGTATGCCAGAGTACCACTTGCCCTTCCATGCTGAACACATCTCACCAGACTCAATCGTAATTTCCAAGCCAGTCCTCATATAACAGTCACACCATCTTACACCCAGGACAGAGAGAGATATAAAGACTCACACAAACAAAGACCAGGGGGGCAATAGTCAGCAACATGCCAACAATCCCATGCATTAATAATAGCCCACATGGGAAAGAGCACAGCACTGTAGTGGTTAAGAGTTTCTAGTCTTGTGTTTAGAGACAAAGCTCAGATTGTTACCTGCTTGCACATTTGTACTGACGGGGAGCACACTTTCGCTTGAAGGGATGGAATATGTTCAGAAAGTAGGTCTCTTGTTGGTTAGTAGCAGGGTTCCTAGCTTTAGGTCACAGGGGATCTGCAGTGAGTTCATGAGACGATAATAAGGAAATAAATATTACATGGCCATAAGAAAATGCTGTTATAGTGTGTTTTCAAATTTAAGTATTAAAATGGCATCGAATTGAGGTTTTTTTTTTTTCATTTTGTTATAGTAAGGCAGTAATAACCCAGTTTTCTTGAATAGACTGTTTTCTTTCAGCATTAAATATCAGTAGCCCATACATATGCAACCTTAGTGACTGTAACAATTGGAGAGGAGTAACCTTAATATCAGTTGTGTCAAAAGTATTTTGCAAGGTCATTTTGAATAGACTCAAAGATATAGTGGATACTGCAATGAGAGAAGAACAAGCAGGATTTAGAAAAGGAAGAAGCTGTCTCGACCAGATCTTTACTCTCAGAATAATACTTGAAGAACATATTGAAAAGCAGAAACCATTAATACTGAACTTCATAGATTTTAAAAAGGCATTTGATAGCATACACAGAGATTCATTATGGAGAATTTTATGTCTATATGGAATACCATCTAAAATTGTCAACATCATTAAGGACTTCTACAATGGATATGTTTGTGCAGTCAAGACAGAAGAAGGGATGAGTGAATGGTTCCAGATTGAAACAGGTGTGAAACAAGGATGTATACTGTCTCCTTTACTTTTTGGGATTACAATAGACTTCATAATGAAACAATGCTGCACAGGTAACACAGGTATTGACTGGGTACATGGGACCCA
This sequence comes from Achatina immaculata, assembly GCA_009760885.1. NCBI lineage: Eukaryota > Metazoa > Mollusca > Gastropoda > Stylommatophora > Achatinidae > Lissachatina > Lissachatina immaculata. The sequence continues at coordinate 32,027,400 of CM019695.1, forward strand.
ACTAGAAGACCTTTGATTTTGCTGATGACATAACTCTTGTCAGTAATAATGTGAATTCCATGCAAGAAAAAACAGATAGCCTGTCTTCACTGGCTAACAAAATAGGACTTGAAATTAACAAGGACAAAACAAAAATAATGAAAATTCCCCTTAATCAGAATGGAAAAATACACATAGAAGGGACAGATGTTGAAGAAGCCACATCAATTTGCATACCTTGGCAGCTACATAGACCAGGATGGTGACACTAGAAAGGAAGTTAGGATCAGAATTGCAAAAGCAGCATCAATCTTCAAGAATCTTGAGAACATATGGAATTCAAAAGTTATAAGCACAAAAACCAGGTTAAGACTATTCAATTCAAATGTAATATCCACCCTCATTTATGCATGCGAAAGCTGGAAAACAACTAAAGAAATAGAAAAGAAATTAGACTCTTTTGAAAACAAATGCCTAAGGAAAATACTCGGCATCAAGTGGAATGAATTCAAGAACAATGCAGAGATAAGACAGATGACTGAACAACAACCAGTCTCATGGGTGATCAGGAAAAGGAGATGGACATATGTTGATCACTGGATGAGAAGAAATGATCAGAGAATCCCAAAACAAGCTATCAAGTAGAACACAACAGGCCGAAGAAAAAGAGGCAGACCGCGTGAAACTCTGAAGAGGACATTATTAAGAGAGGCCAAATTAACAGGCATAAAATCCCTTGATGAAGTTGAAAGACTCACCGAAGACAGGAAAAATTGGCGAACTACTTTGCGAGCCCTATGTGACGTTTAACGGCACGGGAAGGATATAAGATAAGATACATAGATCAGAAGTATGGGTAGGAGCAGATTCTGTAGTATGGCCATGTCTGCTATACAGCATTAGATTATTTAACCAGTAGTTTTCATTCTAGGACAAATTGCTAATTTTCTGCTGTCAACGAATAGAAAACTACATGGGAGATATGAAATATTGCTCAGTGAGTGATATATAACCATAGATAAGCTCTAGTAGTGGAAGATATTTTTTCTTTTTTTTTTTATACTAATGGGAGAATGATTACATGGCAAGCAAAGTCGTTGCCCATAACTTCGTGACCAGGCATAAAAATGTTCAGGGAATTTTCAAGCCAAAAGTAATAAACTTCTACAATTTGATTAAATTTCCTGCTGAACTGGTTTAGTATTTTAAAAAATGCAAAAAAAATAGAAAGTGAGAAAAGTGGATAGGAATGAGAGAGATAGATGAGTAAATATAAATGAAGAACATACAACAATCCATTTTTTAAACAGTGCATTTAATTAAGTTTACCACATATAAATTTACCTATTTTATAATGGCTCTGGGGTGTGTTAGAATGTAAGATTTTAACTAGGTCTAATATAGCTCTTTATATTCTTTCCAACTTTCATTACAAACCCAGCAGTTATTTGTCTGGGTGTTAGGAGGTGTATAGAAATATATGGATGCGTTTTGGGTATTATGTAGATGTGTTAGAAGATGTTCAGAAGTGTTTAGAAAGTAAGTCAGAAGTGATCCAGATTTATGGATTTTCACAATTTAGGAGTCTTTATTTGAATAAATCTGGATGGTAGTCTATTTCCTGATTTTACCAAAGAGTTTCTGGCTGACTTTTGACAGGATTGCTTTTAAGAAAATAAAACCTATTGCCTCAAGTAATGATCCTTTATATTTCAAGTTCTTCTTTTATTTTTGTGGTGGAGTATGGGAGAATAAACTCTGCTTCGGGCCATGACGCAAGTAGAGACAATTGATTGATCTTAGTTTCCTTAAGAAGACTTTGGCCCTGGGCATGACAAGATTGCCATCTAGTGACAATAGGTCAAATACCTCAGCTTCTCTAAGAAGACATCACCCTCCTATTACCTATTCAGGCAACAGTTCCTGCTGTAACTCAGTGCATCTTGTTATCTCTGCCCGGCCCACTGCTTGTAGATGTAATAAAATTTGGACAGGGATTCTCTGAAACCTGAAAATTATTTCAACGATTTTCACCAGGATAAAAATTGAGAATCTCTCTCCATAGTGGGTTTTTTTGAAAAAAAAACAAATACTATATTAATTACTTATGGTTTTATTATTTTTTTTTTAAAAACAGGATAATATTAATCCCTAATGGCCTCCGGTATTGATGCCTGGGTCAATGACAAGCTTCATGATATCTTGGGAATATCAGACAAGTATATTGCCCAGTACTTTGTGGGGCTGGCTTCAAAGTCTGACAGTCCAGGTGAATTCATACAAAAGCTCAAAGACACGGGCACAGTTGATATTGATGAGAATCTTTCTGCTTTTGCCTCAGAACTGTTCAACAAGGTAAGAAAATGGTATATTTCTCAGAATTTTATTCTTTTGGAGTTTTTTTTCCCTCATATTTTCATTAATTTGCTAATGATAACTGTCCTCTCAGATGTGCAGAAAACAGTGTTGTTCTACTTTTTCCCTTCCGGCATAACACAAAAGCTCTGTGCTGTAGTGCATTGGTTATGGAGCTCCATGAAAAAATCATGTTGGGGTTCACGTGGTAGATATAGGTTATGTATGAGGGTGAATCGAATGGGAGTTAGAAATGTGAGCTTCTCAGACTTCTGTTTAGTGAAGGAAAAATAATGCCTCTCTTTGTCAGTATAATCACCATACTTTTGCAGTGCAGCTGCACCGCCTGTGAACCAGCATCTGAACTCCAGGAAGAGAAAAACCCTTTGTTCTGACCTCTCAGTCTCCCTGATGCACCACGTCCATTGTGTGCTTGGACAGAATGATCAACACTACATAACTTGTGAAGCCTGTTTTTTTTAACTTTTAAATCCAGTTGTAAGCTTGAGCCTTGCACATGGATTTGTCACTGTACAGTGCAGATATTTCGTGGCATATGTCGGAGGTGGGGTGGGGGGGTTAGACCCTTGGCAGACTGATGACAGTATGCACTTCTTCCTTATTACTACGGTGTGGTCATCATCTTGACATGCATTATTCTTGGCTCCCTGCATTGCAATGTTGGTGATATCTGCTTATTGATGCCACTGACCTAGGTGTTAACAGTTGGTACTACTAAGGGATTTCTACCCGCTTTCCTTAGAAAATTTTATTTGCATGTTCAAACTTTCATTTGCTTTGCCCTTATAGATTACTAAAAATGTGTTCAACACCTACTGGCGGTGGATTATAGGGAGGCTGAGGGAATTACATCTGACTTCAGAGGGTCCACAGCCCCTGACTGTGACTTGAAGCAGTCCACAGCCCTTGACTGTGACTTGAAGCAGTCCACAGCCCCTGACTGTGACTTGAAGCAGTCCACAGCCCCTGACTGTTACTTGAAGCAGTCCACAGCCCCTGACTGTTACTTGAAGCAGTCCACAGCCCCTGACTGTTACTTGAAGCAGTCCACAGCCCCTGACTGTTACTTGAAGCAGTCCACAGCCCCTGACTGTGACTTGAAGCAGTCCACAGCCCCTGACTGTGACTTGAAGCAGTCCACAGCCCTTGACTGTGACTTGAAGCAGTCCACAGCCCCTGACTGTTACTTGAAGCAGTCCACAGCCCTTGACTGTGACTTGAAGCAGTCCACAGCCCCTGACTGTTACTTGAAGCAGTCCACAGCCCTTGACTGTGACTTGAAGCAGTCCACAGCCCCTGACTGTGACTTGAAGCAGTCCACAGCCCCTGACTGTTACTTGAAGCAGTCCACAGCCCCTGACTGTTACTTGAAGCAGTCCACAGCCCCTGACTGTTACTTGAAGCAGTCCACAGCCCTTGACTGTGACTTGAAGCAGTCCACAGCCCCTGACTGTGACTTGAAGCAGTCCACAGCCCCTGACTGTTACTTGAAGCAGTCCACAGCCCCTGACTGTTACTTGAAGCAGTATATCCAAATTATTAATTATTTATTTTTGTTACATATTTATCAGGCACGTTTATTTATTTTTGCTTCATGTTAAACATTGGTTGATTGGGTTGATTTCTTTTAGGTTCCCCACAAGCAGAGGAAAGAAAAATCTCTAACTTTGGAGCAGCAGAAGAATCGAGAATTGGAAGAGAAGAGCAAAACCTATCAGTTGCTTGATGAAGATGATGATTCAGATGATGATGGTGATGATGATGATGAAAAAGCTGAATCATTTAAGGTATTTGTGTTGAAGTTAAAATTATATCCTGTAGCTACACAAACTTTGAAATTTGTGAACCCGTATGTTGTGAAGACATTCACGTTGAACAAAACAAACACAGTTAGAAATGTCAGCAATCAGATCTCTCACTCCCTCTTTCTCTCTTCCCCACACCCCCCCCCCCAAAGAAGACTAGAATTGAAATATAAGGATATTGTAAAATAGCAGTTTGAAGTTTTCTGCTTCATTTGTGAAGGCTGAGAGGAGCCATGGCAAATGACAGAACTGAACACGGAGCAACTGTTTAGGGAGTAGTACATCATTTGAGAAGGACAAGAAGTTTGTAGTGTTAATTATGTTTTATTACACAGTAATGGAAATGGCTGCAGGCTTAATTCAGATAACTATAAAATATGAAATATAATGTCTAGACTGGTTTTTGTTGTTTTTTTTTATGTTTGCAGGGTATCATCTCAGGCATAGTTACATGGAACTAATTTTTTTATGTTTGCAGGGTATCATCTCAGGCATAGTTCTTATCTTATATCCTTCCCGCGCCATTAAACGTCACATAGGACTAGCAAGGTAGTTCGTCAGTTTTTCCTGTTTTCTGCAAGCTTTTCAACCCCATCAAGGGATTTTATGCCTATTAATTTGGCCTCTCTTATCAGTGTCCTCTTTAGAGTTTCAAGTGGTCTGCCTCCTTTTTCTTTGGCCTGTTGTGTTCCACTTGATAGCTTGTTCTGGGATTCTCTGATTATTTCTTCACATCACGTGACCAACATATGTCCATCTCCTTTTCCTACTCACCCATGAGACTGATTGTTGTTCAATCATCTGTCTTATCTCTGCATTGTTCTTGAATTCGTTCCAGTTGATGCTGAGTATTTTCCTTAGGCATTTGTTTTCAAAAGAGTCTAATTTCTTTTCTATAGTTGTTTTCCAGCTTTTTCATGCATAAATGAGGGTGGATATTACATTTAAATTGAATAGTCTTAACTTGGTTTTTGTGCTTTTGAATGCCATATGTTCTCAAGATTCTCAGGAAAAATTACATGGAACTAATTTTTTTTGTTTGCTGGGTATCATCTCAGGCATAGTTACATGGAACTAATTTTTTTATGTTTGCGCGGTATCATTTCAGGCATAGTTACATGGAACTAATTTTTTGTTAGATATTGGAAAACTAGACTGTATACGAGGGGTGATTGATAAGTTCTTGGCATAAGGTACTACGGATTATTAGTGGATATTTTTGGGGGGGTTATTTCTCAGCATAGTCTCCTTGCAAGTTTATGCACTTAGTCCAGCGATCTTGGAACATATGGATCCTTTCTTTGTAAAAGTCGGCATTTTGTGCCAGTAGAAAGTGGACTACAGCATGAATGATGTCATCATATGAAGCAAATTTTCAACCATTAAGCTCCCTTTTGAGTTTGGTAAACAGGTAATAGTCCAAAGGGGCCAAATCTGGGGAATAAGGAGGATGTTCAAGAAGCTGGAAGCCGCATTCATGAATAGCAGCCATTGTCACCGCTAACTTGTGAACTGGAGCATTGTCTTGATGAAAGATGACTCCTCTCATCAATTTCCCTCGACGCTTTTCCTTCAGTTTGACCCACAGTTGCTTCACAAGATTAGCGTAATAGGCCTTGGTGACCATTCTGGCCTTTTGAAGATAGTCTACCAATATCTCACCTTCTGAATCCCAAAAGATGGAAGCCATCATTTTGCCTGCAGACAGAACCACCCTTGCTTTCTTTGGAGGTGAGTATCCATGATGTTTCCACTGCTTTGACTGTTCTTTAGTTTCTGGTTGAAAATGATGAACCCAAGTCTCATCCATAGTCACACATTGCTGAAGAAACTTTTCAGGATCTGCAGAAAAATGGCCAAGATTGTCTCTTGACATGTTGAGACAGTGTCATGATCAGCTCCAAAAAGTTTTGGGACCCATCAAGCAGAGACCTTTGTCATTTGAAGATCATTGTGAATAATGGCATGAGCACGTTCTTGGGAGATGCCCAACTCAGTAGCAATGTACTGCTCAGTTAGTCGTCGATTCCCCCATTGTCATGTCTTGGATTCTGCCAGTGGTTTCATCTGTGTTTACCGTTCTTGGTCTTCCTGGGTGGGGATCATCTTCCAGACTCTCCCTTCCATGTTTGAATTGAGCTGGCATTTCTTCACCGTGCTTTAAGAAGGGGCACTCTCCCCTAGAGTCTCTACCATATCCTCATGGATTTTCTTTGATGATAAGCCTGTGATGCAGATGTAGCGAATGACTGCTCATTGAGAATTTTTATCCATTTTCTCAGTTTCTGCCACCCCTTACCACTTCAGTAGCCTGTAAAAAAAAATTGGTTGCAGTTAATTTCTTGAAACTTAGTGTTTAATCTTATATTAACCTATCTACAAATATACTTAATATCAACTGTGCTTTTTCAACTATTTGTACCTTATGCCAAGAACTTATCAATCACCCCTCATATTTTATTTAAAACAATATGTATGTTGGTGAAAGTGTTGCACTCTTAATAATCATTTTGTTTAATGTCGAATAAACATATCATGCAAAAAACAAAAAAAAAGAAAGCATTATTTGATTACAGAAGTACTTGTTCATATTATCATAAACCCTCTATACATTACATAGAGAAGTACTTGTTCATATTATCATAAAACCTCTATACATTACATAGAGAAGTACTTGTTCATATTATCATACACCCTCTACACATTACATAGAGAAGTACTTGTTCATATTATCATAAAGCTTCTGCCAGTTATGTATTTGTTTTTGTTTATTAGGTGAAGCCTTCCAAGTTCAGTTCGCGCTCTAAACACCTTCGAAGGAAGCGGAAAGCATCAGAGAGCAGTGAGGAAGAGATGCCTTCAAAATTGTTAGTTCAAGTTTTTATTTGGCAGCATGTTGATTTTACTTATATACCTGCGCAACAGTCATTTTATGTAATGTGAGGATGATAAATTTAAGCAGCCTTTGAAAAATATCTTCTCTTTTTCTCTCTCTCTCTCTCTCTATCCTCTCTCTCTCTTTCCTCTCTCTCCTCTCTCTCTCTCCACTCTCTCCTCCCTCTCTTTCCTCTCTCTCTACTTCTCTCTCTACTTCTCTCTCTCCTCTCTCTCTCTCCTCCTCTCTCACCTCTCTCTCTCCTCCCTCTCTCTACTTCTCTCTCTCCTCTCTCCACTCTCTCTCCTCTCTCTCTCTCCACCTCTCTTTCTCTCCTCCCTCTCTCTCTTTCCTCTCTCTCTCTCCATATATACATAAGCATATATATATATATCTTTTATATCTTGTATCTTATATCCTTCCTGTGCCGTTAAATGTCACATAGGGCTCGCAAACTAGTTTGCCAATTTTTCCTGCCTTCGGTGAGTCTTTCAACCTCATCAAAAGATTTTATGCCTGTTAATTTGGCCATGTGTATATATATATATATATATATATATATAAATTTAAATACCTTGGAGCAGTAATAACTTCAGATGGGAAATGCAGAACAGAAATTCAGAAATTAGGAACAAAATAAGCCAAGCAAAGACTGCATTTCAGAGAATGAGAAACATATTATGCAATACATCCTTATCAATGAATGTTAGAAAAACGAGTCCTAAAATGCTATGTTGAACCTATCTTATTATATGGAAGTGAATCATGGACAATAAACAGGTCTGCACAAAAATCAGTGGAAGCAGCAGAAATGTGGTTTATTAGAAGAATGTTGCGAATCCCCTGGACAGCAAAAATAACTAATGGATAATGTATGAGAAGAGCTGTAGAGCCAAAAAAAATCTTGTCAAAAAAAAATAAGAGAGAGACAATGTACTTTCATAGGACATGCAATGAGAAGAGGGGGCATTGAAAATGTTATAACAACAGGAATAATAGAAGGAAGAAGAGCCAGGGGAAGACCGAGAGAAATGATACTGGACTTAGTGATGAGATGGTGTGAGAGGAGATCACCAACTGAGGATCGAGTACTCTGGAAAAGCATAATACCCAACGCCAGTTGGCACGGCATCTAATGATGATGATGATATATATATATACGTTGTTTAGTAAATACAATATTACTTCGATTGAATTAGAATTAGGTGTATTCTGTGTTGTGTTATAAGACTTTGAATCATATAACTTATATGCAGACTTTACAAATCATCTTTATACTTTGTAAATATAAATGGCCTGCTTTTGAATATTTTTCTTACCGTGGTATATTCTATGGTCTTATGCTCCATCTCATGAAACATTTTCATCATCGTCATCATTATTAGGTGCCATCCCAGTAGGCATTGGTGGTCCTGCTTCTCCATAGATCTTGGTTCTTGATATTTTCCATCACCTCATTTGATGACTTCTTATTGTGCCATCATGTTAGACTGCCCATGATGTTTTCTTTTGTTTTTTGTTTTTTTCTGGGTCTCTTACTGCCTTTCTTCACATTTATCTTTTCTGTTGTTATTAACTATCACCTCACGTTGCCAATTTAACACTGCCTACTTCTTGATAAAGAAGCCAATGACTGAAAAAAGCCAGATTTTAATCACGAAAGGGTGGCCATGGTGAACCTTTCATTCACACCATGTGAGTTTCAACACCCACATGTTCAAAAGGTTGATGCGGCAATTACTCGGTGATCAAACAGCCGGCCCCTTCTTTGGTGAATTGCAAAGCTGATAACACTTTGTGAGATGTTTGTAGCTTGTACTCGCCCAGCCTGTGATACAAAGCGGGGTCTTTAGCTCCTCCAGGTGCAGAAATACCTTGACATTAACCAATTTGTGGCATTAAGTAAGGTGATATTAACGGGAGTAAAGCCCATTAATTACTTATGAGAGTTGGCCAGGGATACAAATTTATGTGACAATATCCAGGTTACTTTATTACATAAAGCAATGTGATATTAAGTGGGTTCAACTGTATGTCTTTTTTTTTGGTTGCAAGTAAATTGTAAGGTTTCTTCACACATGGTTATGAATATTTCACGTCGGGAGCTGTATTTGTCTTACCAGGCTGATGGGCTACGTCTCCATCATCATAATATCATCTGCCATTTTACCTATTAATAAATGTGGCATTCAGTATATCCTTTAAGCAGTAGCTTTGTTTACTTCCTTGTGGAATGTTACATGTTGTTGAAGTTGGTGACTGTGGATTTTAGTGTAGTATAGTACATGAATTGGTGTTCTGCTGTAGCATTGCAGAGAGCCTGGTGTTCTTGTTGTGTTGTGATGCGAATAGTTGAGCAACAGATTTTGTAAATCTGGCACAACATTGAAGCATTTGTGAAATAACAAGATGGGGAAGTAACGAGAAATCATATTTTTAGGCAGCAGATACACCACCTTCAAATTATGCAGCTCTTTTACAGGTTGACAGTCAAATCTGTCTGTCATGCTTCTTCATTATGATGTTTTCAAACCCTCCCCTTCTCATTATATGTCCTGTGAATGATGACTGTTGTTTTCTTATGGGTTAAATTAGGTTCCTGTCCAGATTTGCTTTTGTTGGGCATTTGTTGAGTAAGAAAACACACAGGTGGCAAATAAATTACACTTCCACAACTGGAGAGGTCCATTATGTAGATTTAGAATTTGACAGTCATTTAGGAAACAGTAAATATACAGTAACAAATTAAGCCAACTTTGTATTTTTTTTATGTAAAATTTTTGACTTCTTGTATTTCTCTAGTAATGATGAAGATGATGAAGAAAGCTCATCAGAAAGTTCTAGCTCAGACCCAGATCAAGAAAGGAAGAAGGATTTGCGAGAAAGAGATGAATTTGCCAGAAGACTGCGGGACAAAGATAAAGAGAAGACAAGGAATGTCATGTCCAAGTCTGATAAAAAGGTCAGTGATTGATTAAGAAACTTTAGCACATGGTATATATCAAATGAGTGGTGAAAAAGGACCGTTAGGTGTGAATATCAGTTTTTCCAGGAGATTGTTGTAGATATTATTTTTGTAATAAATTTTAAATTACATAAATCTGTAGTATGACTTACCATATGAAGTACTTTAATACAAAGTCTAATGAGCCATATTAGTCAAAAACAATTGGTCACTTCCTTGGAGGGGCTTTTTTTTTTGGTGGGGGGGGGGGGAGAGCCTTTTTACATGAGCTAGGTGAATGAGGTATGCAGCAGTGTGATCCTTCTAGTGACTGACACACAGCGTCGGACAGGGCACATCCTCTTACAGTAAGTGCTCTATTCATTATCATTGTTTGGAAATGGCTTCATCATGATCAGGACATTCCCATATCTATTCATCCACCTGTTCCAGGTAACAGCCCAGAATGGGTGTTATAGACAGCACAGCACTCCAAGTGCCAGCAGCAATTTCCATGGTAGATTTTTCTTAGAATTTTGCCACAGTGGTGGCTACCCAGACTACTTTTTTTTTTAGCAATTTCCAGCTGCCAAGGGATTTTTTAATGTACATGACAATGCACATGGATCTTCAGCTCCACTACCCAGAGGCCAGGGGAATTTACTGCTGGAGAATTCATGAGGAAAAAAATCCATTCCACTTCCAGTGAAATTTGAACCCACTACCCCCAGTACCCAAGGTGAACATTTGAGATCATGCAGCCCAGCCCACCCCACCACAAAAGAAAAAAGTGTTTAGACACACAGCATCTGGAATGAGCAGCTGGAGCTTTATAATGTGGTAGATGTCATTTGTGTATGATGGATGTACATTGAATATCTTTTGTGGCTGCTCTGTGATGTATTGTGTGGCCCCAGTTTACATTTCAGAAAGAAATGCCGGAGGTTAGAAAATAAACCCGAGGAAAGAAGCCATACGGTTAAGGATTATAAATCTCAAAACATATAGACTAACAGAGCAGATATGGTTGAATAGAGTGTGACAAAGGTTGTTTTTGTTTCCCATGCTTTTAAAGCAGTTGTGGGATATAGTGTCAGTGCTTGTATTTTCCCAGTCCCATTTGTTGGATCAGAAAGTGATGTTATCTGTGTTGCATTTGATCCATCTTTTCTTTCCCAGCTCCATGAGAAGTCGGGTACCCATTTCTACAGCTGTTCTGGCTGGGTCATCTTAGGTCAGAATCAAGACACCCAACTTTTTGCCATAAGCACCAAGTTCACAGAATCATTTCACTGCCCCCATCATTTAGAGAAGACCATCTCGGAAGGGTACATAATGGGAAAAAGAAAGAGAGGAAGACCAAGGCGAAGATGGCTGCAAGACATCATTGATAATCTGGAAATGGATGCATCAGCAGCAGGGTATCTTGCTTACAACCGAGAGGCTTACAGGAGAGCTGTTAGGGAGGCAAAGTTCTGCAAGGGACATGCAAATGACTGACAGATCCCATCACTGTTTTGTTTAATCTGAAAATTAATTTTTTAAATTTCTAGGCCTTTGAAGAGGCAAAGAAAAGAGTGAAGCTGGAACAAGAAGATCGCAAGAAGATCATTCCAGAACTTAGGAAGAAGTCTCGAAGAGATTACCTGGTGAAGAGAGGCAAAGATAAACTGGAAGACCTGGAGGCTGATATTGCTGAGGAAAATTATTTCTTTGGGGACACCAAGTGAGTTTGCACTTTACTGTAGTTAACAGAATAATACACACTTCTAAGCAACAGAAAGGAGCAGTTCAGCTGAGGGTAGTAAGGCAAGCAGTTCTCCTGAGAGTAGTAGAACAAGCAGTTCTCCTGAGAGTAGTAGAACAAGCAGTTTTCCTGAGAGTAGTAGAACAAGCAGTTTTCCTGAGAGCAGTAAGATAAACAATTCCACTGAGAGTATTAAGACAAGTAGATAATCAAGAGAATAATAGAGCAAGCAATTTTCCTGAAAGTATTGTGATAAACAGTTACCAAGAGAGTAGTAGAAAAGCAATTTTCTTCAAAGTAGTAAATTTAGCAGTTCTACTAAGAGTGGTAATACAAGCAGTTATCCAGAAAGTAGTAGAACAAGGAAGTGGAACAAGGAATTGTCGTTAAAAAAATCATGAAAATTATTTTTTAAATTTCTAGGCCTAAGTACAACTGAGAGTATTGAGACAGACAGTTCTCTGAGAGTAGCAAGGCAAGAGTATGCAGGCCCCTGTTGTTTCAAGAAAGAGTGAAAAAAAAAAAGACTTCATTATAAAATAAGTCTAATTTATTAGAGACCACTGGTGAATCCACATTTTTGTTTCTGAAGCTTTCAGGATCATCAGGACCCAGAGCTGTGAAACTGGATGCAGTTTTGGATGGAGGAGGTGGTTATGTACTACTCATGAAGGACTGTGATGGTAGAAAAATAGAGGATTATTGAGTCAAAGATAGTCTACCAAATCTAGTCTTGGTTAAATTCTTGCTTTAATTCAATATTTAGAATCAGAAACCAGTGTAGATCAAAAGGAAACATGTGCAAGAAATCTAAATAGCAGTGTTTTTCAGCTTTTTAAAATTTTTTTATTTTAAGACAACGAAAGCAACAGGCCGTGACCTGGTGGTATTGCAAACTGGGTCCACCCATAATGAGATGTGGACCATACCTCCCGGCGTTCAGTGTGCAAGGCAGGCCTCACGAATCTCATTTAGTTAAAAAATAACCATGGTTTTGTTTAACCAGAGGGCAAGCAGATCAGGGTACCTGCCAAAAGGACACTTTGATCTTAGCCAAAAAGCTTTTCATACAGTCAGTTCATCATGTGGCAAATTTTTTCAAAAAGTTGTCAGATGAAAATTAAGAACTCATTTAATTGTCTCTGTGTTGTGCCAGTAGCAGGTGACCATGCTTCTTCATATTTTTTTTTTAACACACCTCAGTATCTATATTTTTTTTGGGGGGGGGATGGGTATGTTCTATGTCATTTGGTCAGCTTATTCAGATATTTGTCTCTCAGTTTCCCCTCTCATTTTTCCACTTGAGTTTTTCTGCTTTTATGAAACATTCGTTTGGGATTGAAATTATAATGGTGGTTTCCCTTTATTATGTATCGGTTTGTGTAGTTTCCTCCCTTCGACAGCGTTTGAAGTTCACAGTTAAAACTACAAAAAGTGAAAATTCATGTTACATTGACATAAAAGACCATGTAATGTAGAAATATTTTGAAATAAAAGGAGAAATTGTTAAAGATTGCTAATTTCAGACAGGTAGAATACTTGGTCCTCATCAGGGTGTGTTAACACCCATAGAAAAATGATACCAGGTGTAAAGTTCAGTACAAAGTAGGCGAGCACATTTCTGAGAACTTTTGCTCCAGTGTACATGTTTTTCATCAGGTTCTTGTGATTATGTTTTGTTTTAGTTTTTTCTTCATTCAGGCTTCATTTTTTTTTTTTTTCCTTGAACTTGCTTATTCCAGACTGACCAAGAGAGAGCAAGATGACATTGAGTACAAAAAGAAAGTCTTAAAACTGGCCAAAGAGCACAGGGCAGCTGGGGAAATTGAGAAGATTGACAGGTATTACATCCCACGGGATGATGTCAAACCCCAGGAGAAATACGTTGAGGACAAGACTGAGAAGGGACTTGGGTCAGAGCAGGCCAGATGGGAGGAGGAGCATCTGAACGCTGCACTGATGAAGTTCGGAGCCAAGGATGCTAAGGAAAAGAAGTCGAAGCAGTACGATGTGATCATGGATGAAGAAATCGAGTTTGTGCAGGCTCTGAAAATGCCAGGGACGGTGAAGGATAAGGTATGTGTTGTCTTGTTTCCTTGAACAGTGAGAATTAAGGTAACAAAGCTGTCTAGTGCCATAAACACAATGAAAGATAAGCTACAGTTACCTAATTCATTAATGAGAATTAAAGTAACAAAGCTGTCTAGTGAAAAGTAAAGTAAAAATTTTATCAAGTGTTGGAAGCATTGAAAGGTGAGGTCAGAAATTTAGTTATCTACTGCATTGTCTTTGAGGTAAGGAAGTTACCTAATGCCTCAAATTGGTGCCTCAAACAGTAAAAATTATAAGAAGGTTATCTATCAGGGACAGTGAAAGATAAGGTAAGATAAGTATCCAGGTGCCTTGAGCAGTGAAGTCAGGATAAGCAAGAAGGTCATCTAACATCAGGGACAGTGAAAGATAAGTTTAGAATGTTATCCAGTGCCAAAAGCAGTGAAGATAAAGAGGAAAAAAATCCATTTGCCAAGAATGATGGGATATAAGGCTAAGAAAGTTATTTACTACTAGAGAAGGAAGGTAATTATCTTCAGACAGTAAATATGAAAGATAAGACAAGAAAGTTATCTTCTGCTGTTAGATTAATTTTTTTAGAAAGCAGAAATTATCTACTGTCTGATACAGTAATTATTCAGTTATATTTTTCCATAAAATACTATTCAGTTTTCAATACATCATAGCTGACACCTGGACTGATTTTTACATATAAATTTCTTCTCTTCAGATGGGAGATGGTAAGAGTGACAGAGAGGAAAGGAAAATGTCCATCTCAGAAACGAAGAAAAGCTTGCCAATCTATCCATTCAAGAAGGATCTCATACAGGCTGTTCGGGATCACCAGATTCTGATCATAGAGGGGGAAACAGGCTCTGGGAAAACCACTCAGATACCTCAGTACCTGCACGAGGCTGTGAGTGAATGTCACAACCTGGGGATAGTTTTCTAAAGCATGTCAGATCGTTAACTTTGGGAGCATATGTTAAAAAAATCTGCCCTTATCATTCCATGGAGACCACCTAGGGATATGGTTTTGGTGCTCATATTTTCCTTTTATCTATTGGTACACATTGGGGTGGCATAGTTAGCACTGTGCCTCACTGCATTTGCTACCCCTCCTTCAAAAAGAACCAGGTATCCCTTTTTTGACAGGGTAACTCTGAGTGCTCTCTGACTGGACTTGATGACCAACTTTCACATGAAAGACAAGTGTGCTGACCACTTTATCACTGAAATGCCCTTAACAATTATATTTAAGTGATAATTATGAACAGAATTATACCTTGCTATTGGATCAGTCACAAAGATATGCAAGATAAAATAAACAAGTTAACCCAGAATGCAAACAACATATGACTAAAGATCAACGTAGGAAAGACAAAGTTAATGAAGCAAAATGTGAACAACAGAAATGTACTCAGAGTAGATAACAAGTTAGTGGAGGAGGTCAACGAATTTGTATACCTTGGCAGCAGAGTAGTAGAAAATGGAGACAGCACAGAGGACATCAACAGCAGACTTACTAAAGCAAACCAGGCTTTTGCAATGCTACAGAATATATGGAAATCAAATAAACTAAGCATAAATATGAAAATCAGGATATTTAAGAGTAATGTTCTAAGTGTACTACTCTATGGAAGTGAATGCTGGAAAATCACCAAAACCTTAGAAAACAAGTTGAATTCTTTCCAGACTAAATGTTTACGTAGAATTAAAAAAATATTTTGGCCAAACACCATAAGAAATAACATCTTATTGGCAGAAATGCAGATGAAACCACTGACAACAATTATTGAGGAAAGACGCTGGCGATGGTTGGGACATGTGCTCCGAATGACTGACAACTCACTACCAAAAATAGCACTAAGATGGACACCACAGGGGAGCAGAAGTAAGGGTAGACCAAAAGAGACATGGAGAAGAACAACAGAAAGGATGTTGAGCAATAGAGGGCTCACCTGGGCAAGAGCAAAAAAAAGGCGAAAGACAGGCATTTGTGGAAAACCCTTGCGGAAGCCCCATGTGCCCTGGGCACTTAAGGTTCAGAGAGAGAGAGAGAGATTGGATCAGTGTCTCATTCCTGCTAGGTATACGTGCTGTTTACGCAGCCCTTGTGTAGTTTTAAATACTAAAAGCTTCTGTTGTATGGGAAGTAGAAACATCTGAGAAAATCATTTTGGGTGTGAATTTATTCGGTTTTTGTATATAATAAAAGTGATCAATTCATTCTAAGTTTCCTTCTGTTGGCGATTAATTCTTTCTAATTTTTCTTCTGTTAATAATTAGTTCATTATAATTTTTCATCTGTTGTTCTAAACTCTTTTTTTTTGGCCATGCCATGGCCCAGAACATCTTCTATTAGAAAGGAGGGGGTGGGGTTCCATGGTTACCAGCTTAGGAAACACTGATCAGTCTTATACTGTACATCAGGCATGGGCAACCTTTTTTTGTTAAGTAGGCTAATTAAAAAAAAAAAAAAAGGAATATCATGGGGGCCACACACTTTGTCAAATTTATAAACCCCATAGTTCATAATGCACATAGTTAAATGTAATGCATTTAAATTTTATATATGTACTAAATGTACATCTGTTGGACTTGATTTTGTGTAGATTTGATGAATTTTAGTCTAGAAAATAACTTACATTATCAGGCCAGGCTATTGTAATCCTATAGTATAAAATCAGTAGTGTTCATATTTCTAGAAAATTGTATGTCTTTTTTTTTTTCAAAAGAAGTTACTTAACTCTTTCCGTGCGTTAGAAGAAACATGGACGTGTCGTGGGGTGCGGGAGTAAAAACGCGGGTCTTGGTCTGTTAGGGGGTCTAGTTGTAAAATGGAATGGAAAACAATATTTCCATGTACTTCCGTATACTTAATATGTTTCAAAGTATAGCTAAATGAATGAAAATTTCATAAATGCAGAGTTTTTTAGGAAAAAAGAAGTAATGTGATGTTTTTAGACACTGATTGTGGCCAGCTCACCATCGGCGAGGTCTAGATCTGCCCTACTTACCACTACTTACCATCTGAGATGTGTAGATCTACTTGTCAATCTCGTATTGTGATTCTGTATTGCATTCTTGCTGAATGAATGTCTGAACTAGCCTTCTAACTATTCCTAACTACTTCTCCAGTCGTCTAAATATGTCTAGATCTACTTAGAAAACATTCAAGAGCAGCAGGGTGGCCATAGGCTATGTCCATACCCCTATCTGCATCGTCAAAAATTGAAAAATTTCCATGCTTCTCGTCCTTTTTCTTGCTCAGCATCGCTCGTAACTAGGCACTCTTTCGCCATTTTGAAAGTGTCACCGGAATCATGGATGAAATATGTACAATCTAAATGTTACACCACTTGTTTTAATGAAACAAACAATTGTCACTATAATGACCATACGGTAGCTTAGGGACACCAGAAGTGTCACTATATCGACCATACACACAGAAAGTGTTAAACTGGCTGTGAGCCACACAAAAAATTTTGTTGCGGACCAAGCATTGTCTGTAGGTGCTGTATATAATGGTTTCCATAAGATTTTGAAAAAAAAAAAAAAAGTGGATCAATTATTTGTCCCCATTTGGTTGTTTTTTGTTTTTTTTAAACTTTGGTTGCTCAACAAAATCTCACTCTTTAAATGATCTATTACTAAGATAATTGATTTGATAAATGACTTTAAAGAAAAGCAAAGATATGCTTTGTTGCATTTGTAGAACTTCAGAGCCATGTCTTTATAACAATAGACATTGTGGACATGATTCTCAACCTTCTTCTTCTTCGTTTGCTTCTACCACCAAAACCGCACTGTGATCCTACTGAATTTACGCCTGTGGTGTTCTCAACCATTATAAAATTAAGTATGTTCAAATCTGAATCAATTATTTCATTGAAACATTTTGTGGGTTATTCTTATTCAGTGTTTTGAAATGCATTAGGGCTTTATGATGGCCCTGGGTTTCACACAAAAGTTTGCTACCCTGTTACTGTAGATTTCAGTTAGGGAAAATAAAAATGTCTAATTCACATTAAACTGAGGTGGTCTGAGGAGCTTACATGTATCATTTTCTTTGTTCAGGGATTCACAAAAAATGCCAAAAAGGTTGGCTGTACGCAGCCTCGAAGAGTAGCAGCTATGTCAGTGGCAGCTCGTGTGGCACAAGAGATGGGGTGGAAGCTGGGCAGCGAGGTTGGGTACAGCATTCGTTTTGAGGACTGCACGTCAGAGAGGACCATCCTCAAGTACATGACTGATGGCATGCTCCTTCGAGAATTCCTCAGTGAACCGGATCTAGCCAGCTACAGTGTTCTCATTGTGGATGAAGCCCATGAAAGAACTCTCCACACTGATATTTTGTTTGGACTTGTGAAGGACATAGCAAGGTTCAGACCAGATCTGAAACTCCTCATTTCTAGCGCTACTCTTGATGCCCAAAAGTTTTCAGAGTTCTTTGATGACGCTCCTATTTTCCGCATTCCTGGACGGCGATATCCGGTAGATATTTACTACACAAAAGCTCCTGAAGCAGATTATCTTGATGCCGCTGTTGTGTCTGTGCTACAGATTCATGTCACTCAGCCAATGGGAGACATTCTTGTCTTCCTCACAGGCCAGGAGGAGATTGAAACTGCAAATGAAATGTTGCTAGAAAGGACTAGAAAACTTGGGTCTAAAATCAAGGAGCTTATAATATTACCCATCTATTCAACTTTGCCTTCAGAAATGCAGGCCAAAATCTTTGAACCAACCCCGCCAAATGCAAGAAAGGTAAGTGTCACCAACAGATATTTTTTCATTGCAAGGACATGTAGGTTATGTACATGGCATAATGTCATGGTGTTTTACGTAGAACTATCACCATTGTTTTGTTCTTGTCATGTACTCCTGCTGTTCATTTGCTCTTTCATCATCATCATGTCGTATCACTATTGCTCCATCCAAGTATGTTGCAGTAAATCTTTAGTGGTGTCACTTCCTCTCTGTGTCCCAGTCCGTTCCTCTCTGTGTCCCAGTCCCTTCCTCTCTATCCCATTCCCTTCCTCTCTGTGTCCCATTCCCTTCCTCTCTGTGTCCCATTCCCTTCCTTTCTGTGTACCAGTCCCTTTCCCAGCCTTTTTTTTTTTTTTATTTTTGCATTGAGTACCTTAATAATCTATCTACGTTTCATTTCTTTGTTTTTTTTTTTTTCCTAAATGATGAACATGATCAGTCAGATAATGTTTTGTCGCAGTATCTGTCCGGGCAGATATTAATGGCTAGGAAAAAGTGCTGAGATTTTCTAAGTCAGGAGTTATCGGACAGTGGGGAGTCCATCCCATTTCTCTCCCCCCTCCACTCCACCAGAATAATATTAGGGCTACAGATGTTAATCCAGACTGTTTTAGTATTATATGCATATTATTTGGAATCCACTTTTTTCAGTCGTAACAGTCTAGTAAGAGGGGTCCCACATGTCATTCTGGAAACAGTGCATGAAGCAAAACAGTGGTGCTAACCTATGATCCCCTGTTTGAACTGTTCATTCCTGCATCGCATTGTTGCACTTCATAAAGAATTCCATAAGTTGCTTTATCCATGTGAATTTGTTCCTTGCTGTTCTTTTCAGAATAAATCTGATTGAATAAAATGCTGGACAGTTATAAAAGAAGAAAAAAAAATGCTCAAAAAGCTGTTACATAATGGGATGCAAGCTGGAGCTGTGACAGAAAACATACACAGTTACTACCAGAGCATACACCATGGAAATAAGCAGATTGTACACAAACAACTATTCAAACCGAAGTGGAAGGTGTGCAGAATGGTGAGATGCAAAGCAGTCTTGTAAGATCAACAGCCACACTTAGTGTGCTAGATGACAAATATCCATGTGACACCTGGATACGTGTGTATACAAATGGATCTGCATACAATGCCATAAAGAATGGAGGGGCAGGAGCACATATTGGATATCCGAACAACACCACTAACAAGATTTCCATACTCACTGGAAAATACTGCAATAACGATGATGCAGAAGTTAGGGCAATTATTGCTGCAGTTGAAAAACTATCAGACTCCAGAATTGATACATGCCCCATAGTAATTCTCACAGATGCAAGATCAGTACTGGAAGCTCTTCAGCGCAACAAACTACCAGACCTTAAGGATGCCTTGTCAAAAATTTGCTTACAAGATGGAGTCACTTTGCAGTGGATTCCCTCCCACTGGAATACCAGGCAATGAGAAAGCTGACTGTTTGACTAAAGGGGGCACTGAAATGGAGCAACCAGACATACCAAACACCTATAATCAGAATAAAAGCATGATAAAAACCTACAGGAAGCCACAAACACCACCACATGATGACTGTCACATGCTAAATATAAAGGAACAAGTCACCATTTTCTGTCTCCGAACAGGGCACAGCCGACTCTGAAGTCATATGTATACAAAGTTTAAGGTTGGTACTACTAATCTATGTACATGTGCCCAGGTGCCCCAAACTGTGGAACACATCCTCTGAAACTGCACCAACTACGAGACACTGAATAGTAATTACTGGCCTGGCGAAACCACCAAAGAAGATAAGCTCTACGGTTCCATATGTGAATTACAAAAAAACAATGAATTTTATCCAAGAGACAGGACTGCAGATATAGACAGACAATGAGTAAGAAGAAGAGGAAGATACACAGTTACTTTTTCGTTGTGGTAGGAAAGCTGCATACAAAATAATCACTCATGTCATCTGATGGCAGCCAGATAGTCATCATCTGATGGAAGCCAGATAGTCATCATCTGACGGCAGCCAGGTAGTCATCATCTGACGGCAGCCAGATAGTCATCATCTGACGGCAGCCAGATAGTCATCATCTGACGGCAGCCAGATAGTCATGGAGTACCAAAAAACAGTGGGGGAGAAGATGCTGTCAGTTTTGGCAATCTGCAACCCATAGCTGGCATGCCAGTGTCAGGGTTGGAGAACCATAGCTGGCATGCCAGTGTCAGGGTTGGAGAACCATAGCTGACATGCTGGTTCAGGGTTGGAGAACCATAGCTGGCATGCCGGTGTCAGGGTTGGAGAACCATAGCTGACATGCTGGTGTCACAGTTGGAGAACCATAGCTGGCATGCCGGTGTCAGGGTTGGAGAACCATAGCTGACATGCCGGTGTCACGGTTGGAGAACCATAGCTGACATACCTGTGTCAGGGTTGGAGAACCATAGCAGGCCAAGACCCTGTCCCACCTCTCCTTTGGCACCCCCAAGTTACAGGCCCAGCCTGGCTAACGGTGCACGGATCACTGTAGTCCCTATGGTGGTGGATTCTGCTAAAGAAGTATTGCACGTCCCTTGCTTTTTAGCTACACTCATGGACTGAAAAAAAAATAGCAGTCATAACCCACTCCCAAGCCAACATGATGCCATGCCTCAACATCTTCGCCGCATCAGCTGCAGAGAACACCAGCTCACAGTTCCAGGGAGATTGAAGACTTACTAATAACAGCTCAGCGTTGTTGCAGATGGTGGGAGGGCTCAACTAATCTGTAGCAGTGACTCTTTCATCGGGCTTCTTGCCAGTGCTTGTGAGCACATACATCTGTGCTGAGGTCTTTCCTCATGGGGGGGTCCCACCGGTATGATGTGTCTGATGAGCAGTGATGATGGTCCTTTAGTCACTGGTAGGAAAACAAAACAACTTTGTATACTTTTAACAGCACCGGTGTTTATTAACTAACTCATAACACAGGCATGGGAGAACACTAGCACAAAATGGATTAATATTTGGAGCCTTACCATTCTAATGGATTTTTGTTTTATTCTGTAGCACATGACAAAGAAAATGTTCAGTAAGCTTTTTTATTTAGTTTCCCCCCCCCCCCCAAAAAAAAATTATCTTATACAGGGGTTATCAACCAGTGGGAAATTCTGAGAGAAGGGCAGAGATTATAGGGTTTTGGGAAAGGAATTGATTGGGACCGCAAAGGGACAGACTCAGATTGTTTGAATATTATATGCATATTATTTGGAATGCCCCTTTTGAGTCAGACAGTCTGGAATGTGGAGGATATGATATTCTGGCATTGGTGAAAAGATCATGCGGAGCAAGAAAGGTTGAGAACCACTGATTTACTATGTAGGTGGCATTTTTTTGTAAAGATTATTTCTTCCACTGTAATGATGTGAAATAGTGGGTATAACATCCCTTGATGAGATTGAAAAACTCACAGAAGACAGGAAATCTTGGCGAACTACTAAGTGACCCCTATGTGACATTTAGCGGCATGGGAAGGATGTAAGAATGATGTGTAAAGTGTAGTTTAATTATAGTGCTTGGTTTTTATGTGCCCACAGGTTATACTTGCAACAAATATTGCTGAGACTTCCCTGACCATAGATGGGATTGTGTATGTTATTGATCCTGGTTTTTGCAAGCAGAAGAGCTACAATGCCCGGACAGGGATGGAATCTCTGGTAGTTACACCAGTATCAAAGGTGAAGGTCATCATTGTTGGAGTCTGCATCTTTTGCACTCTGATTTTTTTTGCATGTTATGTCTGTATGAAGAATTCTGTGGAGTGAGACCACTTACTTAAATCAGGGCCATCTGTATTCCATTATTTTTCACATTAACTGCAGTATCCACAATTTGCAACTTTGAAACAATCAGATGTTAGTGTATAAAAGGACTAAAATGTGAAATACAGATTTTTACTTGCAACTGATTTCAATTTATGATTCTTTTTTTTTTTAAATTCTTTTTCTGTGACTACTTCTTCTTCTTTTTCTTCTTTTCTTCTGCTTCATCTCCTCCTCCTCTTCAGCCTCCTCCCCCTCCTTCTCCTTCTTTTTCTCTATCTGCTTGTACCATTAGCATTGCTGGTAGTTTCCAGACATTGGTCCAGAGCAATGTGAGATGACTGGGTAGCTGTCATTTTATGCTGCCTCACTGTGTCTTTCACCCCATCTATCCACCTTTTCCTTGGTTGTCCTCACACCCTGCATCTAGATGTTTTTGAGTTCTTTGCATGTGGCAGCTGGTTGTTCTGGATTCATGCGTATCAAATGTCCAACAACTTAACTCTCTGATTTTCAGTGTAGTCCTTGGCGGGTGTTGTTCCCAGCATTTGCCAGATTGTTTCATTTCGTACTTGATCTCTTCTTATTTCTCAGTTCAATATCTAAACATCACAGATTTTTGACATTACATGTTTTTTTAACCCGACCTTTATTTTATCTTTTCCAGGCATCAGCAAACCAAAGAGCTGGCAGAGCAGGAAGGGTATCAGCTGGGAAGTGCTTCCGCCTGTATACAGCCTGGGCTTACAAGAATGAGCTGGAGGACAACTCCATTCCGGAAATCCAGCGGACAAACCTCGGGAATGTGGTCCTGCTGCTGAAGTCCCTGGGTATCAATGACCTGTTGAACTTTGACTTCATGGATCCACCTCCCCATGAAACACTAGTCCTGGCCCTGGAGCAGCTGTATGCCCTTGGTGCCCTCAACCACAAAGGGGAGCTGACCAAGCTTGGGAGACGGATGGCTGAGTTTCCAGTGGATCCGATGATGTCAAAGATGATATTAGCATCAGAAAAGTAAGTCTTTGAGGGAACTGGGGATTTATTGCTCTAAGTTAGGCAGTTTTGTGATACAGTGCTTCATTTCATCTCACATACTTGCTTCAATTACACAAGTCTTATTTGGGGGGGGGGGGGGGTTCCCCGGGGTAAATTACTGTGGTCCACAGTGTTAAGCCATGTTGTATTTGATTCTTATGCCAGTTTTCTTCTTTTTTTTTTTTGCAAATTTTCAGCTACAAATGCTCGAAAGAAATCATCACAATTGCGGCCATGCTGTCTGTGAATAATGCTGTCTTCTACCGACCCAAGGACAAGATCGTTCACGCAGACACAGCCCGTCATAATTTTTTTGTGCCTGGGGGTGACCACCTGACACTGCTGAACGTCTACAACCAGTGGGAGGAGACGGAGTACTCAACGCAGTGGTGTTACGAGAACTACATACAGCATCGCTCGATGAAACGGGCCCGAGATGTTAGAGACCAGCTGGAGGGCCTTTTGGAAAGAGTGGAGATTGAGCTGATGTCTAGTCTAAATGACACACAAGCTATTAGAAAGGTGGGTTATTTGATATGTGTAGGACATTATACATTAATTAGACTGGGGTTTGCAACACAAACATTGTTTGTTATTACTGCAATCAGCCATGCATATGCAGTATCGTTAGAATCAGTCATGAGAAAAGCTGTACAGTAAAATAAAAGGTGAGCATAAAGTCTTTTCCTGATTTTATTTATTACATAAAAACTATGATAGGTACAGACGAGTTGGTTTTTTTTTTTTTTTCGAAATAAAATTGTACCTCAGTTCAAAAAGTTTGGTTTTTTTTTAAGCTTTATTGTACACTTCAACATGTGCTTCATTTGTTGCCTGGAGAACATCTAATTGATGCCCATTTAACTCTTTCCGTGCTTGAGGAAAAACGCGGACGTGTCATGGCGTACGGGAGTAAAAACGCGGGTCTTGACTGTAAGGGGGTCTAGTTGTAAAATGGAATGGAAAACAGTATTTCCATGTACTTCCATATACATAATATGTGTCAAAGTATAGCTAAATGAATGAAAATGTCATAAATGCAGAGTTTTTTAGGAAAAAAAGAAGTAATGTGATGTTTTTAGACACTGATTGTGGCCAGCTCACCATCGGCTAGGTCTAGCTTCGCGCTACTTAACCCTACTTACCATCTAAGATGTGTAGATCTACTTGTCGATCGCGTATTGTGACTCCGTATTGCATTTTCACTGAATGAATGTCTGAAATAACCTCCTAACTACTCCTAACTACTTCTCCAGTCGTCTAAATATGTCTAAATCTACTTAGAAAACATTCAAGAGCAGCGGGGTGGCGATAGGCTATGTCTATACCCCTATCTACATCATCAAAAATTGAAAAATTTCCATGCTTCGCGTCCTTGTTCTCGCTCGGCATCGCTCATAACTAGGCACGCATTCTCCATTTTGAAAGTGTCACCGGAATTGCGGATGAAATATGTACAATCTAAATGTTACACCGCTTGTTTTAATGAAACAAACAATGTCGAATTTTCGACCATACGCACGCTTGGGAACCACCGGAAATGTCGAAAATTCGACCATATGTACGGAAAGAGTTAATGCACCATGTGTTCTCCAACATCACACTTTCATGTGCTGTAGGTCATGGAAGTACAGGCCTAACAACATATCCCTAGTATGCTTTAACTCTTTCCCTGCCATCCATTTTGTGACAGGCCGCATCCGGCTTCCTTGTTCCTGCCTTGGGGCTTCGGATAGGTCTCTGCTTTGTTTTGGTGTAAAATCGGTTGAATTTTTAGATCGCATGTTATGTGTACATGTCACATTTACCCAGCATTCTTTTCGCAAAGCGTTCTTAACAACGGGGGTCAAATGTAGTCAAATTAAATTTTTTGACGGAAGTTTTCAGCTTTTTTGTGTGACTTTGGTGGCAAGTCAAATGTAGTCAAATTTTTTTGACTGAAGTTTTCAGCTTTTTTGTGTGACTTTGGTGGCAAACATGATCCCCTACAACTAGAGCACTGTTCTTGAATGTATCCTAAGTAGATCCTACAAATTGCTGAACAACTTTCAAACAGAGGCAGGGAAGCAGAGGTTGAGTGACTCTACTGCCATGCTTGGCTTGCTTTGAAAAGGACCAAATGTCTTGAACAATTTGCTGATGACAAATGAAGCTTACTTTCATCTATCGAGGTTTGTCACCTGTAAACATTTGGCTGCATGAAAAGTCATTGTACTCTCCTAAAGTGATGGTATGGTGTGGGATCATGGTCTTTGGGATGATGGGGTCATATTTCTTTGTGAGCAGTCAAGGAGAAAATGTGACTGTAAATTCAGATCATTACATCATCATGTTAGAATCGTTTGTCATGCTGACACTTGAGACGCTTCGGAATTGTCTCAAAAGCCCTTTCATTTTTAACAGGATGAGGCAATAGCACACACCACACGAAACATTGTGACCGTTGTTTGGTGATTGTTCAGTTGTGTTATCTCTCATTCTGGTGCCATGACGTGGCCTTCTCAGCCTCATTACCTTAGTGTCTGTGACTTTTTTTTTTCCTGTGGGGATTCTTGAAAGGCCATGCGCGCCAGAGATGTATGATGGCAAATCAAGAACTTGGACAAGCTGTTGTTGACAAGGTTGCTGTATTGATCAAGATGTAATGAAGTGTGTGTATGGTGATTTCCAGAAATGCTTGCTAATACGCACAGACTCAAATGGAAACCCATCTCTTTGATGCAGTTCTAAAAAAAAAATAGCTTTGTGAGTAGTTTATAATAAATAACATTTTCTGTTCTATTTATGGGTGGTTTTAGTGATTGGCCCCGCTTTGAATTCGAATGTTTATGACCTTTTTTTTTTTTAAATGTATGAGTTGACATAACACTACCCTGTGCATGTGGATTATTATACAGTATTCAATGAATACTGAAAAATCCGCACTTTCATACATGAAATTTTATAGGAGCCAGCTGTATTTAACATATCTAACTGAGACTGTTAAGAGTATTTTGTGTAAAAAGTAGCTGTGTTAAATAATGGAACATGAGCCTATGAAATTATGGTTTAAAGAAGTATTCACCTCATTAAATCTTTAAGTAGAAATTGTAGCTCATTTTTTCCCCATCATAGTGTGATAGATTTCAGTTATTAATGATATACGGTCTGTTTGTAGAAAAACAAGTCCCACTGCCACCAGTACAGTAATGTGTACATCATGTATATGTGGTTTTTGTTAATATTTATCACATTAATTACAGGCTATTACTGCAGGGTATTTTTACCACACTGTCCGGCTGACCAAAGGAGGACAGTATAAAACTGTCAAGTACCAACAAACTGTGATGGTCCACCCCAACAGTTGCCTGTTTGAGGAACATCCACGGTGGCTGATATATCATGAGCTAGTCTTCACCACCAAAGAGTTTATGAGACAGGTAGGGAAAAACAGGAACAGCCAATACCCATCTTGTGTAGATTTTTTTTTTATGCATCCAGTAATAAGTAAATCATTTTTATCAAAAAATCTTTTTTGAGCACAAAGATATTTCAGCCACAAAAAGGAGGCATTCTCAAGGAAAACAGAAAAGATGATATTCTGAAATAAATGTCATACATAAAGGTAGTCCTGTTATACCATAGAGGCAGCTTGGGGAGATGGTATTAGTGTCCATATTGTCCTTGATGATTCAGCACACTGTAAAGTGGTGTGGTCAGCATCATGCCTGGCTGCCTTGAGGTCCACAAGAAGCCAGGTGTCCATGTCTACAACTGTGTGACTAGGGCGTCTCCAGCTGGATTTGAACCAGCGACCTCCACTTTGAGAGACTAGTGCACTGACCACTTTGCCACCCAGGTTCCAAGAGTTAATGAGAGTGCAGAAAATTTGCTTCGTTATCCTGTGATTAAACAGGACATGGTGGTGGATCTCCTTTTAAGCACCAAGGCAGAAGCTCTTTTGCAGCTGATGCCACAGTGTAGAACTTGGCTGTCCTTTGTAGTTATTCAGCTTTTGGGTAAGAGCAGTTTAGAACTTGGCTGTAGTTATTCAGCTTTTGGTAAGAGCAGTTTGGAACTTGGCTGTCCTTTGTAGTTATCAGCTTTTGGGTAAGAGCAGTTTGAATTGTACAGTGTCTTGGAAGCAGTTTTGTTCATAATTCATCTAATAATTAAACAAGACAACTGGAAACGAAAAAAAAAAAAACAAAAAACAACCTGCTTACAGATGTTTTCATTGTTAAGATTTAGCTGGCAAATATAACAGCTTCATCACTGCCATGTGTGTCTAGTGAGAAACTTTGGAAGAACCTGAAGAATTCTCTTCATTTCCTGCTAAGTGGATTTCTCCCAGTGCATGCATGCACTCATTCTTTTATCACTCCAGTTTCAGAATATTCTAGCATGTTGCTCATTCTTTTATCACTCCAGTTTCAGAATATTCTAGCATGTTACTCATTCTTTTATCACTCCACTTTCAGAATATTCTAGCATGTTACTCATTCTTTTATCACTCCACTTTCAGAATATTCTAGCATGCACTCATTCTTTTATCACTCCAGTTTCAGAATATTCTAGCATGTTACTCATTCTTTTATCACTCCACTTTCAGAATATTCTAGCATGTTACTCATTCTTTTATCACTCCACTTTCAGAATATTCTAGCATGTTACTCATTCTTTTATCACTCCACTTTCAGAATATTCTAGCATGCACTCATTCTTTTATCACTCCAGTTTCAGAATATTCTAGCATGTTACTCATTCTTTTATCACTCCAGTTTCAGAATATTCTAGCATGTTACTCATTCTTTTATCACTCCAGTTTCAGACTATTCTAGCATGTTACTCATTCTTTTATCACTCCAGTTTCAGACTATTCTAGCATGTTACTCATTCTTTTATCACTCCACTTTCAGAATATTCTAGCATGTTACTCATTCTTTTATCACTCCAGTTTCAGAATATTCTAGCATGTTACTCATTCTTTTATCACTCAAGTTTCAGAATATTCTAGCATGTTACTCATTCCTTTATCACTCCAGTTTCAGAATATTCTAGCATGTTACTCATTCTTTTATCACTCCAGTTTCAGAATATTCTAGCATGTTACTCATTCTTTTATCACTCAAGTTTCAGAATATTCTAGCATGTTACTCATTCCTTTATCACTCCACTTTCAGAATATTCTAGCATGTTACTCATTCTTTTATCACTCCAGTTTCAGAATATTCTAACATGTTATTCATTCTTTTATCACTCAGACTATTCTAACATGTTACTCATTCTTTTATCACTCAGACTATTCTAACATGTTATTCATTCTTTTATCACTCAGACTATTCTAACAGTTATCTAAATACCCATTGTTGTTGCCTACCTTCTCCCTGTTTTTTGTCTTATCATGTACATTTTTCTTTGGTTTGTTTTTTTTTTTTTTAATTATTTTCAGTCATTTGTGTTATTAGCATAATTTTGTACTCTTTTTTTTTCAATTTTATTTAATTTAATTAGGTCATTGAAATTGAAAACCAGTGGCTTCTGGAAGTGGCTCCTCATTTCTACAAGGCCAAGGATTTGGAGGATGGTGCTGGCAAAAAGATGCCGAAAGGGAAAGGAAAGTCTAAGGAGGATCTGGCAAGAAACTATTAAGCAACACTGGCTTGCACTTTTAAGCTGACCAGGAAGTTCCTCATGTGATCCAGGCCTCATTTATGTTAGGCTTTGCTAGAAGTTTGTTAAGATCATTGTACAAGACCCCAGGACACATCTTTTGGTATTTCAATTTCTTTAATATGCCCCCTCAGTTTTTCAAAGCTTCCTTGGGCTGCTGCTCCACTTGCTTCCAGGCCAGATCCCTAGCACCCCTAAAAACTGTTTTCTCTCACCTGGTTCAAAGTTCTTTCAGGTTCCAACCACTTTTGAAGTCATTGATGTACAGTGACTGATAACATCAGCAACCATTTATGGAACCATTGATGTACATGGACTGATGACATAACATCCACTTGTAGAACCATTGATGTATACTGATGACATACTTGAAGCTGCACATCTTTTCCCATGCAGGAAGTCTTCTGTTGATAGTTAAATCAACTGGTTCATCTTGTATGTTGTTAGCCAGGCAGCAGGTATCTTCTCAGACCATCAACAACTATTAGCAGCTTTAACTTCACCCTGTACTAGAAATTTTTTTTTTTTTTATTCATGATAAAAAATGGTAGTACATATTAATTCAGTTTTGGAACTTGAAAATTTATTAATTTTCCTTGTTATGAGTGACAGTTATGAATTTTTAGTGTGGACTGAGGGAACAGAATATATGAATATCATAAGTGAGGGAACAAAATATATGAATATCATAAGTGAGGGAACAGAATACATGAATATCATGAGTGAAGGAACTGAATATATGAATATCACGAGTGAGGGAACTGAATATATGAATATCATGAGTGGGGGAACTGAATATATGAATATCATGAGTGAGGGAAAAGAGTATATGAGTATCATGAGTGAAGGAACTGAATATATGAATATCATGAGTGAGAAAACAGAATATATGAATATCATGAGTGAAGGAACTGAATATATGAATATCATGAGTGAGGGAACAGAATATATGAGTGCCATGAGTGTGAGGGAACAGAATATATGAATATCATGAGTGAGAAAACAGAATATATGAATATCATAAGTGAGGGAACAGAATATATGAATATGATGAGTGAGAAAACAGAATATATGAATATCATAAGTGAGGGAACAGAATATATGAGTATCATGAGTGAGGAAACAGAATATGAATATCACGAGTGAGGGAACTGAATATATGAATATCATGAGTGGGGGAACTGAATATATGAATATCATGAGTGAGGGAAAAGAGTATATGAGTATCATGAGTGAAGGAACTGAATATATGAATATCATGAGTGAGAAAACAGAATATATGAATATCATGAGTGAAGGAACTGAATATATGAATATCATGAGTGAGGGAACAGAATATATGAGTGCCATGAGTGTGAGGGAACAGAATATATGAATATCATGAGTGAGAAAACAGAATATATGAATATCATAAGTGAGGGAACAGAATATATGAATATGATGAGTGAGAAAACAGAATATATGAATATCATAAGTGAGGGAACAGAATATATGAGTATCATGAGTGAGGAAACAGAATATATGAATATCATGAGTGAGGGAACAATATATGAATATCATGTTTTTGTGGGTGAGACATGTAGACTTTATACATATCCAATGTTATCATGTGTGAGGCATAATGAAAAGAAATGTTTATGGTCTAGGTCATCATCATTGCACTCTGGACCTGTCCATATTTGCATAGGTGCTCAGATTCCCCCTCCCCCACAACATATTCATCAGCATCCTGTGGCTGATAGTGCCTGTCCTGTATTGGTTGACAAGTCCCCTCACTCGCCCAGCATGCCTCTCGTTCCTGGCCGTGCCAGTCTGTACTCCACAGCTCTCTCAGTCTAAGCAGTGATGTGGATTTTCTGCTCTCAAAATCCTCCACTCGCCCTGTCTCTCTTGAGTGCATTAATGTCAGCTTGATCCAGCAGTGGGGATTTTTTTTTTCTGGTACCACCACACCAAAAAGACCCCAGGGTCTGTCCAGCCTCTGAAGATGGCTGCCAGAGAAATCTGGACAGGTAAATGTGGCTAGATGTGGTACTGACCACATCACATACTGACCACATCACATTTTCATGCCCGAAGATCATGGAAATAAGGCCTAAAACCATACACCTGTCCCCCCTCCCAAATATGCCTTAATGACATGGAAATGGGGATTTTACCTTTACCTTGTCAGTATATTAAACTAAAAAGATGTACTATTTCTATTATTCTGCATAATCTAGTTTTGCTATGCTCAGTATTGCCATTTATTGACACCGATTTGAGAACCACTGACTTACTGCATACATTGATATGGTATACATAAGTTAAAAAAAAAAAGTAAAGTTAATCCTGTCATGCCTTAGAGGCACATATGGATGTGGTGTTAGTGCCTATATTTTCCTTGACCTGTCAGCACACTAGAGGGTGATATGGTCAGCATCACGCCTGGCCCAACTCCGGAAGAAGTCGGGTACCCATTTATACAGCTGGGTGGCTGGGGTGTCTGCGCTGGATTCAAACCCCCGACCTTCGCCATGAGAGACTAGTGCACTAACCACTTTGCCACTCAGATGCCCATGGTACACATACTGTAGGTTAAAATCTGTCAGTTACTGTACACTCGTGTCTGAGTCTGCTCAGGGTTACTTAAGACTGAGGGGTTACTTAGTACTGAGGGGTTACTTAAGACTGAGGGGTTACTTAAGACTGAGGGGTTACTTAAGACTGAGGGGTTAAACAGCTTTCCTGGAGCAGTGACTACAGAGTGTGTGCAGACTGGTTCTTAAATTTTGCCACCAAGTTAAAAAAAAAAAAAAACAGTCCCAGAGTTTGCCATTAATTCAGACCCATGTTTGCCCTAGTGAGAAACCATTGTTCAAAGTGCATGCCCATCCAGACCATCTTGTAATAGCATTAACTGCTGGAGAGGGTATCATTAATATGTTATTTAGCACTAAATGGAAGTGTGGGGTACTGTATTCTCCGTTTTTTTCTATAAATTTGTTAGTTCTGAATGAATGTCAGTTTATTTCATGTTGTTGCATAAATCAGAGTGTAGAGTGTATGAACATGAGATAAGTTTATTATTTATTTATGTGATCATTTAATTGTTTCTTCATGATTATTATGCTCATTAACAAACGCTGAGTGACTGTGACTGAGTGAAAGCTGTATGATGAAGGGCAGAATGTCAGATGGGCCTGCGTGCCCAGTTCTTAACCCTTTGAAAATAAAGTATGTTTGTTCGTTCGTTGTGTAATGTTTATGGAACTGATGGTCTGTCGCTCTGTTTTATTACTTGAATAAACACCAACTGTACAGATAACATTCTGTGATGTGGCACGTTGTATTAACAGATAACATTCTGTGATGTGGTACATTGTATTAACAGATAACATTCTGTGATGTGGCACATTGTATTAACAGATAACATTCTGTGATGTGGTACATTGTATTAACAGATAACATTCTGTGACGTGGCACATTGTATTAACAGATAACATTCTGTGATGTGGCACATTGTATTAACAGATAACATTCTGTGACGTGGCACATTGTATTAACAGATAACATTCTGTGACGTGGCACATTGTATTAACAGATAACATTCTGTGATGTGGCACATTGTATTAACAGATAGCATTCTGTGATGTGGCACATTGTATTAACAGATAACATTCTGTGACGTGGCACATTGTATTAGCAGATAACATTCTGTGACGTGGCACATTGTATTAACAGCTTTCTTGCTTAAAAAAAAAAAATGATTGCTGTTTCGTACCGTAAAAATTCTAAGAAGTATCCAGAATCAAAACTGATTTTGTATATAAAAATGAACTAGCCATGTTTCATGCATATTGTTTGTTACTGTCTGTGTATAAAAACATGAAATAAATCATAAATTTGTTGATTGGATGTTATTTTTTACTTGTTTATGCAATAAAATAATTGGAAAACTAGCAATGGGTATTTGTCAAAAGTTGTTTTTGTTGTTATTTAAGATATTACTGCTACATACAGGACCTTGTGAGAAGAATTCTGTAATATTGTGCAAATCTGTTTTTTTTTGTACCCTCTATCCCTGTCATTTGGCCATTCTGTTTTCATCCGTTGTGGGCACCCTTTAACATGGAGAGAAGCCCCAGATTGATGGCCTTGACATTGGGCCTGCTCAGAGATGCAGATAAAGAGCAAGTGAGCGAGTAGATCTGTCTCATCTCACACGATCACAGGTTTTGACCGTGTGTGTTTTTTTTTTTTAACCCTCTCACATCTTTCTGCCATTATTCCATTCATCATCATCATCATCAGCTTGTGGAATTTCTGCAGAGCTGAGACTGCAGTGGATGGTGCAGTTGTTCTCTCTTTTGCCTTATTGGTGTCCTGTAAGATGACACCTTGTCATTCATATAATATTCTCCACCCATTTATACCATGACTTTGCTTTTTTTTTTCTGTCTATCACGATTCACTTTTAAATATATCTCTAAATCAGTGTTTCCAAACCTTTTCTGGATCATGCCCCACCTCAACGTCTCAAAGATTTTGGTGTTCTTCCCTCCCCCCTCTCCCCCCAAGCAAAAGTAGAAAGTAGTTGAAAGTAAATTTTGAACTACCACTTACGCCTGGATTATAATATCCCTGAAAGTATGGTTTATACCATTATACTATACTTTTACAAATGGTTTATAAGTCTGCAGGCACTGGGTAATTCTATCTGTCTGTCTATCTATCTATATGTCTGTCTGTCTATCTATCTGTCTGTCTATCTATCTTTGTTTTCTAAAACATATTTTGTTTTGATATTATTATTTAAGGAATCAGTGAGGGCCAGCCTGAAGTCAAGAAAAATAAATACGGAACGTTGTGGTTCAAGTTTGTTTATTGTTGTTATAGCCGATTACAGCAACTTAAAATTGGTGGAATCAACCATGAGGAAATTTACTCAGCAAAGTGACTCTTGGCAACTTCCATAAACAGCTGGCGTTAGTTTTCTGTTGTCCAGTTTTTCTGTAACGAAAAGGTCAAGAATTAAAGCTTTGAAAAAAAAATTTTTTTTAAATAATTAATTAAAATGAACGCATACTTGCTTTTCGCTGTTCTCTCTCTCTCTCTCTCTCTCTCTCTCTATTCATGTCTCTCATTCCTGTCTCAGGTAAATCTTCAGCTGTCCTATGATATTATTTAGTTTCTTTACATTTTCCCCAATCTTGCTATTTCATTAATATTGCCTTCTTCTTTAAAGATTTGTAATTTTTTTCACAAGTTTCTTTCTTTTCATCTTCAAGTTTACTCTCTCTCTCCCTCTCTCTCTCTCTCTCTCACACACACACACACACATATATCACATTGTAAAGGATTTTCCTTTTTTTCTTCCTTATTCAAACTCTCTCTCTCCCTCTCGCCCTCCTCTCTCTCTCTCAAACACACACACACACTTGTACCTTACAGAGTAAAATTAAATTTTCCTACAATGTTCTTTAATATCACTGTTTTGTTTCTCCAATTCCCGGCCATTATACAGCCCCTCAGATTTGGTTTTCCCTGTATTTGCCCCAGTTGTTAATTATTACTTGTACTTGTAGGACCGCATGAGCTGTGACACGCCCCCTAGCATACATTTACATAATAAGATGAAGTAAGTTTGTAATATGATCATATGTGTCTAGCTAAGATGCAGACAGTCGCATGTGATACATTCATGACCAAGACATCTTCACAGGGGACGTAATTACCAGCAATCCACGTGACTGAAACTTAAATTCCTGAATACTTTACCACTCATTCATTCATTCATTCATGTGCATGCCCCTTGTGGAACTTTGCCTCCCTAACAGCACTCCTGTAGGCCTCTCGGTTGTGAGCAAGATGGCCTGCTGATGATTCATCCATTTGCAGATCATCAACGATGTCTTGCGGCCATCTTCGCCTTGGCCTTCTTCTCTTTCTTTTTCCTATTATGTACCCTTTCCAAGACGGTTTTCTCTAGATTATCATGACGTTTAATATGTCAAAAATATTTAAGTTTTTTCTGTTTAGTACTCTTTACTAGCCAGCCTTCTTCAATACTAAGTTCTTGTAGTATGGATATATTTGTTCTTACCATTTGTATCTAAATGGACGTCCATCACTTGTACATCGTGTTTTCTATCTATCATAAATACTGTGTGAGCGTATTCGTTGTGGAAAATTCTTCGGAACTTTTTTAACGGCAGAAAGCTCTTCAAACAGGGATTTCCTTTGCATGGAACTAAATCTTTCACGTACATCTCACGTGGGACACAAATATCGCTTTGTTAGTTTCGGTTTATTATGGTTTTGCGTTTCCTTGTAGCAGTATAAAACATGTGATAGAAAACGAAAAATTGCGGATTGCGTTTGGTATCATTGACTTTCTATGATAGAAATTAGAAAACAAAAAGTTTCAAAGGAAAAACTGAACAAAATTAATATTTGAGTGTTAGATGCTTTATTCTGAACAGATAACTAAGCATGGAAAGAGCAAAGCAGATTTATCATGGTATTATTTCACAGGAACATTAACATTTACTAGAGAAAAGGGAAATAAGTAGAAATTAAACTATATATATATATATATATATATAGAGAGAGAGAGAGAGAGTGAGAGAGAGAGAGGGATGTATTCTTTAGCAGATGATAAGCAGAAATTCGATACAACCGAATATTATGAGATAAAAATATTAATGTCTGGTTTCGCCTTAAAAGATTAAATTCCAATATGGTTGAGCAACATTTCCCGAAGTATCAACTTTTATGATCGATTTCTTCAATGCTAGACTGGCATAAAGCGTGCATTGTGATAACAAACAATGTTCGTAGTGCAGCGGTTCAGTCTCTCTGTGTTTCGTGCCTTTAGATTTAGTCCTCAGTCTCTTAGAGAAGCAGCTCTGCGCAGAGGCGCTCTTCTTATGGCACGGTCTGTCGCAAGTTCTCCTTTGCTCCTTATGTCCGGACGAATAATCTCTCTCTGATATCTTACCCTCATTCATACCTCGGAGATTACAATGTGCTCTGTTCCAGACCACCGCAACAAAGCGAAGCGCAGCATAGCGAGGTATGGCTGTAATCTTGGTTTTGAGCTATTCTTGTCTCCTTCTCGCTACTTTGGAAGACAATTCTTACTTAAGATGTGATTCAAGGTTGAATTTCGGGGGAAAACTCTACCGGTCTATATTAGAGTTCTTCTGCTGCTTTATTTTTAAAAAAAACAGGATTTATAAGCAACAAAAAAAATGTGCAACATTTTAATAACAAAGAGGAAGTCGACAGTAGGAACACTAAGAAATGAAAAAAATAGTTAGAGCATTGCATTAATAACAATCGGTCATAGATGCCCGCAAAAAATATCGTAAGAGTTAACCATAAATCAGAGATGTCAATCACGATTTTTCTAAAACTTAACCATAAATCATAGATGTCAATCACGATTTTTCTAAGACTTAACCATACAAAATATGGTTTTAAAATGTTTTTTAAAAATTAATTAAAGAAAAGAAGCTAGTTTTTTAAATAAAATATTCAATTCTTTTGAGAAAAAAAATGAGTCTAAATATCAGTGGAATGTATGTACTTCCACTTGTGATGAGAATTTGTTTTTCATGACTGCATTAGTTGACGCCTGTACGATTTTTATCAATAACTTCCTGGCATTTATTTTGTATATATAAGGAGAGCTGTAGATATTATGTAGGAAATAATTTCACATCAAACAGAGATTTTCGAAAAGTGTTGAAAAAAAAACCGTGCGAAATCTTCCTGCTAATATTTTAAAGTCCCAGGGAATCTTTGTTGTTGTTTTTTTTTTCTAAAGTTTTGAATATGTTTCATCCAGTACTGCATAGCACGTGTTCCATGCTGAGATAATCCTGCAGTAAAAAAGATATGAACTTGGCCTGTTGATGATGATTCCCCTTTACCATTTCCGTGTATGAAATTTGCTATCTAAATGTCTCTCTGTTATTTCGATGTACTGGTTTAGAATTTCTGTAGCATCTGAACTGATTTAGGTCCGGGTGATTTATACTTACTCGTCTGAGTTCGAGGAATCTGACTCAACGTTTGGTGGCTGATACAACTTATTTTAAGTCATCCAGTTTCTAGTACCACTGACAACAATTATTGAGGAAAGATGCTGGCGATGGTTGGGACATGTGCTCCGAATGACTGACAACTCACTACCAAAAATAGCACTAAGATGGACACCACAGGGGAACAGAAGTAAGGGTAGACCAAAAGAGACATGGAGAAGAACAACAGAAAGGATGTTGAGCAATAGAGGGCTCACCTGAGCAAGAGCAAAAAAAAAAAGGCGAAGGACAGGCATTTGTGGAAAACCCTTGCGGAAGCCCCATGTGCCCTGGGCACTTAAGGTTCAGAGAGAGAGAGAGAGAGAGAGAGAGAGAGAGAGAGAGAGAGAGTTTCTAGTAACCTACCACTCAAAGAACATTTGAACTACCTCTTGCTGTACAGCAGCGTCTGTGAAAAATCCTGGAACATGGAATACATATCGTACGTCAAACATGTTTTCTCCACGTCAGGTTTAATCATTGAGAATATTTATTACGTTATTGAGGGGAGAGCTTGTCATGGTTAGTTTCGCTTAACAGACACCAGTTGCACACTGAAAGTATTTTTTTCTGAAGATTTGTGAGGCGTTAAACAATACAAAGCGTCTCGATACTTGGCAAGTAAGAGCAAGACAAGAAGTGTGTTCATTTATCTTAACGTGTCTCAGGGCCATCATTGTTAACAAACAAACAAAAATCAACAATGAGCAATAATAATTCTTACAACACAACCACCGGACCAAACGTAACAAGGGGCTACGACTTGGGTTCAGTTTCCGACGCGATGTTTGGGTTTGAAATATTTTTATCGATAAGCGGCACTTTCCTTAATGTGTGGTTTAGTGGCCATCCTTCGCTCCAGTGTCTTGCGTTCACGTCTGCATAATAACGTCTTGTGCAGCATGTTCGTGTTACATCTTGTGGACAGAGCCATAGTCTTGCCTCTTGTTTTAGTGGAAGGCTCGAACATTGATCAGTACACAGCCTCCTGCCTCTTTTCCAAGATCTCCTGGAACACACAGTTCATTTAAAATTTTATCTCTAACTGGTAGCTAGTAACTCTAATCGTGCTCTTCATTGTTCAGATTGTTCGCCCCTTGAGTTGTCAAATTTGGCACGTGGGCCCTTTTGATCTGCCCGTGGGTCACTTCTGTTATCGTCATACCGGCCGTGCCCTCTGAATCTTTTGGTTGTTTTTACATTGAATTTAATACTAAACGGATACTAAAAATCGTCGACACGGCCATACCCATCCTGCTATCTGTGATCCTAATGTTATTGGCAGCGTTTCTGAGATCCAGGCGCTTCAGTTCGGGACGTTCGTCCGGGTCCATGGGTATTGAACTCATAGGTCAAGGTCCTGAGATCGACAGCCCATATGCATACATTGCTGCTGTTGCTATCTTGCTAATATCAAATGGAACAGATCACATAGAGTTGAGAAATTTTTCTGGAATATGGTGACGGGATCAGGTGAATTTGATATAAGTCTTCTTCTTAAAAAAAAATTTAAATACTGCCTAAACTGAAGAGGATGATGATGAAACTAAAGCGGACGTAGACGGTGTCCGATGTCCAATTTGGTAGTCAATGACCTAGAGATGACAAGCTTGGTTGGTGAACCATAGCTGGCCAAGATCCTTTCCTACCTCTCCGTTTGCATCACAAATAGCAGGCCTAGCCTGGCTGTCGGGACAGGCATCGCCATAGTCCCCTGTGGTTAGGGAGTCGGCTGAAGAAGTATTGCACGCCACGGGCATTTTAGTTCCACTCAAGGATTTAAACAAAAAATAGCCACCAAAGCCTGCTCGCCGGCATGATATTGTGCCTCACTATCTTCAGTGCATCAGCTGCAAAGAACACTGTGTAGTAGCTCAAACGGGATAGAAGAAGACGAAGAAGAACGGAAGGTAGTATTAAGGGGGGAGGTGACAATGTGATACTAAGGGCGGAGGTGACATTGTGATACTAAGGGCGGAGGTGACATTGTGATACTAAGGGCGGAGGTGACAATGGGATACTAAGGGCGGAGGTGACAATGTGATACTAAGGGCGGAGGTGACAATGTGATACTAAGGGCGGAGGTGACAATGTGATACTAAGGGCGGAGGTGACAATGGGATACTAAGGGCGGAGGTGACAATGTGATACTAAGGGCGGAGGTGACAATGTGATACTAAGGGCGGAGGTGACAATGGGATACTAAGGGCGGAGGTGACAATGTGATACTAATGGCGGAGGTGACAAGGTGATACTAAGGGCTGAAGTGACAATGTGATACTAAGGGCAGAGGTGACAAGGTGA
Source organism: Achatina immaculata (assembly GCA_009760885.1). Taxonomy (NCBI): domain Eukaryota; kingdom Metazoa; phylum Mollusca; class Gastropoda; order Stylommatophora; family Achatinidae; genus Lissachatina; species Lissachatina immaculata. The sequence continues at coordinate 32,066,803 of CM019695.1, forward strand.
TACTAAGGGCGGAGGTGAGAAGGTGATACTAAGGGCCGAGGTGACAAGGTAATAATAAGGGCGGAGGTGATAAGATAATACTAAGGGCCGAGGTGATAAGATAATACTAAGGGCCGAGGTGACAAGGTAATAATAAGGGCGGAGGTGATAAGATAATACTAAGGGCCGAGGTGACAAGGTAATAATAAGGGCGGAGGTGATAAGATAATACTAAGGGCCGAGGTGACAAGGTAATAATAAGGGCGGAGGTGAGAAGGTGATACTAAGGGCCGAGGTGACAAGGTAATAATAAGGGCGGAGGTGATAAGATAATACTAAGGGCCGAGGTGACAAGGTAATAATAAGGGCGGAAGTGACAAGGTGATACTAAGGGCGGAAGTGACATGGCGATACTAAGGGCTGAAGTGACAAGGCAATACCTGCTTTTTAGCTGTACTCCGGGACTGAAAGAGTAGCCGCCATAACCCGCTCCCACGCCGATACGATGCTGTGCCTCAACACCTCTACAGCATCGGCTGCAAAGAACACCAGCTCGCAATTACATGGAATTCGTACAAGTACAAGTACAACTGGCCTTTCTCTGGTTACAGAAGACAGCTTCTGAGGCGGTCATGTGTTGTATGTGTTTAAATCTCCCAACATCTTCTTCCACTGTTTACTCTGCCAGTGCCAAAATTTATTTCACTGAGTGGGTAGATACAATGTAGAGCGATCGTCTGGCGGCTTTTGTTTTGCATATGTTCATTTTACAAACAATAATCTGATTACAAATGATCGAATTAAGAATCTTTGTATAGTGAATGTCAGAATTCATGATGAGGTCTTAGTACTCACGTTTTTCTTCACATGTCAGCAGATTAGAAGGTGGTTAATTATCACAGCACCTGGCTGCCTTTCCTTCCTTAGCTTCAGTTGAAGCCAGCTATCTCCAAGCCAGCTACATAATTCTATGGCTAGGATGGCTTGGGGCACCTCCAAGCCAGCTACATAATTCTATGGCTAGGATGGCTTGGGGCACCTCCAAGCCAGCTACATAATTCTATGGCTAGGATGACTTGGGGCACCTCCAAGCCAGCTACATAATTCTATGGCTAGGATGACTTGGGGCACCTCCAAGCCAGCTACATAATTCTATGGCTAGGATGGCTTGGGGCACCCCCAGCCAGGATATCACCACACACTTTTGCCATGACAGTCTTTTATAGTAAATTTCTTCTCCACTCATGTGCTCTCTCTCTCTCTCTCTCTCTCTCTCTCTCTCTCTCTCTACGTGTTGAGTAAATAGGTTATCCTGTAAATTATCGCACACACAACTATAATCACGATCTTCGCGATTGGCACTCTGCTCTAAATAAACAAGCAACACTCAAAGGACACAAGATATCTGTTATACTTGACAATACAAGTTTGGTTAAAACAGTTATAACTAAATGGTCTGCATGCAACCCAACACTCTGTCGTCAAGATTATGAAAAGCGCATTGTCTGGTCGAGCAGAGAATTCTGATTAAAGGAGCACAAGCGTACACCCTGGGGACGCTATAACATCAAGAGATGGTAACAGAACAGCCAAAAGTCTGCAGCTAAAAGTCTGTTTTTTGGTTTGTTAATTCTCGCTGGAAGGGAGGTAAGTTGTTCAGATGCTGCACAAGAAAAAATAACTGTGATTTGCCACAACGCATTTTCTTTTGCAACCACTGGCTTTTAAAAAAAAATTTGAATAGTAAAATCTTTTGTTGGGTAATAGGCACAAGATGTTCGTTGTGATTTTACACTAATGTTAAAACGAAGGTACGAGGAAAAAAAGAAACCAGATAATAAATATAAATATCTCTTAACATTCTTACACACAGTGAGCAGAAGCAAGAACTGTGGTATTCAGGATACAAGTATCTATGTGTTAGTTTCCTGTATATGTAGTGCACTGTTTTGGCTTTGTTTCTGGACATTTGTGAGGCACAAATTCTGATTTAGCGGTGTGGCCATAATCTGTACGTAAGAAAGTTTTTGCCAGTTGACAAACACGCGTTTCTCTGCAGTTCTAATGTCGCCACAAGAAGTGTAATAGTAATGTAATAGTGCGGAAACAATTGGAGGCGGACTCTGGTAATTTAGTTTAGTTTGACCATAAAATATAAAGAATCTTCTTCGTCTGCATAATTTATTTTTTTGTCCAGACATGACAGCATTTAGAATTTAGATTATGAAAATAATTCTCTCTTCTCTTTCTCTCTCTCTTTCTTTCTCTCTCTCTTTCTTTCTCTCTCTCTCTCTTTCTCTCTCTTTCTCTCTATTTCTCTTTCCCTCTTTTTTCTCTCTCTTTCTCTCTCTCTCTCTCTCTCAGACACACACACACACAGACGCATTTTTCTCCTTCTGTTTCTTTTTTTTTTTGTCCTGCTCGTCCAAATCTTCCTCTCTGAAAATGTATTTCATTGGGTCGTTCTGAAAATTCACAAACATAATAATAAGAACAATAATAAAAGTAATAATAAGCACCTGCCGATTAGAAGGTCCTTAGTTCGATTTCGCACTGTTGTTGAATGTTATCAGTCCGAGTGACACGTGGGTCAACCCAGCTTTAAAAAAAGGGGGTGCCTGGTGCTCCCCTAGGAAAACAAAGGACAGCGAGGACAGGTGCTGCATCTCTACCTCAAATGCTGTAGTGGCCTAGAGTCGCGAGGGCACTTCGCAGCCTTAGTAGGGCATGAAAATGCCACGGGACATAGCTTCGAGCTAATAAAACTTCGTTTATTATTTTTATTACGGTGAGTCAATAATTCGTCACGCTTTTTTTTTAATAAAGAAATTTCGGTCAAAGGTTCCGTCTTATTTGCTGTGCTGGTATATGTAACCTCATGCTGGTGTCACGTGTTGCGTCATTCTGAAAATGTGCATACCCAATTTTAGTCAATGAATTCCGAGATAAGTGATTAGCATAAGGAAATATGGCGGACAGCAAGGCTGTCATATGCGTCCTCCTGATGCATTATTGGAAGAAAGGGCTAAACACACGGAGTGCAAGGAAGAGTTGATGACAACAGTGCAAGGAAGTGGATCCAAGGGTTCAGGTCTGGGGACACTGACATCAAAGACAAGCCTAGGTCGGGATGCTCCTCAATCCCCAGTGATGAAGCCCTGCGCCAAAGCTGTTGAAGACAATCCCAGTTCTCGACGCTTGTCAGCCCAGCTGTTGAAGACAATCCCAGTACCAGTTCTCGACGCTTGTCAGCCCACCTGTTGAAGACAATCCCAGTTCTCGACGCTTGTCAGCCCAGCTGTTGAAGACAATCCCAGTACCAGTTCTCGACGCTTGTCAGCCCAGCTGTTGAAGACAATCCCAGTACCAGTTCTCGACGCTTGTCAGCCCAGCTGTTGAAGACAATCCCAGTACCAGTTCTCGACGCTTGTCAGCCCAGCTGGGTCTTTCTCAAACTACCATATTTCGCCATTTGCACGAGCTCCTTTTCAGCAGCAGACAGCTTCGTCATGTTTCCCACCACCTCACTTCCAGGGAAGCGCAGAGACCTAATGACGCCTGTCGCCAGCTGTTGGCAAACTGACATGACAAAAGTTTTCTCCCCCATATTGTCACTGTGAATGAAAAGTGGATTTTCTCGCTGTACCCCAAAACAGGTACCCAATGGCTCCAGCCAGGCCAGGTGGCACAGGCGGTTGCCCGACGAGGCCGGTTCGAGAAAAGGTTGTGCTTTGTATCTGGTGGAACTATGAGGGCCCCCTGCACTGGGAATTGGTTCCATTTGGTCGCTCCGTGGACTGGAATCTGTATGGTGAGCAGCTGAAGCGACTTCATGATGTTCTGCCCACCCGATACCCATCACTCATCAAAAGAAAGAGAGTACTTCTCCGGCACAACAACGCGCCAGCCCACACCTCCAATGCGGTCCCTGGACAATTTACAGAACTGGAGGAAATCGAGGCCCCGCCCCATCTACCCTACAGTCCCGATTTTTCCACCCTCTGACCACCACCTATTCCGCGCGACGGCACACTTCCTTCAAGGGCAGGAATTCAGTTCATTGGAAGAAGCTGAAGCTGGTGTGAGAGATTACTTGTTTTCAAAGCCTTCAGAATGGTAATAACTCTTCGCATGGGGGAGCGATCGCTCAAAACCATCGAAAGTTATGGACTGTATTTTGAAGAATGAAGTTACATCGTTATTAACATTAAGTGCCACCAGGAACACAGCTAAGTATATATTATGCTGCTTGGTTTTGTGCAGCAGTGAAGCGCTGCAAAGAACGTGACGAATTTTTTACTTACTCCAACATTCCCAGCTCCTCGTTTTAAACAGTGACTTGAGCAGCCGTCGTCCAGAATCAAACCAGCGATAGCTACCGTGTCAAACGAATGCACGAACTGCTTCGCTATACTCAAACGCCAGTAACATTCGGATGTGAATGCAGTTTTTCATTTTATATAAATGTATTATTTTTTGCTACGAGAAAAGAAAAAATATTAGCAGTAAATCTACAAAAAAAGTAAAGATAGTCCCATAGCATTTCAAATGCCGTAGGGGGTGAAGCGTTAGAGACCTCATTATGCTGGGTCATCAGCGTATGAGGTAGGGTGACCAGTTCCTTTCCTCGCTGCCTTTACTTCCCAGATTTTCTCTGGTACCCATTTTACGAGGCTGGGTCGACCTCAGGGCCGTATTGGTCGGAAAAAAAATCCCGCTCAGCTGGGGAGTCGAACCCTCGACCATTTGGTTGCTAGACGAGTGCTCTAACCACTACGCTAACCGGCCCATAGGCAAACGTACCCCAAATCTACAAACGTAACCCAAAACTTCGAGCTAGAGATGAACTATAGAACACGCTATTACTAATTTATTTATACTAATCTTAATCAGTTTCCTAGATTTCCTGATCTTTTTCGTTAACTGCTTTGTCCAGCAGCACAAATGTAATTTTTCAGTTTTATTTGCGTCTTTCTTTCTTTCTTTCTTATTCTTCTTCCTCTTCTCGGAACTGCGAGTTGATATTCTTTGCAGCCAGTGCTATGAAGATGTTAGGGCACAGCATTGTGCTGGATTGGGAGCGGGTTATAGCAGCCATTTTTTCAGCCCCCAGGTTGAGTCAAAAAGCAGAGGGTGTGCAATGCTTCTTTAACAGACTCCGCAACCAATATGATGGCCATCCCTGCCCCGTTAGGCAGGCTAGATCTGTTACCGGGGATACCAGCATAGAGGTGGGAAAGGGTCTTGGCCAGCTATGGTTCGCCAAACCCTGACGCTAGCCTATCGCCGACTCCCAAATCGAAAAGGGTCTTCACGACTATTTGTTCTCGTTACAATCACTAAAGCCAAGACGCCAGTTAATTCCGTAACTGTATATTTACATATCGTTTTTCTTTTTCAGAAAGTAAATTACACATCAAAATGACCACTGACATCTCCCAGAACAGCACTGAGAGGCCAATAGAACAGAACATGACCGAATATACTGGTTTTGGTGACGAAGGTGATGTGAGAGTGATCCACTATTGTAATATTGCGGTTCTTATTTTCTTAAGTGTTGTGGGGACTGCACTAAATTTGTGGTTCCTCGTGGCCATTCTACGATCAGAAGAACTGCGGTCTTGGCTGCGTAACAAAATTATCTGCAACATTTTTCTGATACACCTGGCAAACAGCGTCATCATCTTCCCTTTGGCTGCGATCGTAGTAGGCCTTGTTGTCACTGACCAGTATTACTCGTGTCACCTCGACACAACCACGACAAAACTTTGGATCATACAGGACTTCATTGCCAACTGGTTACTGGTTATGCTTGTTGCCACTTTCATTGCACAGATTGTCAACTTCGACCCTAAAACCAAACTAACGCCTCGGGTTACCAGGTTCTGCACATGGGGGCTTTTAATTTTTCCGTGGATCCTTTCTTTCCTGATTGTGCCACTTACGGTACATGGTTACCGTCGCGATTTACTACAGATTACAAGCGAATGTGTATACGTGGATTTGGAGCTGTTGAACATCTTCAGGATTGTGGACACGATTGTCCCTATGTGCCTGATGGTAATTCTCTTGATGATAGCGGCACTTCTCAAGTACAAAGTTCGCTGGCGCTCGACCAGTTCCTCCCGCGCTGTGCTCATTAGAGGAAATGCAATGACTGACGGGCTGCGCGTTTACGTCGTTGCTGTTGCCGTCGCCATCCTCTGTGACCTCATGTTGCTAATAATCCAGTCTATCTTCTACTCTCTGTTGATGTACGCCAGCTACAAGACAATGTAAGAACTGCCGTGATTGCGTCTCAACTATATATATATATATATATATATATATATATATATATATATATATATAATAGTTATAGCTCTGAATTGAGAAAAAGACAAGTGAAGCTATTCAAAGATATAATCAATTATCTACTTAGTTGATCTTGCAGATGTAGAAAAGAAGAAACGGAAAACGGGCAGGGATGAGACTGTCTGCATAAACTTTTGGTGCACCCACATGTGAAGTACAGTATAAGTACTGTCACTATATGGTGTACACGCCGAAATGGTATAAAATAAGAGTAATTTGGTTTTTTTTAGTCAAAATATTATAATTTTTCCTGACATGTAGATATTATATTATGTGTTGCATTAAAACAATCACAACCGTCTTCCTGTTTTATCCACACTCACTCGTCCATATCCACACTCACACTCTTATACACCCCTCACAGTTAACACCCACACCCACACACACCCACACTCTTACACACACACACCCACCCACACTCACACACACCCACACTCTCACACACACACCCCCCCCCATATTCTCACACACACCCATACTCGCACACACACACTCACACACGCACACTCGCACCCACACTCTCACACACACGCACACACTCACACACATATTCTACACTGTTGCTCATTTTGATAAAAGGACAGGAAATGAAAATTTAAATAAAAATAATAATAATAATTTTTCCTGGTCTATTTTATGTGGAACATTTAATCTTAACGAATATATTTAAAGGAAAGAGTTTTCAGGCGGCAAGAATCGTTCGTAAGTGTTTCATGTCAAGTTTGTTATGACTGATTTTGCCTCACTCACGGGAACAGCTTTGTATGATATAAAGAAGATATCAACAACAACAACAACAAATTGTCCATAAAAGTAAGGAAAAGAGTAGTTAAAGTTCTATATAGAGCCAATATTCCTGTACGGTTGTGAAACTTGGGCAGTCAAAACAAAAAAAAAAGACAAAAGATGACAAAGAAACTGGAAGCAACAGAGTTGTGGTTTTGGATAATGAAGCAACAAATACTCTGGACAAACAGAAAAACAAACGAAGGAGCACCATCTCCTTGTCACCACAGCGGCGACAGGGAATGTTTATATACAAACTCTTGACATCGTCAATTGCCACTCTTGGTGCCAGTCTTAAGAGATTTCAGCAGTCTCTCAACCTTATTCTCACTCTTGTCATTTTGTAATTCTTAATAGGCTCCAACCCAGCAACTCTGCCTCATTATATATATATAAAATTACCAAAACCATAGAAAACAGAGAGGATGTTGAGCAATAGAGGGTTCACCTGGGCAAGAGCAGAAAAAAAGGCAAAGGACAGGCATTTGTGGAAAACCCTTGCGGAAGCCCCATGTGCCCTGGGCACTTAAGGTTCAGATATATATAGACAGACAGATAGATAGGTTGAGTGGACAGACGGACAGACAGACAAACAGACAGACAAACAGACAGGTAGGTAGGTAGATAGGTAGGTAGGTGGGTAGGTAGATAGATAGATAGATAGATAGATAGATAGATAGATAGATAGATAGATAGATAGATAGATAGATAGATAGATAGATAGATAGATAGATAGATAGATAGATAGATAGATAGATAGATAGATAGATAGATAGATACTAGGAGCAGTATGTGAGAGATACAAACTTTAACCCTGGTTAAAACCCAGTAATGTTCTGATTTTTTTTTCCTTCAAATTTAGGCTCACGTGGTGGGTTGTTTCCATTTCTCTGAGCCACGCCCGAGTGCTGGCCCTGGTTCCGCCTTGGCTCCTCCTTCCAGACATCAGAGAACGAATAAAAACTTGGAGACCTTGGTATTGCCATGAACCCCGCCTTGATGTGACAGTGACTTACAGGAAAGAAGACGATTGATGTCAACTGACCAACTGTCTTTCTGCAAACTATTTTTAAAAAAGAAATGTTTTTGTATCATAATTACTACAAATACAAACACATAAAGCACATAGAAATGTGTAAACTTTTGTGGAGAAAGATAAAAGGTGCCGAGAACATCAAGAACTTATACAAGATAAAACAATAAACAAATGCGCACACTCAACCCCAGGAAATTTTCCGTAGAAATAAGAGATTCTAGATCAGGAGCTGGCCAAATCGCGGCTCGCGAGCCGCATGCGGCTCTTTAACATGTATGTGCGGTTCTCAGAAATATGATGGCTGAGCTCATTTCCACATCACAGTTGATAAAACGTGATTAAAATTTTCAAATTGTATCATTATTTACCAGACTAAATCAGGAAAAGTTAAGTTTAAAATTTAAGTTTAATTTTTATGGTGAGTTTCTTTTTTCTTCTCTGTCTCCATGGAATTGAGAGCTGGCGTTATTTTCAGCCGATGCGACGAAGACGATGACGCACTGTATCGTGTTGGCTTGGGAGCAGGCTATGGCGGCTATTATTTTAGTCCCTGCAATCAATCAAATGCCATGCCACGTGGCGTACTAGATCATTTCTCTCCACAATTCCCTGTCTTTAGACTTAATTATGAGATCAGCTGGTGACTTTCTTCCTAGCCACACTGACAGCCCATCCAGTAACTTCTCTCTCTCTCTCTCTCTCTCTCTATCTTCCTCTATCTCTTCTTCCCTCAGTTTTTCCAGTTACCACATTGTGTTCCAATTTTCCTCTTCTCAGAAAATGTCCTACAAATCTCGCTTGTCTGCCTCTGATATTTGCTGTAATTTGCCTTTTAACTCCAGCCTCTCTGTCCCTGCGTTGAACTAAAAAAAAAGCAAATGGTTTGCAATGCTTCTTTAGCAGACTCCACCACCATGTGGACTATGGCGATCCCTGCCTCGGTAGCCAGACTAGACCTGTTACCAGGAATACCAATGGAGAGGTGGCAGAGGGTCTTGATCAGTTTTGGTTCGCCTACCTCGACGCTAGCATGTCAGGTATGGGTCGTTTACCGTGAGAAACTCTATAAGGGTTTAAACGATGATTTTAAATGAGTTTAAACGATGATACATTTCAGATCAACAAATATTGTAGAAAAATTGTGCTAGAGAATCAGTACTTAACACATGGCTACTGATAGTGAGCAAAGATTGATAAGTACATGTATTTTCTAAATATTTTAATAAAGGTTTTGTAACAAAGTATACGTGTAACAATAAAAATGTGTATATGTCATATTTATGAATGGATCCAATAAAATTGTGTGTATGTCATATTTATGCATGTATCCAATAAAATTGTATATATGTCATATTTATGCATGTATCCAATAAAATTGTATATATGTCATATTTATGAATGTATCCAATAAAATTGTGTATATGTCATATTTATGAATATATCCAATAAAATTGTATATATGTCATATTTATGCATGTATCTAAATGTTATCTTTTGTACCTCTAGCGTTAAACAAGTATGACTGTCTCTGCTATAAACCCTTTAGAAAGCAGAGGAGAAAAAGGGGTCAGAACAGTGTTATTGTGCTCTGAATTTTTGCACGAATTTTTTTTAACATGTATCTCGAAGTCAAGACAAAACTGTCATCATAAACTTACCATAAAGTATTTCTTTTTAGGAAAAATAATAACAGAGCATCATCATCAACATCGCTAACATCATCATCATTATCATCATCATCATCATCACATCATCATCATCACACCAATAGTTGGCATATAAAATAGGCAGTATGGCCACCAAAGTGTTGAAGTCAGTTCGGAACTTTTCCAAGTGTCAGTAAGTCTTTCCAAATTGTCAATGATAACACTAAGCTCTTTTTGACAAGGAACTTTGCAATAGAAAACAGAGCAATTACATGGTTCTTCTGATCATCGGAGAGGTAGAAGGCAGAGCAATTACACAGTTCTTCTGATCATCAGAGAAGTAGAAGGCAGAACAGTTACACAGTTCTTCTGATCATCAGAGAAGCCCCTTCATCTTTTCATTTTTATTATGCAAACTTTTCATCTCCAACGCTATGAGAGGGTTTTTTTGTTTTTGTTTTTGTAACTTATGTTTTACTTTATATGGCTAGGAAACTGATATAACAGAGAGAGAGAATATAAAACGTAGTACCTGTATTGAGTTCTTACATTTATCTCTATACGCCAGAAACAAGTTAATATATATTTTACATTTATCTCTATAAGCCAGAAACAAGTTAATATATATTTTACATTTATCTCTATAAGCCAGAAACAAGTTAATATATATTTTACATTTATCTCTATAAGCCAGAAACAAGTTAATATATATTTTACATTTATCTCTATACGCCAGAAACAAGTTAATATATATTTTACATTTATCTCTATACGCCAGAAACAAGTTAAAAAATACTACTACATGCACTGTTTCTTGGACAGGCAGTCGACCGGGCTAATATCCTGAATGAACTCAGAGACGCTGGTCGAATCGACGATTCAAGCAAGAGTTCAGAATCTGCAACCATGAACAGATTGCTGGAACATAAACATCAAACGTAAAGTGGCCAGACAAGAGCGCTACAGTGGGAAGCAAAGAAGACTGTTTGATCAACACAGAACTGGTATCATCAGCTGCCAAACTCTGGTGGAAGTATTGAAGATGGGATCGGAGCACTTATAGACTAATCGCCAGATGTGCAATGAGGATGATCCATCGACTAATTAACTAACTATTAAACTGTTTCTATTTGGTAAAAGAAAAACAGTCCTTTTTTCCTCGGAAGGATAAAGATGTGAACATCATCATTATCATCATCAGGTGCCGTGCCGACTGGCGTTGGCTATTATGCTTCTCCAGAGTACCCGATCCTTCATGCAGGCCATCAGTTCAGTTGGTGATCTCCTCTCACACCATCCCGTCAGACTGTCCAGTATCATTTCTCTTGGTCTTCCTCTTGATCTTCTTCCTTCTATTTTTCCTGTTGTTATAATATTTTCAATGCCCCCTCTTCTCATTGCATGTCCTATGAAAGTACATTGTCTCTCTCTTATCTTTCTGACAAGGTTTTTTGTCTCTCCAGCTCTTCTCCTACATTCTTCATTAGTTATTTTTGCTGTCCAGGGGATTCGCAACATTCTTCTAATAAACCACATTTCTGCTGCTTCCAATGATTTTTGTGCAGACTTGCCTATTGTCCATGATTCACTTCCATATAACAAGATAGGTTCAATATAACATTTTAGGACTCGTTTTCTAACATTCATTGATAAGATGTGTTGGCTAATATGTTTCTCATTCTCTGAAATGCAGTCTTTGCTTGACCTATTCTGTTCCTAATTTATGTTCTGCATTTCCCATCTGAAGTTATTACTGCTCCAAGGTATTTTAATTTCTGCACCTGCTTTAGAATGGTTCCGTTTAATTTAATACTGCATGCTGGTGGATTCTGTTTCTTAGATATAACCATAGTCTCTGTCTTTTTGATGTTCAAAGTGAGGCCTTTATGTTCACCTTCTTTGGCGACTTTATCCAAGAGATTTTGCAGGTCTTGTTGGCTCTCAGCTATCAGTACTGTGAACACGCTGCCATATTTGAGAATCAGTGACCCATATCTGACAAGCTAGTGTCAGGGTTGGCGAATCATAGCTGACCAAAAACTCTGTCCTACCTTTCTGTTGGTACCCCCAGTAAAAGACCCATCCTTCAATGTTAAAAAAAAAATTAAGTACAAATAAAAAGCACGCTATGACCTTTTAATTAAAAAAAAAGAAATGCAAATTAAGCCCATCCGGTTCACATTAATAAATAAAAGCATTAATTTCAAAGAAATCAGTTTCACTTTACAACGTGTTTCCGTACTGTGTGTGTCGACTTTCTCTTGGCGTTAGATTTAGACGATATTTGAAAAAAAAAACAGTTCTTTTATTTTTCAGCCATAAAATTTCTGGAAGTAATTCTCTCTGTCTCTCTCTCTGTATATATATATATATATATATATATATATATATATATATATATATATATATATATAAATCTACTACTGTTAGCGATGCACTTAACCCAGAGTAACTATAATTAAAACATATTTTTTAAAAAAACCCACTCACCTTGATAAAGCAAAATGAATGATTAGAGATAAAAAAGAATCCGTCACAAAAACATTCACGTGAAAATACTTATCTTAACTTCCATGTGCATGAACATAACTAGGGACGTTAATGAAGTTCAAGATCAATTTTCCTTCCTAAAGGGAGGAAAAGGGTGCCACAAAGTACATTCACATGATGATGATGGCGCCTAAGAGCTCACTTGAAAAGATGACTAAAGTGTTTTCCTGGTCAAAGAGAAATCAAACACGCCCAATTAATTTTTCTCCGGAGATGTCTAACGATGTAGAACTACAAGTACGCAACCTAACTCTCTGTTATCGCTAACAACTATAACAAAAAACGTCATTGGCTAGCTACGGAAGATTGGCCAGTCATCCTTAGTTTCTTCTGACGTAAATCTAATTTAACCAAACTGAATAGCCGGAGCCGTGAAACCGTGCGCAGGAGAAAGTACAGTTCGGTTTATTTTCTAGAAAATTCAGGTACGTTGTTTAGATACACCGTGAAAGACTTTTCTTTCCCCTTTCTTAAAGTATGCCTGGTTTCTACCAGTACTACACGTTGTATGGTGTAATCTGCTTACAAATGTTAGAAACAAATATATGAATACAAAAGGAGATGATGCATCAGTAGCAAGTGAATCTTAAATGTGTGATACAAAGTGGGAAGCAGAAGAATGTGACGAAACTCACCAGGACTATCAGGGCCCCGGGGCCCCTCAACAGCCTGGCCCTGTGTGGTTACAAATCAGACTGGGCTTTCTGAAGTGTGGATATTCCGTCGTTCGTTTTCCCCACCAAATCAGAGAAACGTATTTTTTTGTACAAGTGTACGGCTGAAATCAAGTCACTGATAGGAAATTCCATTAGGAGAGCAATGTTCTATGACCAACGTGTCATATGGAACAATGTTGTAACTTTGTTACCTGTCTGTCAGTAGAGACGTAAGTCAAAGTCTTTAAAAAAAAATAACTGGCATTCAGAGCTGGCATAGTCTCTTAAATATTGATATTTATTAAGAAAATATTGTGTTAATGTTTTTACTTTTTCTGACTTGTAGTAACTATAAGACCAGCTGCCATTTATGGATCAGAAACGGTGGAGTACAACAAAGAAAGATGAACAATAACTGCAGGTCTTTAAGAACAATATCCTAAGAAGAATCTTTGGGTCCTTAAATGATACCAACAGTGGAGAATGGAGAGCTAGAAAGAACACTGAACTGAACAGCTTATTTAAATCCCAACGAATTATAAACGTCTTGAAACTGAACAGACTACGCTGCCTGGGGCATGTAGAAAGAATGGAAGAGAACAGACAAACGAAAATGACGTGTGTACAAGAGATGAGGGAAAAAAAGACCAAGGGGCAAACCAAGACAAAGATAGAAAGACAACATAGAATAGGATATAAAGGAAATTGGTGTTACCAACTGAAGAGAGAAGATTAGGAATAGAGAGGAATGGAGGCGAACTTTATCTGCAGCAATGAACTTTAATGGCTCGGAAGAAGAAGAAGAAGAAGACTCGTAGTGACTTAGGCAGTTATACGTCATAATGAGCAGATTTTCGCTTAACAAACAGAAAAATAAATTGTATCAGCTTGACTGAACAGAAATCAGTCAACCGAACAAGAGTCATGAAAAGTTTTATCTGTTACCCATTCTTTTTATCAAATTTAGCTGAACATTTATTGTTTCTTATCAGTTCTAGAATTTGTCATGTTTTTACGAGAAAGATGCACATTTTGCTAACAAATCCACCCGAAGAAATCTAAGCTTCAGCTACACAGTTAATTCAAAGTATAAATAGTTTGAATTTTAGTAAAGGGTATTAATTTGCTGTAACTTATTACTGTAATTTGTATCATTACTCAGTCTTGTAACCCATTTTCTGTTGTATTTTTTATTTCTCACAATGCTCTTAAGAAGCTGGTGTGTCTAAAGTAAAAATTGTTACAATAATACAACGTTTTAAACATTTAAATCTCCGTATATCCTGGTTTTCACCATGATAAATAACTTCAACGTAGCACTGATTTCTGTGTTATACATATAAGCACATCTTTCTTTGCCAGAAAATACGAGTAATATACACCAACAATGAATACTGAAGTTCCCTACAACAGCACTGAGGGACCGACATGGCCAAATGTGACCGTTTATACATTGAGTGATGACGATTACCCTACGGATAATATAGTTTTCATAGTCTCTTCTGTTATAATTGTTGTAGGAACCGTACTTAATGTGTGGTTCCTTGTAGCCATTCTACGATCAGAGAAACTGAGATCATCTCTACGTAACAAAATCATCTGTAACATTTTTGTGCTACATCTAGTGAATAGCATTCTCCTTTTGCCCCTGCTCAATGTCACGCTACACCTCAGAAATACAGGCCAGGATTATTCCTGCCATCTTCACTCACTTGTTGCAGTCCTTTGGGTCACTCAAGATTTCATCGCGAACTGGTTACTGGTTATGATTATCGTCGTCTTCATTGCTCATGTCATCGGCTTCAACCCTGAAACTAAACTCACTCCACAGGTTGTCAGATTCGCTACATGGGGGCTTTTGATAATCCCGTGGGTCGTTTCTCTCCTGACAGTCCTGAGTACATTTTACGTTTATTATAGAGATCTTCTGGAGGTGACACGTGACTGTATATATCTATCAGTGGATCTGATGTCCGGCATCAAATCATTCGACACTGCTGTCCCTATATCACTGATGGCAGTTCTCTTGATGATAGCTGGTTTTTTCAAATACAAGGGATTACGTCTGGGAAGATCAACCGAACCCATGACCGCTGTGCTCATAGGCGGAAGCTCACACACTGACAGCCTGCTTGTTTACGTCACTGCTGTTGCTGTCGCCTGCTTGTGCGATCTCTTCATGCTGATTTTGACTCTAGATAGTAATCTTATGGTACGTGTGGAGTACAGGACAATGTAAGTTTTCCTTGTTTTTTTTTTTTGCCACACAACCTTCTTACATACGTAGGTCATTAATCTGAACTTGTAAGTTTTCCTGTGTTCTTGTCACACAACCTTCTTACATACGTAGGTCATTAATCTGAACTTGTAAGTTTGCCTGTGTTCTTGTCACACAACCTTCTTACATATGCACGTCAATAATCTGAACTTGTACGTTTTCCTTATGTTCTTGTCACACAACCTTCTTACATATGTACACCATTAATCTGAACTGACTCTAGAGTTAGACAATGCATGTGTATGTACGCCACAAGACCAGTTCAGAAATGCTGCCGACACGCCATGTTTATTTATTGTAACAGTTCTCTTGAACAAACATGTTATGTTTTTATTCCATTTTTAAAAATCATAAATTCAAGAAAAATAAGGGGGTTGGGGGGGTGTTGAGAAAAAATCAACATCTTATTGACATATGCAGTGTCAGCGCCTTCGAATGTAAATGCTATAGAAGAGTTCTTCAAATATCATGGACACAGAAAAGAACAAATATATCCATACTACTACAAGAAGATGGCTGCAAGACATCGTGGATAGTCCGCAACTGGACGCATCAGCAGAAGGGAATCTTGCTTACAACCGAGAGGCCTACAGGAGAGCTGTTAGGGAGGCAAAGTTCCGCAAGGGATATGCATATGACTGAATGACTGACTGAGTGCCAGCACTATTTGGGCCCTCAAAGCTAAACTTAATAAGGACCCAGTGTTCCCTTTAAGGCGCCCAGCAGTGCGGGCGAGCACACAAAAGAATCATACTGTGCATGAAATTGTATACGCTGCTGAAAATAAAAGGTAGCTTTACATGAGTTTGTTTTCCTGATTTCTTCGGAATCTTAATTGTTATTTCTAATAGACCTTTAAGCTAACATTAGGGCGCACATTTTCGCACACATTTTGTTTTTTTTTCGGAATATGTTTCCACACGGTTGAAAATTTTTAACCGCAAAACCTCAGACGGCACATTGCTCTGGCCTGTATGCGTCATTTCCTGATATTCAATCACATGGCCTGATTTACTTCTAGTTCTGTTCTGTACTATTACTATATGACTTGTTTTGCACACAACAAACACAAACTGATAGACACTGTTAGTCTTTTACTTTTCAACAGTTATTATCGACTTTGGTTTTAAGAAAAAAATATATATAATTTAGAAATAAAATTATTTTGATATAAACAAATAAGGAGAGGGGGGACCGCATCCTTTGTATCACCATTCTGTTCTCCGGTCACATCGCTCTCTATTTACATTATATCTCTAGCATTTACACCGACATCATGGTTATCGTCTTCCAGACCATCGGCTCACACTGTGTTTCTTAAGAGTTTTGGCTCATACTGTGTTTATTGAGAGTTTCAGCTCATACTGTTTTTCTTGAGACTATCGGCTCGAATGTGTTTCTTGAGACTATCGGCTCGAATGTGTTTCTTGAGACTATCGGCTCGAATGTTTTTCTTGAGACTATCGGCTCGAATGTGTTTCTTGAGACTATCGGCTCGAATGTGTTTCTTGAGACTATCGGCTCGAATGTGTTTCTTGAGACTATTGGCTCAAAAGTTATAAGCATAAAAACCAAGTTAAGACTATTCAATTCAAATGTAATATCCACCCTCATTTATGCATACGAAAGCTAGAAAACAACTAAAAAAATAGAAAAGAAATTAGACTCTTTTGAAAACAAATGCCTAAGGAAAATACTCGGCATCAAATGGAATGAATTCAAGAACAATGCAGAGATAAGACAGATAACTGAACAACAACCAGTCTCATGGGTGATCAGGAAAAGGAGATGGACATATTGGTCACTTGATGAGAAGAAATGATCAGAGAATCCCAAAACAAGCTATCAAGTGGAACACAACAGGCCGAAGAAAAAGAGGCAGACCGCGTGAAACTCTGAAGAGGACATTATTAAGAGAGGCCAAATTAACAGGCATAAAATCCTTTGATGAGGTTGAAAGACTCGCCGAAGACAGGAAAAATTGGCGAACTACTTTGCGAGCCCTATATGACGTTTAACGGCACGGGAAGGATATAAGATATAAGATAAGATTGGCTCGTACTGTTTTTCTTGAGACTATCGGCTCGAATGTGTTTCTTGAGACTATCGGTTCTAATGTGTTTCTTGAGACTATCGGCTCGAATCTGTTTCTTGGCTCTTTCTGTTAAAGTTTGACCACAGAGCTCATTACTTTAATTACCCGTCCAAGTTAAAAGATCTATCAAGTTTGGCACGATTTCTTGTTCTCTTTTCTCTTCCTTCCTACTCAGTGGCCCGCTTGTTTCCTTGCATCGGATAGCCATTTTAAACGTGTCTTAACTTGAAAAAAAAAACACGACAAACAAAAATGTAGGAAACTTTAGGGTAAAAAAGAAAAAGAAAACAATGGAACGATTCAAAAGTACACAGCTCTGGCGTCCCTAACGTTAATTGCTGCTTGACTAGGAGCATAAAACAATAGTAACGTTTTTCTGTCAGTAACAGGCAGGCAGGCAGACAGGCAGACAGACAGACAGACAGACAGACAGACAGACAGATAGATAGATAGATAGATAGATAGATAGATAGATAGATAGATAGATAGATAGATAGACAGACAGACAGACAGACAGACAGACAGACAGGCAGGCAGGCAGGCAGACAGGCAGACAGACAGACAGACAGACAGACAGACAGATAGATAGATAGATAGATAGATAGATAGATAGATAGATAGATAGATAGATAGATAGATAGATAGATAGATAGATAGACAGACAGACAGACAGATAGATAGATAGATAGATAGATAGATAGATAGATAGATAGATAGATAGATAGATAGATAGATAGATAGATAGATAGATAGATAGATAGATAGATAGATAGATAGATAGATAGATAGAACATTCTTTTTTTTCAAATGGTTAAGAACTGGGGACGCGGGCCCGTCTTCTTCTTCTTCTTCTTCGTTCACTTCTACCACCAAAAAGCGCATTGTGAACCTACTGAATTCACGCCTGTGGTCCTCGTTAGGTCCCGTGGTCCCCTGTGTGGTCCAAAATAGACTACACGAGATCCACGAGAGGACCACAAGGGGTTCAGAGTATCACAGTGCTTTAGCCCGTATTCTTGGTGGGTCTCGGAAGCGGGATTGCGTGACACCGTGGTTTTCATTGCACCAGTTTAGTCTAGGGTTGGACTTTCTCACCGGAAGACCTCGACGTGTTTAGGATATCAGTGCATCCCTGCTGGGTGAGAGGCGGTAGCCCATCCAGGCCAGAGTTGGACTTTCTCACCGGAAAACCTCGACGTGTTTTGAGATATCCGTGTATCACCGCCGGGTGAGAAGTGGTTGCCCATCCAGTCCAGGGTTGAACTTTCTCACCGGAAAACCTCAGCGTGATTAGGATGCGCAAACATCCCCGCCGGGTGAGAGGTGGTTGCCTATCTAGACTTCCCTGGTCCAGTGTCTCCGACTTCAGCATTTTGCGGTCGTGGCCGCTACCCTTCCTAGTTGTGACCAGGATGGAGCTTTTGTCCAGGAGGACGAATCCTCGCCACTAGTGACTTCTACCCCTGGGTTGAGCCGGTTTAGGCATTATCCCAGTATGGGCGTGTTTGGGACAGGACCGACCTCTAGGGCAGAGGTACTGTGACATGCATAGCCTTCAAGATTCACCCCTGGTATGAGCCGGTTTAGGCAAAATTCACCAGTATGGGTGTTTATCAGGCGTTACCGACCTCTAGAGCGGAGGTGGCATGACATGTCTAGCCATCAAGTTCCACCCCTGGTGTGTGCCGGTTTAGGCATATTTCACCAGTGTAGGTGTATTTCGGACGTGGCCGGCCTCTAGAGCAGAGGTGCCGTGGTATAGCTCTCGTAGCGATACTACTGGACATACCGGTTAAACTTCACTTTCTACCACCTTTTCCCATCGGCGCCGCACAGCAACCTTTATTTCTTTTCCGCATTTACTTCCTTAACCGGGAGGAGCTTCACTCCACGCGCGGCATTTGAAGAGTCTCGCCAGCAGTGTCTTAACCTCTGGGACAAGCCGGTTCATGCATTTCACCCGATATGACTGCACTCAGGACGTGGCCGACCTCCAGACCAGAGGTGCCGTGATTTGACTGTTTGCTTCACTTTATCCTTTCTACCACCTTTTCCGCAGTGATGCTGCGTGGCAACCTCATTTGCAAATTTCTTCATTGGCCGGGAGGAGCACCGCTCCACGCACGGCAGCTGAAGATCTCGCCAACAGCGGGCGGGCCCGTCTAACATTCTGCCCTTCATCATACAGCTTTCACTCAGTCACAGTCATTCAGCATTTATTAATAAGCATTAATAATCGTGAAGACACAATGAAATAACTACATAAATAAATAATAAACTTATCCTTGTCCATACGCCCCACACTCTGATTTATGCAACAGCATGAAATAAACTTGGATTCTTACATTCATTCAAAACGAAAATTTGTAGACAAGCTGTTAAAAACTACAACAGTCAAGCCATTTTAAACTAGTTTAGACTATGCTTAGGGAGGTGTATAGTCCATATCAAACAAAACAGATGTTGACAAAGTTTGAAGATATAAGAACGAATATTACTTATAAGTTTTACATAAGTTGGTAGTGCATTCCAAAGGTGGGCAGCTGAGTAAGAGAAGCTTTTTTTAAAAAATATGTCAAGGTTAGATTTTGGGAGAATACAATTGCTTAAGCATTGACTGTGTTTTGGGTTGGATTTGAACAACGACCATAGATAGGGTGGAGCACTGTGTGATAGAATTTTAAGAATTAACTTGGCCTTGTTGAAAAGAAAACTCTTCTTGAGGGGTAGAATATCAAGATGTTTGTCCTTATTTGTAATATGTGCTGCATGTTTGTCATCTATAAGCATTACTGCTCGTTTCTGAAGTGAGTAAACTCTTTTCATATTTGACATGGAACAACCATCCCAGACTATGGAACAGTAGTCCAAGTGTGTTTGTATCTGTGATATGTAGTATATTCTTCTGGTGTCTATGTCAAGAAAATGTTTAATTTTAGTAAATTGGTAAACTTTTTGTGCAATGAGTTTGGTTAGATTGTCTATATAATGATTCCAGCTGAGGTGGTGGTCAGTTATGAGACCTAAAGTTTTATGTTCACTAACACTCTTTATCTGTAAAGTTCCAGCATGGAGCTGTAGTGTTGTTGGTGAATTTGCTAATCTCTGTCTGTTTTGTAATGAGCTGGTGTTTATGAGCATTCTGTTGTTGTTTCTGCTCCAATTAATTAGACTGTTTATTTCAATTTGAAGAGCTGACTCAAGGTTAATACAGTCATTGTCACTAGTGTAAACTGTGACATTCATCAGCAAAGAGGTCACAAGATGATTTTTTTAGATGAAGTGGAAGATCATTGATGTAGATGGTGAAAAGGAGAATACCAAGAATAGACTCTTGTGGAACACCATTATCAACCACAAATGAACTTGACTTAGAGTTTTTACCTGTTGTCTGTTGGAAAGTAAAGATGTAATAAATTTTGTCAAGTCAGAGTGCAATTTATAAGTCTGACTGACAGTCAACAATCAAATCATTCTTGCACGTGTTGTAAGGTTGATTTTGTTTATGTGTTTTTCAGGGGTTTTGACAGAGTTGATAGAAGTGAAATTGGCCTATAACTTGAGGGATTTTTCTCGCAACCAAATACAAAAATTTTTTTTAAAAGCCTAAGGAAATTGAGAACGTGCAGTCCATTGGTGTAAATGTATGCTTGTGTATCTTTAATTACTTGGACTGAGAAGTGTAAAAGCTTGTTGCTAATTTCATCAAGTCCTGCTGTGTTGTTGTTCTATAAAGATCAAAGATAACTGTAAACTTCACTAACTGACATGAAAGGAATCTTTTATCGGACGGACGGACAGACAGATTAGATAGATAGACAGACAGACAGACAGACAGACAGACAGACAGACAGATAGATAGATAGATAGATAGATAGATAGATAGATAGATAGATAGATAGATAGATAGATAGATAGATAGATAGATAGATAGATAGATAGATAGATAGATAGATAGATAGATAGATAGATTTATATTATGTATGGCGCATCTTTTAAATTCTTGGGTTTTATATTTTGCTGTGCAATTTTGAAATACAGTTGTATCGCTATTAAAGGTATTTTATTTAAGAGATATGTGAATGTCTTTCATACTGACTAGAAAAATAAAAAGACCCTGACAAATTTTTTTTTACCTCTTTAGGGTCATTTTGTGGATGGCTGCTGAATTACTCAGCGATTCACGAGTTATTCTGATGGTTCTGCCTTGGCTCCTCCTACCAGATGTCAGAGAACGAATCAAAACATGGAGACCTTGGCACCGCCCCGGACCTGGCATTGATATGATAATGACTTATAAAAAAGAAGCTGATTAATGCCAGGTGTCTTCTAAAACATCGTGAGGTTGGCTGAGCTTGGTGCTTCGAAATTGGCCGTTCGGAGTGTCAAGGGTCAACCTACCTCGTGGTTTTCTGTGTTACTTGGCCAAGTGATGTGTTGGTCAGATAGAGTTTTATATGTTAGCTAGTTTAGTCTTCGCGGGGCCTTTGGCGGGGCAGCACACGTTTATCAGGGGGAGCCGTTGTCGTGGTATATCTGATGTATCTGCTGCAGTTCTCATATATATATATAGTGATTTTGGATAAATGGATTGTTTAGCTATGAACCCAGGTGCTTGCCCGGACCGCCTCATATTTGTGTAAGTCCATATATGTAAGTTTCGTATGTCGGACTTTGGAGTTCGTATATGTACTGAGAGAAGTGCTCAGTGTTCAGTGTTAAATGATTTGCTCATTGAGCTTATGATTAATAATGCATAAATTTCATCATTGTATACTCTTCGTTAATATGCATTCAAATATGCACATATTTCACCTTTTTAATCATAGACACTGAAATGGTGTCCTATGTGCTGTGTCTGTGCACGTGTTCATTCTACTCAATGTCGATTTCAGCCATGATTTTCAATGCTATGTTATGTTTCCATCTTGGATCATCGTAATGAGTAATACTGGTTATTGCTGTGTTACTGATTATTTCATATTTGCACTTATGTGTTGATGTTGACGCGGACAGAGTACTGCGTATATGTGTTACATGTGTGATTTGGCAAGAAACCCCTATATGGGTAAGGGAGTGTGGCTAACTCTCGATTAGTAATGAACATGCATTTAGATGCTGTTAAAGGGAGGCTGGAGAGTGTAAGAGATGTCAAATAAGTAGTAGCCTCACTTGGAGTGCCGCCTTTGCGTTTGTGTATACTGGTGTTCATGACATGCTCATGTTTTCCATGTTGTTGTTAATCGTTGTTGAAATGCATGTTGTGTGTGTTTATATGTTAATCTGGTATCGACGTGTGTGGCGTCTGATGTTATCAGTAAAGCTAACCTTGATTGCCTTGTTCAATGTATGCCTTCTGAGTAGTTATTTATTGTTGGTGGAGCGAGAGACAAAGGAGATTCTAATTTATTTTTCAACCAACCAAAGCCATCTAGGGGAGCTTATACAGACACCAACTGGGAGTTAGGATCCTGGGTTGTAGATCGTCAGGAGTTGTGCCGCTACTGAAAGTGTTACAGCTGTACTTCATTGTGCACTAAACTCAGTAAAATAAGGCTAGGGATGTAAGTCAGTAGCGCCAGGGAAATCCCCATGGCAATGATAAAAGATAAAAGAAGAAAGAACTACAGAAGCACGAGTGACGATTAAAGTAATAAAAGAGTTGAGAGAACATCGAATACGCACAATATTTTACACACGTTTGTGAGAGTTTGCACAGTACTAAGTGCTAGTCTGCACAAATGCGTACACTAATATAAGATTGTTTTCTGTACGTGAAACTGGGATTCAAGATCCTGCTAAAAGCAAAAGGATCAACGGGAAAACAAACCCACGAACTTGAATTTCTGCCACCAAAACTTAGAAATCAGGACAATCATTCTTTCTATCAGAGTATCCTCTGATCACAATCAAGCAATGTATTGTTTACGATGCACAATAATCATTTACTAAAGCCGGTGATCGATGAATTAACTGGTGCAGGAGGATGAGCGGCCATTTTATGATAATATATATCTACAGAGGATGAGAGGGCATTTTTTGATAATATATATATATATATATATATATATATATATATATATATATATATATATATTTATATAGACCGAAACGAAGATGGCTGCAAGACATCGTTGATGATCTGGAGATGGATGCAGCAGCAGCAGGCCATCTTGCTCACAACCGAGAGGCCTACAGGAGTGCTGTTTGGGAGGCAAAGTTCCGCAAGGGACATGCAAAGGAATGAATGAATATATATATAATATATATATATATATATATATATATCTACAGAGGATGAGAAGGCATCTATTGATAATATATATCCACAGAAGATGAGCGGGCATGTTTTGATAACATATATCTGCAGAGGATGAGAGGGTATCTGTTGATAATATATATCTACAGAGGATGAGATAGCATGTGTTGATACTATATATATATATATATATATATATATATATATATATATATATATATATATATATACACGGGCGTTCAGAAAGTAATGTACCACATTGTTTTTTTCTCAAGAGCCGTTTATTAAAAAACATGAAATTTATACACAATATATATGGATATGTTATGTAAACATCGGTATTATTCAACATAATCCCCATCAACTTGTACGGCTTTACGCCAGCGCGAAACAAGTGCATGTATTCCTAGCCCGTATCAGACTTTCTATTGATTATGAGGCGATTTTTTCGGTGCATGAATCACTCCTTCGTCATTTTCATTTCTTACCCCTCGGAGTTCATCTTTAAGCGGACCAAACAGAGGAAATCAGAGGGTGCCAAATCGGGAATATAGGGTGGATGGGGTAGTACACTCCAACCCAATTTGGTGATTGCTTCCCGTGTTGCCAGACTTGTGCGAGGGCGCGCATTGTCGTGAAGGATAAGCAGATCTGCTGGATTCTTGTGCGCCGAACTCTGCGAAAAAGATGACTGAATTTTTTCAATGTCTTAATGTAAGCTTGCGAATTGATTGTTTCCCCTCTTGGCATAACATCAACAAGTATCACACCTTAATGTCCCAAAAGACAGTGATCATGACCTTTCTAGCTGAATGAGTTGTCTTGAATTTCTTCATTCGTGGTGATTGTGGATGATGCCGCTCCATTGACTGTCTTTTTGTCTCAGGTTAAAAATGATGTGCCCAGGTTTCGTCACCTGTTACGATCTCAGCCAAAAAGTTCTCTCCCTCAGCACTGAAACGCTCCAACAATCCAGAAGAAATTGCTTTCTTTTGCAATCGATGGTCATTTGTAAAACTTCGAGGAACCCATCTTACGCAAACCTTAGAAAATCCGAAAGCTTTTATAACTTGATTTGCACTACCATTGCTGACTGACAGCTTTAAGGCCAATTGTTGAGTAGTGATACGCCTATCAGTAAGAATAATGCCCTCAGCGCATTTCAACATTTCTGCCTTGGTGGCTGTGGCAGGACGTTCACAGCACGGCTGATCATGCAACTCCTTATCTCCACTTATTGATTCTTTGATTCTCTGAACGAATCGACTGACTGTACTCCTGTCGACTACAAAACTTCCATACCCATCACATAAACGACTGTGAATGTTCACAACAGTTTCCTTCTCTGCAACGAGAAATTCTATCACAATTCGCTGCTTATACCGCAAGTTGTTAACACGCTCCATTTCAACGGTTAGGACAGCCATATTCTTTGGCCGGTTGCGGTCCAGTTTGGTCACACAATTGGCACATGCCATATTTAAAGTATGCAAAATGTCATGCTTCTATCTTCATTATTAGCTGAAAAAAAACGATGTGGTGCATAATTTTCTCAACGCCCCTCGTGTATATATATATATATATATATATATATATATATATATATATATATACAGGATATGAAAGGGCATCTGTTGATATTATATGTCTACAGAGGATGAAAAGGCATAATATATATCTACAGAGGATGAAAGGACATGTGTTGATAATATACATCTAGAGAGGATGAAAGGTAGAAATGTGAGGAGCGGGGAAGGAAGAATTCGAGGTTGTCAGAACCAACTGCTGACTGGCACAATTAGTGTTGATACTCTTCTGTGGTTACTGGAACAGAGAACAGAGCATGCAGGGGTGTACCTCGAGTGTGATGATGATGATTCCTAGATTCAACAATCATCTGAACTGCGGTCTTTTCATACTATGGAGACATATAGGGAACATGATGTTAATGACCTACCGGCACACGAGAGAGTCATGTGGCCAGCACCAGACTTCGTTGTCTTTCCTTCCCCGGCTCCAAAACGAGCCAGGTACCTATTTCTACATACGAGTGACCCTGTGGTCGAACTTGAACAACTGACCTCCGGGTGATAAACGACTGCACTAATCACTGCGCCACTCAGATGCTTCCGGTTCGGGAAGATAGTTATTTTCTATATTATCTTATATATTAACGCAATAAGTTAGTATAAACAATCTCCGGATTACGAACGTCTGACTTACGCAGAGTTACGAACAACCCCCATAAAAGCTTATTGTATTTTTTTTTAAATTCCCGTGATACAAGGATTCGTCACAACAAACGGGAGACAGTTTTCGGCTGGCATAAAAAACAGTGCGGGTTTATAGCAGTTCGTCGGTTTCCTTAAAGTTTTTTTTATGCACAGAAAGATACACTATATACTATATCCAAAAATAAATATTTGACTAACCGACTTTATGTGCTTAGATATGAAGCGTCCCTAACTGTTCGGCCTTCCGCACAAATTCGACTTACGAAAAGACTTAAGAACGGAACTCGTTCGTAACCCGGGGACTGCATGTATTTTGTACTATGTGCTTATCACCCCTCTGTATCAGCCTTTAACCCCCCTTATTTCAGCTTAGGGGCCTGTTATTATACTTCAACATACTTTGCTAGTGTTCCACGATTGTACGTAGGACTGAACAGCCTAAGAAACTTCGCATTAGAGTGGCATGTCGACAATAATATTTCCTTTAAAACGCCCAGCAAAACGAGATAGAACTTAACCAAACTGGTGAGTTAACGCTGATTGGTCAGGAAATGTGGGGTAAAGTGAAGTATTTTTCTACATGTGATCAGAAAACGGCGTGTACTTCTCACTTCTTGTACCAAATTTTATTAAAATTGAGTAAAATTCGCTGCATTTTTTAAAACAGAATTTGCGAGAACTAAACGAAGACCAGTCGGTCAGATATGAGATACAAAGAAGGCTGGAATAATCTGATATGTGGTTCTTAAGAAGAATGCTGAAGGTACCATGGACAGTGAGAAAATCGAACAAGGAAGTTCTGAAAGAGGCACAGAGAAATGAGGAAAATTATAACTTAGATGACAAAATGACATTCCATATTTGTGGGGGGGGGGGTCATGTTTGGAGAAGAGGCGGGCTAGAGCACATAATGGCAACAGGAAAGGTCGATGATAGAAGAGACAGAGGAAGACAGAGAGAAAAGACGTTTGATGGTTTGGCATCCGGGCATGGGAGATGCTCAGTGACAAGGCTGTTGAGATGCACAGGGGATCGAGGGTTATGGAAGGACATGATATCATAAGCCTGTCGACCAGGACCTTAAGAGAGAGAGAGAGACAGACAGACAGAGACAGACAGAGACAGAGACAGACAGACAGACAGACAGAGACAGACTGACAGAGAGAGACAGACAGACAGAGACAAAGAGGGACAGAGAGACAGAGAAAGGACAGACAGAGACAGACAGACAGAGAGGGACAGAGAGACAGAGAAAGAGACAGACAGAGACAGATAGACAGAGGCAGACTGAGAGACAGATAGAGAAACAGAGAGACAGAAAGAGAGACACAGAGAGAGAGAGAGAGAGACAGAGAGAGAAAGAAGTGAACTATTTTATTTGTGTACAAATAAACGTACAGTAACCTTGGTTTAAATTCAGAGCTACCCTTCATCAAACATGAATCCCAAAAGGTCATCAAACAAATCTAGTCTGAGTATTACGCACACTGTCCACATCTATTCATAGGAATAGCTAAAACTGTTTCTCGAATGTTACTGCTACCAAGCTGATCTCATTAAAGGCTATATAATACGATATTGTCCCTAATCTTGCTATTTGTTCGTGAATGTGGCAGTGCATTGAGCATCAGTCATTTCAAATTAATTTCCTCGACACTGTTGTTATGGAGTTTTAACGTTCTGTTTCAACAGCTTCTTGTTTTCATAATTGTGAGGTTTGCAGG
The DNA here is from genome assembly GCA_009760885.1 of Achatina immaculata. Taxonomy (NCBI): domain Eukaryota; kingdom Metazoa; phylum Mollusca; class Gastropoda; order Stylommatophora; family Achatinidae; genus Lissachatina; species Lissachatina immaculata. The sequence goes on from CM019695.1 coordinate 32,094,400, forward strand.
TTTATTCGGTTTTATGTTGTAACTGATACAGGTGTATTTAATCCTGGACAGACATATCAGGTGTTAGCGTACCATCATGCGAAGGCAGTACTCTAATCTCTGTGCTAAATGTATGCTCATGTTCTTATTTTAAAAAAAAAATCTCGAATAAATCGATTTATAGTTCTGCATGTTACTTCGCCTAAAATTATTAGCAAAAATGCACGAAACAAAATACAAATATGTAATTAAAGTTGATAAATAATACAGTTGATTCCACAATCAGTGAAAGAATTGTTACACTGAAAGCCACCATTTTTAACCGTCAAGATAACGGCTTCCGAGCGCAACACAGGGCTCTGGTGAATGGGTCACGTGATGACGTGATCAGAGGGTCTTCTGTACTGCTTGCAAGGTCACTACCTCTGCAGAGAGATTTCCAGTCTCTTTCTTAATGATCTTTCTTAAACCACAACCCAGTTCCTCCCCCCCCCCCCACCCTCAACTCCCAAACATCGCCTTTCTGATCATTTTTGAAATTATTAACCACAGTTAGATTTCATTCGTGGTATGCATAACCATGTGTACATCATACTCACTTCACCTTCATGAAAAAAACTGGTTTAAAACAAGGTGATGCGTTATCCCTATTACTATTCAGCCTAGAACTAGAAAAGGTAATCATAAAAGCAGTACAGAAGAACAAGTTAAAATACTAGGATACGCTGATGACATCGACCTAGTGGGGGAAACTATGCGAGAAGTCATCAATACCTGCCCACACATGAGAGATGTGGCACTAAAAGTGGGCTTGACCATTAACCGAGTAAAACAGAGTATATGAAGATATCCAGACGCAGAATGATCTGGATTATACAAATGTTGGAGATATAATCATTAGGAAGGCACAAACATACAAATATTTCAACAGAAGCAACACAGTAAGCGAGGAAATTAAAATCGGAGTACAGATAGGAAATAAAATATACTTCGCCTTGCAACACCTACTAAAATCCGAAATCCTGTCCCAAAACACCAAAACAACAATCTATAAAGCTATAATACGACCAGCCGTCATGTATGGATCAGAAACGTGGAGTACAACAAAGAAAGATGAATAACAATTGCAGATCTTTGAGAAAAAAGATCCTAAGAAGAGTCTTTGGGTCCGTAGAGTATACAAACAGTGGAAAATAGAAAGCTAGAAATAACATTGAACTGAACAGGTTATTTAAATTCCAACGAGTTATAAATGTCTTGAAACTGAACAGATTACGCTGGTTGGGTCACGTAGAAAGAATGGAAGAGAACAGACAACCAAAAATGATGTATGCACAAGAGATAAGGGAAACAATATCAAAGGATAGTGTAGCATGGCCTTGTAAGTAATGATTATAATAATAATTATTATTATTATTAATGAATCTCTCTCTGAACCTTAAGTGCCCAGGGCTCATGGGGCTTCGGCAAGGGTTTTCCACAAATGCCTGTCCTTTGCCTTTTTTTCTGCTCTTGCCCAGGTGAGCCCTCTATTGCTCAACATCCCTTCTGTTGTTTTTCTCCATGTCTCTTTTGGTCTACCCTTACTTCTATTCCCCTGTGGTGTCCATCTTAGTGCTATTTTTGGTAGTGAGTTGTCAGTCATTCGGAGCACATGTCCCAACCATCGCCAGAGTCTTTCCTCAATAATTGTTGTCAGTGGCTTCATCTGCATTTCTGCCAATAAGATGTTATTTCTTATAGTGTTTGGCCAAAATATTTTTCTAATTCTTCATAAACATTTAGTCTGGAAAGAATTCAACTTGTTTTCTATGGTTTTGGTGATTTTCCAGCATTCACTTCCATAGAGTAGTACACTTAGAATATTACTCTTAAATATCCTGATTTTTGTATTTATACTTAGTTTTTTTAATTTCCATATAGTATTATTAATGAATATGATTATGAAAATATACTGTAAACAAAATAGTAACATCTAATAGCTACAGAGAAAAGTAGGTAGGGAAAAAAAAGAGGAAGGTATAAAACTTCCATGACGCTAGAGCAAAATGCGAACAAAAATAAACAGTGGAAACAGTGAATAGAAAAACGAGACTCAGTGAGGCTTAGATTTAGGTAATACAAAGTAAGGACGCCAGAAAGTGGGATGGTCCAGTGATAACAAAGCCGTGACTGGACGTTGACATGTGTGTTAACAATAGAAAAGACGAATAGAAAAGGCAGACACAATGAAAAGCGAGTACACAATAAAACTTCCGACATGAAAGAGCAAGATATCTTAGGTAAATGACAATTGTATAGACGGAGTTGACACTTTGACACCTGTTAGGTGACGCGTGTTAGGACGCTTTTAGGACGCGATTGCACGCGGTTTTTAAATAAAGGAGTGACCAACTCGGCCAGCTGACTAATTAAATATTTAAAGGTGTGGTCTATTGGACAATTGATTTACGAGAGATAAATCACGGGGCAGTTTGAATGACGGACAATCAGAACGCTCATGGGAATCAGTGGACATCTGAAGGGTGGAACCAAAATACTTACTGGTTAATCCATCAAGCTGCACTTGAAGATAAAAGGGAAAGAGGAGAGACAGGAAGGAAAGAGAAAGAAGAAGAACGAGGAAGAAGAAGAGACAGAGGAGGGGTCTCGAGGACGGAAGAACAGATAACCAAGAACCAAGAGCTACGGAAGTAGAGAAGAGAAGAACAGCAGAAGGAGAACACACTCCAGAGAAGACACGAGAGAGAGAGAGAGAGAGAGAGAGAGAGAGAAGAGAGACGTAGATAACGACAGATAGAACAGATGGACAATTAGAGCAATAGATACTCAGGAAAAGCAGTTTTGAAGAAATAGTTTTAGGACGGATTGAAGATGTGTTTCAAATGGTTCAAGTGATTACGAAGAATTGATACTTTTGAAACTTTGAGTTCTATGATTTTATACGAGAAACTAGCTGACTACGTGTTGCAGATGTGATATAATAGTGAGATAGGAAATGTTCTCCTATCAAATGTAGAATATTGTGAAGTTGAGAAATTGAGAAATGCTGCATGTAGAATATGATAGAATTTGATATTGTGAACAAATGATTAAGTGATTCAATTCAAGTGGCGTAGTCGACAATATATCTTGAACTTATTTGTTAAAATAAATGAATTCTGTAGAGAACATTTCATCGGACTTCCTCTGATCTAGTGAAGTTTAATGTTTTGTGAAACCTGTGAGGTGTCAATCAAAGAGCATCTGTAAGATTCGATTCTATAATTTGATGTGGAATGATTCATAAATATGTGATTCAACAATCTACAATATTATAATGGTGTCGTGACCAGGATAGTAGACCAAGACAGAGTTGGAACATAGAAGAGGATATAAAAGAAACTGGAGAGAGACGATTAGGAATAGAGAGGAATGGAGGCGAACTTTATCTGCAGCAGTGAGTCTTAATGGCTCGGAAAGAAGAAGAAGAAGAAGAAGAGAGATTTCAGAGAAAAGAAGAAACTGCTGCTGTGGCTCTTGATCTCGCAGATGCCTATAAACAGATCAGATTGACACAGCGCTGTCGACGTTGGTGCTAGAGGGTAATGTAGACACATCTCGTGTCCAACACCAGCTTCTATGCTACTGAAAGGAACAGTTGCCCTGAGGTACAGATCATGGATCTTAGAGCCACAAAACTGTTGCCACAGGGCTACCGCAGGGGTCTACATTGTCGCCTGTGCTCTTTAATATAAAAAAGTAATAAAAAAGGTAAAGGTGACACATGCGGATGATATACTAAGTAATGTGCATGGAACAGGTCGAGAGGAACTGGCTACAAAGGTACAAGACAGGGTTCATCTGATAACATGCTGGTGTGATTATAACAATGTTGTGATAAACCTCCATGGTGCTCCTTAAAGAAAAGAACTGCCGAGGGGTCCAATGTTCTTGTTGTAAAGTGCCGGAGACAAATTACTGAGAGAACACAGTCAATGAAGTACCTGGGATTTGACTTTGTTCATCACGCTGATAATGTAATTGATTGTAGAGATTGATGAAGCTGGGACAGAGCAAGAGAGCTGGGAGAAAATCTGAACGAATCAGAAGAAAACATACAGCAAAAAAACCAACATTTAACGGGAACTAGACTGACTCCTCGGTTGATGTTGGAGTATGTTGGGGAACATGTATGGAGTTGTCCTGAATGCGAGGATGCCGAATTCTGAGATTCTGAAATATGAATCTGAAATCTAGCCAAGGGCAGTGGGCGTAAATCCCAGCTAAATGCTAGATCACAAGCAATACACAGCCAACGCAACATATAAATCATTTCTCTAAAAACAATGAAGGGCATCCTGATGTCAAAGACCGAACATGCATGGGCATGAACAGTGTTATGCGACTGCTCCTAGGATATAGATAATTAAGTTCTGTACGGTCGCCACATTGTACCAAAAGAAAAAAAAAAGCTTTCAAGGGCTGCAAAAGTTAGTTTTTGTCGTATGTGATGCATACATAGCTGGTACGCGTATACACCCCCATCGCTTTGTTATCACAGACAATATGCTATTTCGGCGAACGTCAAAATAGGGTGTATCACGTAATCTTAGTGAAAAACACTTGGTACATGTATTTTGCATATATTTTATTTGCCACATTCGGTATGGGTACAGATGCTGTTTATAAATGAAAGATGATGATTAATTTAATTATGAATCCACTTGAATGATACTAGTATCGCTTTCTTTCTTCTCTACCTCACTTGTACTACTTGACTTCAGTAGTAGGTGATATATATCACAGACTCTTTGATATATATATATATATATATATATATATGCATTCAATCTTCACTACACCATGGTACTTCTTGCTTGTGGGTTGTTCGTACATAACTCCTTTAACTGATGCTCAACTGTCAAGAACTTCACTCAACAATAACGCTGAATCAGTCAACTAAGTGGATCCAATGCCGATCACATAAACATTTAATTAATGACACATGATGATGATGATGATGATGGCCAATGAATTCATGTCGGTGAAATATACCATGTGAAACCTCAAACTAATCAGCAAAAACAAGGACCCCATTCAGCTTGCATCTCAGTATAAGAGCCGGCACAAATTACTAAATGAAATATGACACTCTTCCCACACAAGAAAACCTCTTGACTGCAAGCATTCTAACCGACGCTGACAGTCACTAGCTCTACGTTTGCATTACTAACTAAAACAATACGACCTAACACGACAACACCTAACTCTAAACTGATCAGAAATTTAATCACCTGTCTAACATTCCCACGGACTGGACCTTCTAGAAAGAGATGAGCTGCACGCATGATCCATGCAGGATTTTCCAGTTAGTATTCAGGGGGCATTTAAAAATGGAGTGTGTCTATCCCCACTCTCCTGTAGACAGACACGCCGCGGCTGCTGAGCCTATTCAGGTAGACAGAGGTGTATGGTACAGTTTTACAAAGTGAGGGAGGGAGCGAGTAAGGTGAGAAAAAAACGAATAGAAAGAATGTATAAATGTATAAATAATTCCACCGGAATTGTTAATTAACAATGTCTTCAGCTTTCTGTAACTTCTTTATTTTTCCACTGGCCCTTTTTTTAAAACTCTACTCTCTTTCTCTATGCTACCCCTCCCTACCACCACCCTATTTTCTTCTCTGCCAACATATTGGTGTTTTAGGGTCTTGTCCTATTCACCAGTTTCACATTTTCTCCCTGCATGTGTTTATGTTCTTCATTCATTATCTCTCCGCGTCCCTTTTTCCCTCCCCTCTCCCCCCCCCCCGACACCTCTAGCGGCTATCATGTTTCTATTGCCTTCCCCCCACCCCTTTCTCCCACTTGTTCTCCTCCTCTCTCTCCACATCTTCTTTACGACTGGCTCTATCGGGCATCTTTTGTTGGAGGCAGCGTGGTCTTTCCTTCTCCCTTCTACTACACACATTTCTGTTTTCGACTTGGAGGAAGACACATTCAAATAAATTCTTCGTGTTTTTGTCTCGTTTTGTATGTATCCTCGAATAAGGCTCACGCCGAAATATCGGATGTTGTATGTTTTTCATTTATACATTCTCATACTTTCTATTTGTTTTTTTTTTCTCATCTTACTCACTCCCTCCCTCACTTTGTAAAACTGCACCATACACCTCTGCCTACCTTATTTATTTAAACCAGTTTTACTGCAGTCGCCATCCCTTTTTATCTGAGCCTATTCACAGTCGGACAACTGCGCATGTGTTCTGCGCATGAGCATTGACCACTGCACTGACCACTGCGCATGTCTTCTAGGATTATTTACTGCAACGCGATAGTGCTTTTAACCGTCAGGATAACTCATTTGGTAGAGCATGATTGCCTTAATCTTAGGGTCATGGGTTCGAGCCCCCCCCCCCTTTTTTTATTACTTTTTAAAATTATATTTTACATTTTTAATACACCATTTATTTGTATTTTTTTTAAATTAAAAACGTTTTAGAAAAAGTAGCAACTTCAACTTCCAACAGTTATGGTATCGTTTACTTGCATTAATATTACTTGCATTTCATGCCATCTATCCATCTATCTATCACTAATATCTATAACAAAGAAGGTTGATATGGAAGTCTACCCTACTGTTGTGTTGAGTGTCGTTTTTCTGCCAAACCACACAGTCAGGACATCTAGGTATGTCCTCCACACCCCCTCTGTCTTTTGCCATTTATCTTTCCAGAGTTTCTATACTTTCATGTTTGTCTTCTAGAAATTTTGATTTTTTTTTTTTTAGTTTTCTTCTATACCGTAAGCTACAATACATACCTAAGGAACAGTTGCATTCGGCTCTTACTCGAGCAGTAACATATACGGCGATTAATTAAGAGAAAAGAAATAAGGCTTGACATGTATATAGATGGAGGAAAAAACAAAACAGAATGAAGAAAAACAACAATCATTTTTTGTGACTGACAACAGTTATGAAACATAATCAATCGCAAAGAAGGTCACAAGAAGTTGTTTGAAGTCTGAGTCGAAGGTCACAAGACATGCGCAGTCGCAATGTTACTGGTATGGGGTCAAGAGGTTCGGGATATGCTCAGTGGGAATTTTCCTTACTCTAGACAGCATTTGTTTCCACAGAACTGGCCATATGAAACCAAACAAACAACAGCAGGGCTACTGGTGACCAAGCATGTTTTCGTGTGGTTAATTTTTCTATAAAGTGAGGTAAGTTGTTTAGATACAGCTAGAAGGGAAATTAAAAATTAACAAATTAAAAACTAACAAGTTCAGAATAGCAACATGGAATGTCATAACTTTATTCCAGGCTGGAAAATTAGAAAATGTAAAGAAGGAAATGGAAATGTATAAAGATCAACATATTAGGAATGAGTGAAGTTAGATGGACAGGTGCAGGGAAGAGAAACTCTGATAAACATACAATAATATATTCAGGAAGTGAGAAACATGAACGAGGAGTAGAAATAATATTTGACGAACAAACGGCAAGGACAATTGTAGGATATTTGAACATATCCGACCGATTCCTGCTAGCCCAACTGAAAGGACAACCAATAAACATAAATATTATACAAATGTACGCTCCAACATCTGAAAATTCTGAAGAAGATGTACAGTTATTTTATAATGACATAGAGACAGCCCTAAAACACACAAAGTCACATGAAGTTACTGTAGTGATAGAAGATTTTAATGCCAAAGTTGGTAAAGGAAGAACTTCAGACAACGTTGGTGACTATGGACTGGGGGAGAGGAATGACAGAGGTTGTAAATTAATTGAATGGGCAAGAATACATAACATGGTTGTAGGAAACACCTGGTTTAAGCAACATCCTCGAAGACTGGCAACGTGGTGCAGCCCAGACAAAAAGACTTTTAACCAGATAGACTACATATTAATCAACAAACGATTCCGCAATGCATTACTGGCAACAAAAACCATGCCAGGAGCTGACTGCAATAGTGACCATGATCCACTCTGTGGAAAAGTTACAATAAAGCTAAAGAAACCAGGCAGAAAAGTGAGAAACATCAAACTGAATATAGAACTCCTTAAAAATGACCAAGAACTGCGAGAACAATACAAAGTTATTATAACAAATAGATACAATGCAATAGCAAAGATAAATAGTATAGATGAACAATGGGCAATGTTGAGAGATTCTATCCACCAAACTGTTAAGGAGTTAACATCACCAAAAAAGGAAGGCTCTAAAAATAAATGGATGACAGACGACATCTTAGGACTGATGGACAAGAGGAGGAGGAGTAAAAATAACAGGAAAAATATAGCAAGATAAATAAAGAAATAAGACGCAAATGCAGAGAAGCAAAAGAAGTGTGGTTAAATAAACAGTGCAGACAGATAGAGGACTCTCATAGTAAAGACAGCAAAAACATGCACAAACGAATTAGTGAACTCACAGGCAGGAAAATAAAATATACCACAGGATGCCTGAATTCGAAAGAAGGTAAAATGTTAATGGGAAAAGAAGACATTGTGGACAGGTGGACAGAGTATATCGGTGAGCTATATGGAGGAGAAAAACCAGAATTAACACCAGATACTGAAAACTGTGATGGACCACCAATACTTAAAGATTAAAACATAGATGCCATCAAACACATGAAGAAAAGAAAAGTGACTGGGCCTGATAATATAACAATAGAAGAAATAGAGGCACTAGAGGAGACAGGAATAAAAATAATAACCAAGTTACTGAATGACATTTACAACAGTGGTTATATTCCCAGTGACCTGATTCTCTCTCTCTCTCTCTTTCTCTCTCTCTGAACCTTAAGTGCCCAGGGCACATGGGGCTTCCGCAAGGGTTTTCCACAAATGCCTGTCCTTCGCCTTTTTTTCTGCTCTTGCCCAGGTGAGCCCTCTATTGCTCAACATCCTTTCTGTTGTTCTTCTCCATGTCTCTTTTGGTCTACCCTTACTTCTGTTCCCCTGTGGTGTCCATCTTAGTGCTATTTTTGGTAGTGAGTTGTCAGTCATTCGGAGCACATGTCCCAACCATCGCCAGCGTCTTTCCTCAATAATTGTTGTCAGTGGCTTCATCTGCATTTCTGCTAATAAGATGTTATTTCTTATGGTATTAGGCCAGAATATTTTTCTAATTCTTCGTAAACATTTAGTCTGGAAAGAATTTAACTTGTTTTCTATGGTTTTGGTGATTTTCCAGCATTCACTTCCATAGAGTAGTACACTTAGAACATTACTCTTAAATATCCTGATTTTCATATTTATGCTTAGTTTTTTAGATTTCCATATAGTCTGCAGCATTGCAAAAGCCTGGTTTGCTCTAGTAAGTTTGCTATTGATGTCCTCTGTGCTGTCTCCATTTTCTACTACTCTGTTGCCAAGGTATACAAATTCGTTGACCTCCTCCACTAACTTGTTATCTACTCTGAGTACATTTCTGTTGTTCACATTTTGTTTCATTAACTTTATCTTTCCTACGTTGATCTTTAGTCCTATGTTATTTGCATTCTGAGTTAGCTTGTTTATTTTCTCTTGCATATCTTTGTGACTGCTTGATAATAGACAAATGCCGTCCGCAAAGTCAAGGTCCTCCAGCTCTGTGTCAAGGGTCCGTTGTAATCCTCTGCGTTTGTCTGATGTTGCCTCTTTCATTAACCAGTCTACTGCCAAGATAAATAATGTTGGTGATAGTACACATCCCTGTTTCACTCCTGTTTGTACCCTAAAGCTGCTGGAGGTATGTTCTCCACAGATAACTTTGCACAGTGACCTGATTAAATCCACGTTTATAGCACTACCAAAGAAACCAGGTGCAAAGGAATGTGATGACCACTGGACTATCAGCCTCGCATGTCACATAACGAAGCTGCTTCTGAGAATCATTATGAGAAGAGCAAGGAAAAAGATAAAAATAAAAATAGCAGATGAACTGTTTGGATTTGTTGAAGGAAAGGGAACACACAATGCCATTGATGCTTTACGAACACTAACAGAAAGAGCTTTAGAAGTACAAAAATATCTCTACTTATGCTTCATTGATTACACCAAGGGATTCGACAAAGTGAAACATAATTAAATTATTAAAATGCTTGAAGACATCAATATAGACGGCAAAGACCTGAGGATTGTAAAACATTCTATACTGGCAGCAAGAAGCAGCAGTTCGAGTTGAAAACAGAATTGGAAAATATCAACCTATAAAACAAGGGGTGCGACAAGGATGTGTACTATCTCCAGACCTTTTTTCTCTGTATAGCGAGAATATTCTAAGAACGATCATCACAGAACCAGGCATAAAAGTTGGAGGATACAATATTAACAACCTTCGGTATGCTGACGACACAGTACTGATAGATGAGAACCAACAAGACCTGCAAAATCTCTTGGATAAAGTCGCCAAAGAAAGTGAACAGAAAGGCCTTACTTTGAACATCAAAAAGACAGAGACTGTGGTTATATCTAAGAAACAGAATCCACCAGCATGCAGTATAAAATTAAACGGAACTATTCTAAAGCAGGTGCAGAAATTCAAATACCTTGGTGCAGTAATAACTTCACATGGTAAATGCAGAACAGAACAGGCCAAGCAAAGACTGTATTTCAGAGAATGAGAAACATATTATCCAACACATCCTTGTCAATGAATGAGTCCTAAAATGCTATATTGAATCTATCTTGTTATATGGAAGTGAATCATGGACAATAGGCAAGTCTGCACAAAAATCATTGGAAGCAGCAGAAATGTGGTTTATTAGAATAATATTGCGAATCCCCTGGACAGCAAAAATAACTAATGAAGAATGTATGAGAAGAGCTGGAGAGGCAAAAAAACCTTGTCAGAAAGATAAGAGAGAGACAATGTACTTTCATAGGACGTGCAATGAGAAGAGGGAGCATTGAAAATATTATATCAACAGGAAAAATAGAAGAAAGAAGATCAAGAGGAAGACCAAGAGAAATGATACTGGACAGTCTGACGGGATGGTGTGATAGGAGATCACCAATTGAACTGATGGCCTGCATGAAGGATCATGTACTCTGGAGAAGCATAATAGCCAACACTAGTCGGCACGGCACCTGATGATGATGATGTCATTTATGTCACTGTCACCTACATTCTCTGAATGTACAGTGTAAAGTTCTACATGGAGAATGTTTCACTTTATTTTAAAGAAAAGTTATGAAACATTGCTTACATTTGCACTTCCATGTAACATTGAGGTTGACATGATATATTTGTGTATGAAGTAACTGTGAAGTGAGAAATACAAGTGTTTTGTTTGTTTTTTTCAGTATTTAAATAACCATTGGTCATACAATAGAAAACATTTTAAGTCTGCATAGTACTTGAGGAACCTAGTTTGTTTTCAGAAGGGAAGTCCAACGCTGTAACATCAACGAAGAGATAAACTAGCACAAAGGATATAATAGGCAGTTTCTCTAGCTTTGATGAGAGAGGAACCGGCCCATAGTTTCTCTAGTTTTGATGAGAGAGGAACAGGCCCATAATTTCTCCAGTTTTGATGAGAGAGGAACAGGGCCATAGTTTCTCTAGCTTTGATGAGAGAGGAACAGGGCCATAGTTTCTCTAGTTTTGATGAGAGAGGAACAGGCCCATAATTTCTCCAGTTTTGATGAGAGAGGAACAGGGCCATAGTTTCTCTAGCTTTGATGAGAGAGGAACAGGCCCATAGTTTCTCTAGCTTTGATGAGAGAGGAACAGGGCCATAGTTTCTCTAGCTTTGATGAGAGAGGAACAGGCCCATAGTTTCTCTAGCTTTGATGAGAGAGGAACAGGCCCATAGTTTCTCTAGTTTTGATGAAAAAAAAACAGGCCCATAGTTTCTCTAGCTTTGATGAAAGAGGAACAGGCCCATAGTTTCTCTAGCTTTGATGAAAGAGGAACAGGCCCATAGTTTCTCTAGCTTTGATGAAAGAGGAACAGGCCCATAGTTTCTCTAGCTTTGATGAAAGAGGAACAGGCCCATAGTTTCTCTAGCTTTGATGAAAGAGGAACAGGCCCATAGTTTCTCTAGCTTTGGTGAGAGAGGAACAGGCCCATAGTTTCTCTAGCTTTGATGAAAGAGGAACAGGCCCATAGTTTCTCTAGCTTTGAGGAACAGGCGCTGAGAGCGTTGAAAGAAGCATATAGTTTCTCTAGCTATCAAGAGAGAAAGTAGCACTGAGAGAGTTAAAGGCACACGGTTTCTGTAGCTAAGCAAAGATAAACCAGGGCTGAGAACCACAGCTTCCCTGAACAGCAGAGACAATTTCCCAGTGAGCAAAAGAAATCAAGAAACAAATCCAGACTTCCCCGAACCACAAGATCTTGACAACATGACATTTTTGCTGAACTGTGCATGTTCAGTCGCCGCTCACCCCCCCCCCCCCCAAACTTAATTAGGGTAAATTATCTTTACAACTGCCTACCTCATTTCAGTGAATACCAAGACTATGCGCCTACGTTCTAATGCTATGTTCCCGGTCTGGTTATTATAAATTCTCATTTTATCATAGATCGGTGCTACATTTAAAACTGTTGTGGTAAGTCTTGGCGCCTTATCGTATTACTGCCTTTTTTTCCTCTTTAGCAGTTGAGATGGTCTCGGAGATTCTGGTGGGACTAGAATGACCGAACACACGCCAGGAGAAATGGCTGATGCTCTGGCACCCTGATTATTTGTCACCTTTAACTTAATCTACCTTGTTTTTAACATCACTGACGCTTGTGGCTGGTGGAAGTTTTACGCCAGAAAAGACCTACAGTCTAATAATTATATAATCAGACAAAGCCTACACTTCAGTTCTTTCTTCTTGCATTAATACATGCGGGGGGTTGTTTTTTTTTGTAACTAAATCTGTTTTTAACTTTTGTTTTCATTAATAATAGTGATTTAAAAGTAAGGCTGTGTGTAACATTATCTGTATGAACATACGTGTAGTTGCTGGGAAATAATACGGATCGACGATGAGCACTCGTGTTCCTTACAACAGCACCGAGCTACCGAGGCAAAGAAATGTGACAGCTTCTGCAGGAACTGACTTCGATTTAAAAGCTTTATACTTTTCGTTTTTCATAATTTTTATTGTTTTGATTGTTGTGGGAACCGTGCTTAATTTATGGTTCCTGGTGACCATTCTACGGTCAGAGCAGCTCAGGTCACGGCTACGTAACAAAATCATCTGCACTATTTTTGTGCAGCACCTTGTTGACACCATGGTTTTGTTGCCAGTGGGGGCTGCAATATTAAATTTTACCATTGGCGGCCAGTTTTATTCCTGCCATCTCTACTCATTTGCGTCAATCCTTTGGGCCTATCAAGATTTCATTGCGAACTGGTTACTGGTCATGGTTATCGTTGTCTTCATTGCTCAGATCGTGAACTTCGACCTTAAAACTAAGTTCACGCCTCGGGCTATCAGAATTGGCACGTGGGGGCTTTTAATTGTTCCATGGGTCCTTTCTTTACTGATAGTGCTAATTACAGTTTATGGTTACCATAGTGATATACTGAAGTTTACGAGCGGGTGTATATATATACCGACGAAAGTGGTTAAAATCTTCAGGATTGTGGACACGATTGTCCCATTTTCACTGATGACGATTTTCTTGATGATAGCGGCATTTCTCAAGCACAAGGGATTAACTTTTGGAGGTTCAGACAGTTCCATGCTCACCGTACTGGTAGACGGAACTCCAACGACCGATAACATTCTTACTTACGTCGTTGCTGTTATCGTAGCCATCGTGTGTGACCTGGTGATGGTAATATCCACGCTGTACCCCAGCATTTTGGACGGTGCGAGCTTCAGGACAATGTAAGTACCACACTGCTTTTTGTTCCGTTACAACGATTCTAGTCTTGCAGGTTGTGATGATTCTAAGCTAAGACACTGTGCATGTTTGAAGGAACAGTTCCCAACTTCAGGTCGGAAGTGAAGTTAGAGTGCCAGAGGGTCAGAGGTTACTTCCCGACAACATTTTGTGTGCAAAAATAAAGAGAAAAAAAAAGACGTTAAAAGTTTTTTTTTCTCTTTTTTCTTTAAATGTACAAGAATTTACACCAGTGTTTCCCAAAGTGGGCGACAACGCCCCCCCCCCCGGTCGGCGTTAGAAAGGACGGGGAAGGGCAGAAAAGAAAAGGGGACAGTAGGGGGCGTTGAGGGAAAACGAATCAGCAGACAGGGGCAGTAATCCCTTCCTTCTTAGCACTTTTTAACCTGATATAGAGAAACTTGTGTCCCTACGTGAAGCTCATCCATCGCGTTAAAAGTTGAAAAAAAAATAATGCAGTAGGTGAGTTATAAATGTACGCCTTCATACTGTTAAATAAACTGGTTTGTTGGCTGAAGTTTTTAGTCCTATGATGCATATCCTAGTTTAATAGGTCACTGCGCGAATGGCACATACCAGGGGAGAGGGGCGCTGAGGTTGTGTGGCCTGGGAGAAAAGGGGCGCGGCAGTCTGGGAAACACTGGTTTAGACAAATCCCACCATTTTTGTGCTTTCAAAACTAAAAACACGCATTGAAACAACAGCCACACTCACTACTATTCAGTGAAATGTTTTCATAATTTAGTAATAAAATTGTGAAAACAAAAAAAAATGTCCTGCTTGGGAACTGACATTGTACATTTTCTTAACAAAAAATGATTACTGGTAAAGACATCGAAATAGTGTTAATTAATCTATGGTGAGTGTCAGTATTTTTTAACAATCTTTTTTTTTTCATGGGTCGTGTGTCACCTACCTATCTGCCTGCCTACCTAGCTAACTACCAACCTACCTATATGGCTTAGATCACGTTCACGAAAGACTGGGAACCTATTGGTTTACAGAATAACAAAATTCGGTAAGAATATGCTGGAAGGAAGCAAGCATGGTACCACTGCTAAAGCCAGGGAAAAACAGTGATACTGCCTCCAGCTACAGGCCAATCAGTCTCACTAGCTGCCTATGCAAAACGATGGAACGCATCATTGACCTGAGGCTAAAATGGTACCTAGAAAGTGAAAACCTTCTCGTTCCACAACAAGCAGGATTTAGGCAGTACTACAGTACGGAAGATCAAGTGACCTATCTCTCTCAAGAGATTGAGGATGCATTCCAAGAGAAAAAACTTGTACTAGCAGCATGGATAGACCTAAAGAAAGCATTTGATAAAGTATGGAAAAAAGGTCTGCTGTGGAAACTAAGAAACTGCAATGTGAATGGAAGACTGTACAACTGGATAAAGAAGAGCTAGAGTAGTAATGGATGGACACAAAAGCCAGAAAGAACTTTTGCGACACGGTGTACCACAAGGAGGAGTCCTTTCGCCTACGCTATTCCTCGTATTCATTAATGACCTAGTCAAGGAACTTCCCTATGGAATCAAAGCGGCACTGTATGCAGATGATCTGGTCATGTGGTATACAGATGAATATGTGACAGTTGCTACACAGAGACTCCAAAGAGCAGCAGACATCTTGACATCATGGACAAACAAATGGTGTGTAAGTATCAACACAGAGAAATCAAGTACCACTCTGTTCACTCTCTCATCTAAACAGAAAGCAGGTAAGATCTTTGTAAATGAAATATCCTTAAGGATGGACAACCAACCCACTTACTTAGGAGTGACTCTTGACTCAAAACTGACTTGGAAGCAACACATCAACAGTGCAGAAGCAAAAGCCAGAAGAAAATTAAGTGGAACCACATGGGGAGCTAGTGAAAGAATCCTCAAGAATGTATATCAGCAAAATATTCTAACACATTTAGAATATGGCTCAACATCTTGGTGCACAGCATCAAACACTACGCTGCATAATCTAGACAAGGTTCAAAATCAGTCACTACAGATTATCACATGTGCCATGAGGTCCACACTAATAGTGGAAATGCAGAAAATAGTTGGTGTTCAAGCGCTAAAGGAACGTAGAGACACAAAGGTCATGACCATGGGAGAGAAATTCCTCAGCTCTGTAAGCCATCCCCTGAAGGAGAGATTCAATAACTTGGCATTAGGACGGCTTAAAAGAAGCAGCTTCATTCATCAGGCCAAGCGTATGCGTAAGCTGATACCTGACCTTCCAACTGTAGTCGCTCCATTATCATCTGTACCAGAGCATACACTATGGAAAGAAGCAATGATACACAAATAACTATTCAGACTGAAGCGAAAGGTGTGCAGAATGGTGAGATGCAAAGCAGCCTTGTAAGATCAACAGCCACACTTAGTGTGCTAGAGGATAAATATCCATGTGACACCTGGATACGTGTGTATACAGACGGATCTGCACACAATGCCATAAAGAATGGAGGGGCAGGAGGACATATTGAATATCCAAACAACACCACTGACAAGATTTCTATACCCACTGGAAAATACTGCAACAACTTTGATGCAGAAGTTAGGGCAATTATTGTTGCAGTTGAAAACTATCAGACTCCAGAATTGATACATGTCCTGTAGTAATTCTCACAGATGCAAGATCAGTACTGGAAGCTCTTCAGTGCAACAAACTACCAGACCTTAAGGATGCATTGTCAAAAATTGGCTTACAACATGGAGTCACTTTGCAATGGATTCCCTCTCACTGTGGGATATCAGGCAATGAGAAAGCTGACCATCTGGCCAAAGAGGGCACTGAAATGGAGCAACCAGACATACCAATCACCTATAATCAGAAGAAAAGCATGATAAAAACCTACAGGAAGCCACAAACACCACCACATGATGACTATCACATGCTAAACAGAAAGGAACAAGTCACCATCTTCCGTCTCCGAACAGGACACACCCGACTCCGAAGTCATATGTATACAAAGTTTAAGGTTGGTACTACTAATCTGTGTACATGTGCCCAAGTGCCCCAAACTGTGGAACATATCCTCCAGAACTGCACCAACTATGAAACACTGAGAAATAATTACTGGCCCAGTGAAACCACTAAACAAGACAAACTCTACGGTTCCATACATGAATTACAAAAAACAGTGAAATTTATCCAAGAGACAGGACTGCAGGTATAGACAGACAATGCGAACGAAGAAGAAGAAGAAGGTAAGAATATGCACGTTTTAGCAGGGGGCTTTATTTATTACCTCTAGAGCTCTTCCTGCTTATATTTTTCTTATGAAGGAAAACAAATTATAAACTTCAAAAAAGTTAATTTTCTGCTTCTTCTTCTTCTTCTTCTTGTTTCTCCTTGGAAAAGCGAGCTAATGTTTTTTTTGCAGCCAGTGTGATCCACAGAAGAATAAGCTCACAAGGTGTTAGTTAGGTCAGATGATTTAGGTGGTTACAGCAACAAATGCCAGTAAAGTTTACCAGCTCCTCCAGTCCATCAACTGGGACAGGTTAGCGTTCAAAAAGGCCCGCACGTCTCGGTGCCACTAAAAGGTGCCCCGTCTCGGTGCCACTAAAAAGGTGCCCCGTCTCGGTACCACTAAAAAGGTGCCTCGTCTTGTTGAAAATGAAGTTTTGACAGTTTTCAAGGAGGCGATACATAAGCCAGTGAATTAACATGCTTATATATGACATACCAGTTACAGAGTCTTCCTCATAGATGGATTTGTACTTGTACGAACTCCCTGTAACTGCAAGCTGTTGTTCTTTGCTGCCGATGCTGTAGAGATGTTGAGGCACAACATCGTATCGGCGTGGGAGCAGGTTATGGCGGCTACTTTTTCAGTCCCGGAGTACAGCTAAAAAGCAGGGGGTGTGCAGTGCTTCTTTAGCAGACTCCACCAAGAAGGGGAGTACGGCGATACCTGCCCCGTTAGCCAGGCTATGCCTGTTACTGGGGGTACCATGGAGAGGTAGGACAGGGTCTTGGTCAGCTATGGGTCGCTAACTCTGACGCTGGCATATCAGCCATGGGTCGCTGATTACCGTATCGGGCGTCTTCACCCCTAGATAGATAGATAGATAGATAGATAGATAGATAGATAGATAGATAGATAGATAGATAGATAGATAGATAGATAGATAGATAGATAGATCCTGCAACTGGTTCGCCTTACCTGAACATGCTAATTGACTGCTTGATGCAAGATCACGAACTTTATTGGCTCTGTTATTCCAAGTATGTGGCACATGGAGAGGAACTCGATTAAATCATGCGACGTCGCCGGGGGGGGGGGGGGGGGAGGGGGAGGGGGAGGTCTTATATTGAGCCCCTGTCCCTGAGTAAAACTGAGAATTCCTGTTTAAAAAACACACACACACACTTTCTCAGTGTAGCTACATTTGTCTTCCTACAGTAATCTGTGGAAAGTGTGAAGGAACCTTTGGAATATCCTGCCTATCTCTTGTAAACAAAATAAATGTAACGAAGGACACACATTTCATGCTCATGAAAATGACAATTACTTTTTTTTTTCGTCTTTACTCCTCTTTAGGTACATTTGGTATGTTGTTGAAGTTGCACTGACTCACGGGCGAGTTGTCATGCTGGTTCTGCCATGGCTCCTCCTACCAGACATCAGAGAACGAATCAAAACTTGGAGGCCTTGGCATCGTCCAGGTGCTGGGACTGATTTGACAGCGACCTATGACAAGAAAGAGAGTGACGTAAATGTATCAGTCGCTTTTAAATGGTCTATTTAACATTAAGAACATGACTACATATACTCGTATACCGAGGCCTTACCGAGACGTTCTATGGGAAAAATAATATTAAACAAGATCAACAAAAACGGTAAAACAAGGAGAGGAAATGAAGAATAACTGGCAAATGTAATTGAAATATTACATTTTTTTGCACCAGAATTTAAGAACAAACAATATTTCATCACCAGTATACGTACATGCCCTCGGTAAACTGAGCACTGAAGCCACGTCAGGCTTACAATATACATCTAACGTTATGATTTTGTATCATCTCCTTTTCTAATTAAATCTTACTACTTCTTTTTACTTCTCCTTCAATCTCCCTGGAACTGCGAGGTGATGGGTCTCTGCAGCCGATGCGATGAAGATGTTGAGGCACAGCATCGTGTCGGATTGGGAGCGGGTTATGGTGGTTATTTTTTTTTCAGTCCTTGAGTGTTGCTAAAAAGTAGACGGTGTGTATTTCTTTTTTAGCAGACTCCACCACCGTAGGGACTATAGCCAGGCTAGGCCTGTTACTGGGGGTCGAATGAAGAGTTGGGACAGGATCTAAATGAGCTATGTACTGTTCGCCAAATATTAGAACAACTCCAAGTGCAGAGCGAACCTCTCACATAAATAAATGTCAAGAAAACAAAATACTTTGGTCACATACAAAAAAATAATAATAATATGCTGAAGATTGTGCTAGTCGGAAAGGCGGAAGTAAAAACAGCGAGAGATGTAAATGGGAAGACAGCATTAAAGAATGGACAGGATACTGGCTGAATGCACTATCAAGTCGAGGGAGCAAGGGATCGGAAGATTCATAACCGCCAACCAAGCACTGAAGACGGCACGCGAAGGTGATGAATAGTGTCTCCTGGACTCAACTGTGATTTTTGTTTTTAAGCTGGTATGCTTTGACGTTAATTTGTTTTTAACACAGTTAATTACACGTTCTTTCGTTGCGTTTAAGTCCAGTTTGTTGTTCTTGTAAATCGGAAACGACCTCTTTGAATTTAATTTGATTTCATTTAATTGGATGCTCTTTGCCTGAGCTATACTGATCGAATGCGATTGTTTTACACTTAACTTGTTCATCTGTCATTGCGAACGAAAGAAATACAACATTAACTTCTCATAAAAGAAAGAAGCTTGTCTTCTGATGCAAAAATAAAACCAACATCCAGGTCCAATAAGATAAAAACTTTCTGCGACAGTACAGTCTGGTTGGTTGCACTTCGGAAGTTTCGTGCATATGAGAAGCCATTTCCCCTGGGAACAGTTGTGTTAAGAGCACACTTAACATAATGTTTGTGAGACAGGGAACATAGATCTGTTTGCTTAAAACTCTGACCTACTTCTGTAGCCCAGAAACCTGTAGCAATCGAAACTAATTGTAACTGTTATTTTTGTAAAATGTAATGTCAGGTTGGTAGACGGATGGGGACATGGAGATCTCTGGCGGGGATGAGGAAAGTCTGGTGTGAAACCAATGAATCCAGGACGTGACAAGCCTATGGGTCTTTACAACAATGGCTATCAGAATTATGTAAACAAAACAGAGCCAGTAGACTATAGGTGGCGGGGTCCACCCAATGCTACTGGAAGTCCTCTCAGTTCGTCTTGTGGAGTCAGGAGACATGAGAGTAGAGCTACTGGCCAAAAAATCCAACAGAAGAAAACAGCCAAAAAGCAAGAACTTAAAATAATGCAGTGGAATGCTGAGGGTGTCAGCAGTGTTAGAAATGGCTATAGCAAAAAGGTTGAACTACAGAACATAATTTTTGCAGAGCAGGTAAGTATATGCTGCATACAGGAGACACACCTAACCAAAGATGCCGCCTTTAAAATCAGAGGCTACCAGTGTTTTAGATCAGACCGACAGGACAGAAGAAAAGGAGGAGTACTCACACTTGTTAAGAATAACACCAGCGCATGTCAGGTGAGAGTGTTCATGGAAGAAGCCGAATATCAGATGATCCATCTAAAAAGTAGTAATACAGATTTCCACCTCCTTAACTATTACTGTCTTAATGACCGCCCACTTGCTTTAGAAACAATCCCACACAGAGAGAGAATGATGGTCTGTGGCGATTTTAACAGCCATTCTCAGAGCTGGGGCTATGACCACATAGACAAGAGAGGAGAGGAAGTTGAGAGCTGGCAGGATGATAATGGACTTCTCCTGATCAACCAGCCAATGGATCCCCCAACATTTTACTCAAGGGCTTGGCGTACAACCTCAACACCAGATCTGGCATTCCACTCTCCAGATCTGAAATGGAACATTACACGTGAAGTTGGAAAACAACTTGGAGGTAGCGACCATCGACCAGTCTTCCTGACAATAGAAAATGAACTCCTTAACACCAGTAACCTTCTCCTCAGATGGAACTATAAAAAAAGCAAACTGGACAATGTACAGATATCGTACAGGTATCCAATGGGGACAGCTGTGCATAGAAGGTAAGGATATTAACAGCATAGTGAAGGAATTCAATGCTTATATCCTTCAGGCCGCTCGTGAAACCATTCCCAGAGGAGCTCGCAGAGATTATAAACCATACTGGTCTAGTGAGCTGGGAAAACTCCATGGTGATGTGGAAGCAGCTCGAAAGCAAGCAGAAAATAGACCATGCCAAGAACACCACAATAATTACCAACATTCTAAGGCCAAATTTCAGAGAGCCAAGCTGCAAGCCAGACGGGAAAGTTGGAGAGAGAAAACAGAGTCCCTAAACTTTGAAAAGGATGGAAGGAAACTATGGAAACTAATCAAACAGTTAAATGATGAGAGTACTGGAAGAAGTACAAAGATTACACTAATTGAGGATGGGAAAGCTCTTACAGGTAAACAGGTAGCAGATCACTTTGCTCGCATGTTTCCACAGGACTGCATTATTGATATCTACCCAGGGAAAGAGCGTGCAGTGCGCATTGACCCACAGAAAGAAGAGGAACAAGTCAGAAAAGTGGAAGTCATGGATGCACCAATCACACGCAGCGAGTTAGACCTAGCAGTCAATAAACTGAAACCAAGGAAATCACCAGGACCAGATGGAGTGTCCAATGAAATGATCAAGAACCTGGGAATGGCAGCAATGGGAAAGCTGTTGGATATTTTCAATATGTGCTGGAGCACAGGTAAGTTACCTCAAATCTGGAAGGAAGCAAGCATGGTACCACTGCTAAAGCCAGGGAAAAACAGTGATACTGCCTCCAGCTACTGGCCAATCAGTCTCACTAGCTGCCTATGCAAAACGATGGAACGCATCATTGACCTGAGGCTCAAATAGTACCTAGAAAGTGAAAACCTTCTCGTTCCACAACAAGCAAGATTTAGACAGTACTACAATACGGAAGATCAAGTGACCTATCTCTCTCAAGAGATTGAGGATGCATTCCAAGAGAAAAACCTTGTGCTAGCAGCGTGGATAGACCTAAAGAAAGCATTTGATAAAGTATGGAAAAAAGGTCTGCTGTGGAAACTAAGAAACTGCAATGTGAATGGAAGACTGTACAACTGGATAAAGTCCTATTTACACAATAGAAGAGCTAGAGTAGTACTAGATGGACACAAAAGCCAGAAAGTACTTTTGCGACACGGTGTACCACAAGGAGGAGTCCTTTCGCCTACACTATTCCTTGTATTCATTAATGGCCTGGTCAAGGACTTCCCTATGGAATCAAAGCGGCACTGTATGCAGATGATCTGGTCATGTGGTGTACAGATGAATATGTGACAGTTGCTACACAGAGACTCCAAAGAGCAGCAGACATCTTGACATCATGGACAAACAAATGGTGTGTAAGTATCAACACAGAGAAATCAAGTACCACTCTGTTCACTCTCTCATCTAAACAGAAAGCAGGTAAGATCTTTGTAAATGAAATATCCTTAAGGATGGACAACCAACCCACTTACTTAGGAGTGACTCTTGACTCAAAACTGACTTGGAAGCAACACATCAACAGTGCAGAAGCAAAAGCCAGAAGAAAACTAGCCATGTTAAGAAAATTAAGTGGAACCACATGGGGAGCTAGTGAAAGAATCCTCAAGAATGTGTATCAGCAAAGTATTCTAACACATTTAGAATATGGCTCAACATCTTGGTGCACAGCATCAAACACTACGCTGCATAATCTAGACAAGGTTCAAAATCAGTCACTACGGATTATCACAGGTGCCATGAGGTCCACACCAATAGTAGAAATGCAGAAAATAGTTGGTGTTCAAGCGCTAAAGGAACGTAGAGACACAAAGGTCAATGACCATGGGAGAGAAATTCCTCAGCTCTGTAAGCCATCCCATGAAGGAGAGTTTCAGTAACTTGATACTAAGACGGCTTAAAAGAAGCAGCTTCATTCATCAGGCCAAGCGTATGCGTAAGATGATACTTGACCTTCCAACTGTAGTTGCTCCATTATCATCTGTACCAGAGCATACACCATGGAAAGAAGCAATGATACACAAATAACTATTCAGACTGAAGTGAAAGGTTTGCAGAATGGTGAGATGCAAAGCAGTCTTGTAAGATCAACAGCCACACTTAGTGTTCTTGAGGATAAATATCCATGTGACACATGGATACGTGTGTATACAGATGGATCTGCACACAATGCCGTAAAGAATGGAGGGGCAGGAGGACATATTGAATATCCAAACAACACCACTGACAAGATTTCCATACCCACTGGAAAATACTGCAACAACTTTGATGCAGAAGTTAGGGCAATTATTGCTGCAGTTGAAAAACTATCAGACTCCAGAATTGATACATGTTCTGTAGTAATTCTCACAGATGCAAGATCAGTACTGGAAGCTCTTCAGTGCAACAAACTACCAGACCTCAAGGATGCCTTGTCAAAAATTGGCTTACAACATGGAGTCACTTTTCAATGGATTCCCTCCCATTGTGGGATACCAGGCAATGAGAAAGCTGACCATCTGGCCAAAGAGGGCACTGAAATGGAGCAACCAGACATACCAATCACCTATAATCAGAAGAAAAGCATGATAAAAACCTACAAGAAGCCACAAACACCACCACATGATGACTATCACATGCTAAACAGAAAGGAACAAGTCACCATCTTCCGTCTCCGAACAGGACACAGCCGACTCCGAAGTCATATGTATACAAAGTTTAAGGTTGGTACTACTAATCTATGTACATGTGTCCAGGTGCCCCAAACTGTGGAACATATCCTCCAGGACTGCACCAACTATGAAACACTGAGAAATAATTACTGGCCCAGTGAAACCACTAAAGAAGATAAGCTCTACAGTTCCATACATGAATTACAAAAAAACAGTGAAATTTGTCCAAGAGACAGGACTGCAGATATAGACAGACAATGCGAACGAAGAAGAAGAAGATAAGCCATGATGTGATTTTGTACAAAGATGTAACAAACAACCTGGTCAGACGGAAAAACACGCGAACAGGTCCGTAAATAAGTTTTAGAACAACGAAAGCTATTCAAAACTGTAAGAAAAGGGACAGAAGTTAGAAAACGTTGTAATGATTGGAAAGTACAAGGCAAAAAGAAAAAGACAGAAAGGCCAATAGGAAAAGATCTCATGGACGAACCAAGTGCCATGGGCGGGGGGAAAAAAGCATTTGAATTGTTCGGAAACACCAAGGATGGCACAAGACGGAGAAATATGGTCGCCATTTATATCCGGTACAGCACATAATAATAAAAATAGACGTTGTGTGTATATATAACCGATATATATACACTTACTCATATATACACAAATATATTACCAGACGTACCAAAGAAATCTGGGAAGGTAAAGCGGCCAGGCGTGATACTGACCACATCACACTTTCATGTGCCGAACCTCATGGAAAATACGGGCCTAACACCGTATTCACAGCATCCCTTAATGGCATTTAAACGGGAATTTTGTGCATATTATATATACCAGGAAGTCTGAACTTTAAGGCAAAAAAATCGGACAGTATGTTATAAAATGAAGGTAATTTGTTTATATTTCATTAATTTTGTTTCTGTTTTGTATTTTTCATTTTCTACTGAACTGACTGTGCATTGTGTGAGGTTTATTTCTTTTTGGGGAAGACAGAGGAAAGTTTTAAACAATTAAAAAAAAATGTTTCATAAAATAAATTTGGTGTTTTCCTGACGTTTTTCATATATTAATTATTTTTAACGAACTTTGTTTCCGTGTACAAAACACTTTGAGGCGCAAGACGACCATTCCCTGTTCTCTGACATGTCATGTTGGAACAGCGTGACAAACGAAGAACAAGGAACACAGATATAATCGAGAATAGCCGAAACACTGAAACTTCAGTACGCAGAGTGCAGAAAAGTGGGACCATTCTGTAAATATACATTGATCGAGAGAAAGAGGGAGAGAGAGAGAGAGAGATAGAGAGAGAGTGGGACCATTCTGTAAATATACATTGATCGAGAGAGAGAGAGAGAGACAAAGAGACAGAGACAGACAAAGAGAGAGACACAGAGAGACAAACAGACACAGAGAGAGACAGAAAAACATAGGGAGACAGAGAGACACACATACAGAGAGAGAGAGAGAGAGAGAGGAGAGGTTGTATATGAGGAAGTATGAATGCATTTTTAAAAATGATTATTACACTCAACAGAACCTATAATCAAAGATACCCCGCTCCACTCCCTCCATTTTCCAGAAGATTGCAGCCTTAAAACTACTAGTAATGCGATTTTTAATGTTTGGGATAAAGGTTATAAATCAAATATTAAAACTGATTATCGAATCCATGACACGAAAACATCAACATTCACGTGACCAGTTTAGCTGATCACGTGACAAAAGTTCATCTTTTTGTTGTTAGCCATAACTACCTAGGCCAGCGTTTCTCAACCTTGGGCCATATGGCTCCGCGCGTGCCATAGGAAAATTTAAGGGAGTCATATGTGAAAAACTTTGAAAAAAGGGCGCCACTGAGCTTGTTGAGGTGACCACTGAACTTGTTGAGGGGGCCACATAAAATCAAAGTGTATTATATTCTCAGGTGAAGATGAAGTGACTGCTGAGATGTTGAAAGCAGAAGAAACAGAAACACCAAAACAACTTTGCCGGATATTACAACAAATTTGGGATCTAGAAAAAGCCCCAGAGGAGTGGAAAACTGGGCTTATAGTAAAACTACCAAAGAAGGGTGACCTCAGAGATTGCGGGAACTGGAGAGGCATTACCCTACTGCCACCCACCAGTAAAGTATTTTGCAGAATAATCATCAACAGAATTGTACCAACACTTGAGGAAAAACTTCGGAAAGAGCAGGCAGGATTTAGGAAAGGAAGATCATGCAATGACCACATATTTGTACTTAGACAAATATTAGAACAGGCAAATGAGTGGCATAGCACAACATATGCATTATTCATAGATTTTGAGAAAACCTTTGACAGTGTCAACAGAGATGCACTGTGGAAAATCCTAAGATGGCATGGCCTCCCCCATAAAATAGTTAATGTAATAAAAGCCCTATACGAAGGTTTTCAGTGCAAAGTTATCTGTGGAGAACATACTTCCAGCAGCTTTAGGGTACAAACAGGAGTGAAACAGGGATGTGTACTATCACCAACATTATTTATCTTGGCAGTAGACTGGTTAATGAAGGAGGCAACATCAGACAAACGCAGAGGATTACAATGGACCCTTGACACAGTGCTGGAGGACCTTGACTTTGCGGACGACATTTGTCTGTTATCAAGCAGTCACAAAGATATGCAAGATAAAATAAACAAGCTAACTCAGAATGCAAACAACATAGGACTAAAGATCAACGTAGGAAAGACAAAGTTAATGAAGCAAAATGTGAACAACAGAAATGTACTCAGTGTAGATAACAAGTTAGTGGAGGAGGTCAACGAATTTGTATACCTTGGCAGCAGAGTAGTAGAAAATGGAGACAGCAAAGAGGACATCAACAGCAGACTTACTAGAGCAAACCAGGCTTTTGCAATGCTGCAGACTATATGAAAATAAAAAAAAACTAAGCATAAATATGAAAATCAGGATATTTAAGAGTAATGTTCTAAGTGTACTACTCTATGGAAGTGAATGCTGGAAAATCACCAAAACCATAGAAAACAAGTTGAATTCTTTCCAGACTAAATGTTTACGAAGAATTCGAAAAATATTTTGGCCAAACACCATAAGAAATAACATCTTATTAGCAGAAATGCAGATGAAACCACTGACAACAATTATTGAGGAAAGACGCTGGCGATGGTTGGTACATGTGCTCCGAATGACTGACAACTCACTACTAAAAATAGCACTAAGATGGACACCACAGTGGAGCAAAAGTAAGGGTAGACCAAAAGAGACATGGAGAAGAACAACAGAAAGGATGTTGAGCAATAGAGAGCTCACCTGGGCAAGAGCCGAAAAAAAGGCGAAGGACAGGCATTTGTGGAAAACCCTTGCGGAAACCCAATGTGCCCTGGGCACTTAAGGTTCAGAGAGAGAGAGAGAGAGATTATATTCTAAATACTTTCTTATTGACGTCAGAGAAAGTACCCCTTATCCTCTCCTATTCGTACCTATATAGAAATATAAGAATACACAAAGTACCTATATAGAAATAAAAGAATACACACAGTACCTATATAGAGATAAAAGAATATTTCAAAGTGTTGCGAGATAATTTTGAAACTAGATCTGCAGTAAAGCAGATGTTTTGCCTTGAAATCAACTAAATTATACGAAGGTTTAATTACATCTTACAAGAAATCAAAACTGATAGCAAAAGAAGGCAAACCACATATTTTAGGCGAATCTTTAGTGCTGTCAGCGGTGTATGTTGTGATTTCAACTGTCATAAATAAAAATTCTCGTGAAATTATTGAATAATTTCCTTTCAGGAACTCATCAGTGTCGAAGTGTATCGATGAAGTGACAGACAATGTTGAAAAGCAACTTTTCTCCCAACTAAAAGTTAAGACGTTTGCTCTGCCAGCTGATGGATCATGTTTACCAGATAACACAACAGCAAAATTGATAGCTTAACTTAGGCATTTGGATGAAGATAAACCCAGAGAAGAGTAGCTTTTCGCTCGAAAGATTTAACACAGGCACCAGATGTGAAACAATTTCTGAAAAATTAAAGAGTTAATTCAGTGAAAATGGTATCCTTTTAGAAAACATTCTACCATATGCTACTGATGGTGCTGCTTCTATGACAGGTAGATCTCTCTCTCTCTCTCTCTCTCTCTCTCTCTCTCTCTCTCTCTCTCTCTCAACCTTAAGTGCCAAGGGCACATGGGGCTTCGGCAAGGGTTTTCCACAAATGCCTGTCCTTCGTGTGTTTTTTTCTGCTTTGCCCAGGTGAGCCCTCTATTGCTCAACATCCTTTCTGTTGTTCTTCTCCATGTCTCTTTTGGTCTACCCTTACTTCTGTTCCCCTGTGGTGTCCATCTTAGTGCTATTTTTGGTAGTGAGTTGTCAGTCATTCGGAGCACATGTCCCAGCCATCGCCACATAGATACAGAAGATTTATTGTATTCTTGAAATGTGCTGTCCCAGAAGTATTTTGTGCTCACTGTGGGTTCACCGCAAGGCATCTGATTTTTTAAAAATTAATGTCTGGATGCGTGCTACTGTATATGGACCATTTGAAGCAGCTAAATTATGACAGGGAAGCTGCTGATGTTAACAAACTTTTAAAACGGTCGTAAATTAGGATGCCAGTTTATTTGATTTTCTGTTTTGTAAAGCTTCTACCCGCCAGTCTTCTGACGTTGTTGACTACGCCGTCGTCACTGCAGATTCCACGAAAATCTTGGCTGTTTCTTGCAAAAACTATGGTCAGTTGCTTCCCTCTGTTTCCTCACGCGCCACAGAAACGACTGATAAATCCAAGTGCCTTTAGCAACAACCCCACCTGTACAAGAGATTGCAGTATAGTTCACTTCCCTTATGCAAGATAACAATTTCTTTCTTTAAAATTATAGACGTGTCATGTATGAATAATAATGTGACTAAACTAACACTGTAAACAAAAGCTGATTAAACAAACAGGAAATTATTGTCTGCCTTCATTTACCCAGGAGAAATGCAGCCCAAAAGAATTTTTCTTAGCAGCTTGTTTATTTTTCTTGTAAACATAACCTGAATACTGAATTTATAATTGTGTATTACTGCATTACCTACGTCAACTACAAAGACGTCAGCAAACCATCCTCTTCCGCCTAAGGACAGGCCACTGCAGACTACTGAGCCACCTACATCGACTTAAAATGTCTCATATAAACGAGTGACCATGTGCCGGTGGAGTCCAGACACCAGAACATATCCTGAAATAGTCCCCAGGCCATGCAGACCTGAAGCGTGAGACATGGCTAGAGGACACAAGCTTGGGGCAAAAGCTTTGGGACTCCTATCACAATCCGGAGAGGACTGCGGGCTTTGCCATGTTGACAGGGATCAGGATCTGATGTGACCAACAACCTCAAAGGCAGAAGAAGAAGAAGAACTGCATTACCTTTATGGAGGTATTTCTTTGTTGCTTCGCCTAGCCATGTGGCAGGGAGATTTGTGTTTTAAACGCTCCGTCTCTCTTTACTCTTGTCATTTTTTTCCCGCAATAACTGCAAAACAGTTAAAGACATTTTCGAAATAGGAAGCGAATATCACGCGAACTTCTCCAATCATCAAATAAATGACCTTCGTCAGATAGAAGATCAATTACTTTCTGTCGTTTTCAAGATCTGAAACTCTTCTTCTGTAATAGAATGTTTATTCTGTTGCAGAATATGGGTTTGGCAAAAGCTTGTTTGAAGTGAGAAGACGTGTTGGATTGTTCAAGATGATGAAGTGAGAGGACGTGTTGGATTGTTCTAGATACTGAAGTGAGAGGGCGTGATGAATTGTTCTAGATGATGAAGTGAGAGGACGTGTTGGATTGTTCTAGATGTTGAAGTGAGAGAAAGTGTTGGATTGTTCTAGATATTGATGTGAGAGGACATGTTGGATTGTTCTAGATGTTGAAGTGAGAGGACGTGTTAGATTGTTTTAGATATTGAAGTGAGAGGATGTGTTGGATTGTTCTAGATACTGAAGTGAGAGGGCATGATGAATTGTTCTAGATGATGAAGTGAGAGGACGTGTTGGATTGTTCTAGATACTGAAGTGAGAGGGCGTGATGAATTGTTCTAGATGATGAAGTGAGAGGACGTGTTGGATTGTTCTAAATGATGAAGTGAGAGAACGTGTTGGATTGTTCTAGATATTGATGTGAGAGGACGTGTTGGATTGTTCTAGATGTTGAAGTGAGAGAATGTGATGGATTGTTCTTGATGTTGAAGTGAGAGGACATGCTGGATTGTTCTATATGATGAAGTGAGAGGACGTGTTGGATTGTTCTAGATGATGAAGTGAGATTATGTGTTGGATTGTTCTAGATGATGAAGTGAGAGGACATGTTATATTGTTCTAGATGATGAAGTGAGAGGACGTGTTGGATTGTTCTAGATGATGAAGTGAGAGGACATGTTGGATTGTTCTAGATGATGAAGTGAGAGGACGTGTTGGATTGTTCTAGATATTGAAGTGAGAGGATGTGTTGGATTGTTCTAGATGATGAAGTGAGAGGACGTGATGAATTGTTCTAGATATTGAAGTGAGAGGACGTGTTGGATTGTTCTATATGATGAAGTGAGAGGACGTGCTGGATTGTTCTAGATGTTGAAGTGAGAGGACGTGTTGGTTTGTTCTGGAAGATCTACTAGAATCGCTTGTTTCATAATGTAAGTTTTTGTGTTTGGTTGTCCTTTTCGTGATAAAATTGTTGCAGAGTCTAGCATGTAGCAGTTGTAGTCAATTTGTCCTTTTTAGGGCAAAATGTTTGTTGTAGTTGATTGTCCTTTTCATGACAATGATTGTTTTGAAATTTGTCGTATGTAACTTGTGAGCTGATTGTCCCCCCCTTTTTTTTTGGACAGTGGTTGTGATGCTAGATTGAAAGGTTATGTTGGAGTTTATGCACGAAGTTAGCACGTGTTTCAATGTTGTCCGAGTGTGTGTGTCCCATTGTGATGGTAATCTCCCCGATAGTTTCAGTGAATTTTCATTGCTGATTGTTTTCGTCAGTTCACACCACGTTCATTTACAACACTCATCACAAGCTTGTTTTCTTTCTTCATTAAACTTCGTTTATATTTTGTAAGTGCTGGAATCCTGTAGTAAACTGGATTTCTGTTATCTGTGCCAGCTGTTGTGTTAGATTTGAGTTGTTACAACTGTAACTGGTCATATTTGTGTACTGAAGTGTGGTGTAATGTTTTGTCCTGGGTTGTTTTTGTTTGTTGCATGGCGTATATCAGTGTAACGTCTTGTCACTTGTGAAGCAGTTAAGTAAATCTGCTCTGTAAACAGTAATTAACGTGTTCAAGAGTCAAATACTAGTTTCAGCGGGTGTGTAATACACCATCTGCACACCATCGTATAATAGATGGAATACACGTCAATAGTAGGCCAATGACAGGTCCACTACATGTAATACGTGTTTAGTGTGTGCAGTAACACTTGTACACTTAATGTCAGTTATGCCAAATATTTGTAAGATCTGTGATCAGATTTACATGTTCCAACCCCTTCACGGCCTAAATCATCCCCTCAGAGTTGAGATTAAACCGTTAATAAGACTGGACAAGATGATATTTTGCCAACTGATGGAGAGGGTCAAGTTTTTATGAGCTTCCATATTTATCTGTCTGATTGCTCAGTTTGTTTATATAGGCTTTTAGGATCTAGACTGTATAGTCGCTGTTAGGATCTAGATTGTATAGTCGCTGTTAGGATCTAGATTGTATAGTCGCTGTTAGGATCTAGATTGTATAGTCGCTGTTAGGATCTAGATTGTGTAGTCGCTGTTAGGATCTAGATTGTATAGTCGCTGTTAGGATCTAGATTGTCTCTTCGATCTAATCCTGGCATATCCTTCAGTGTACGGACACTGATTGCCAATTTTATGTTGGATTTTTTTATTTTGAAATGCTTTTAAATAACATTTCCTTCTAAAAACAGCAGACTAAGAGCCCCACTTCAAGGAGCTAAAGATTCACAGCAGACTAAGATGTCCACTTCAAGGGGCTAAAGACTCACAGCAGACTAAGATGTCCACTTCAAGGAGCTAAAGACTCACAGCAGACTAAGATGTCCACTTCAAGGAGCTAAAGACTCACAGCAGACTAAGATGTCCATTTCAAGGAGCTAAAGACTCACAGCAGACTAAGATGTCCACTTCAAGGAGCTAAAGACTCACAGCAGACTAAGATGTCCACTTCAAGGAGCTAAAGACTCACAGCAGACTAAGATGTCCACTTCAAGGAGCTAAAGCCTCACAGCAGACTAAGATGTCCACTTCAAGGAGCTAAAGACTCACAGCAGACTAAGATGTCCACTTCAAGGAGCTAAAGACTCACAGCAGACTAAGATCTCCACTTCAAGGAGCTAAAGACTCACAGCAGACTAAGATGTCCACTTCAAGGGGCTAAAGACTCACAGCAGACTAAGATGTCCACTTCAAGGAGCTAAAGTCTCACAGCGGACTAAAGTTCCCATTTCAAGTGGCTAAAGACTCGCAGCAGAGAGACTAAAGTTAAAAGCAAGGATAGTCCCATAGCAAATGCCGTAGGGAATGAAGCGTTAGAGACCTCATTACGCTGGGCCATCAGCGTATGAGGTAGGGTGGCCAGTTCCTTTCCTCGCTGCCTTTCCTACCCAGATTTTCTCTCTGGTACCCATTTTACACGCCTGGGTCGACCTCGGGGCCGTATTGGTCGGAAAAATATCCCGCTCTGTTGGGGATTGGAACCTTCGACCATTCGGTTGCTAGACGAGTGCTCTAACCACTATGCTACCCGGTCCCACAGCAGACTAAGATCCCCAACTCGAGAGACTAAAGTAAAAACACTGCCTGAAAGTACAGCCTAGAAACAGACTGTGTAACAACAGCCCGAGGAAAGAATTCAGACGACCCGCCATGTTTCACATGTTGCTTGTTTTAAGACTTCTAAAGCCAGGCTTTCGAGCACAGAGATTAGCCCTGCACTGAAGCTCGTCTCATCTATACGTATACGCGCCTCAGAAGAGACGAAAGCTACGGTGAACTGACCTCGTCAACGTATAGGTCCAGGCGCGGCGTGAGAGCTGCCAGAACAAGATCAAACACAAATCAAATCAATAACGACACATTTTCTCGAGCTTAAGCCTGTGATTTCTCTCTTTCCTAATTCTCTCCCACCCCCACCCCCCCCCACCCCAAAAAAAAAAAAGACAATATTCGAAATACATAAAACCCGCTTCTGAGACCCACCAAGAATACAGGCTCAAGCCGTGCGATACACTGAACCTCTTGTGCTCCTCTCGGGGATCTCATGTGGTCCTTTTGGGGACCACACGGGGGACCACTGGACCTATAGAGGACCACAGGAGTAAATTCAGTAGAATCACAGGGCGGTCTTGGTAGTATAAGCGAACGAAGAAGAAGAAGAAGAAGAAATAAATCAATAAAATAATGAAAGTACTGTATACAAAGAAATAAATAGTGAATCTGTTTGTATTTGGATCACAGTAGAACACTTCCTTTTAAAGATACTGTTAATTAACGTCCGTCTATACTCATCGTATATCAGATCCTTAAGCCCATAAAGAATTATCATATATTTGTACTGATATCATCATATGGAAGAAGGGACCAGACCTCCTATATTAAATTATTTAAATAACGAATATAAAATATCAGTTAAAAACTGAACAAACTAAGACGCTAGACACAAAAACAAATTTAAAAAATGGAATTCGCCAGTTTTCCCTGTATCTGATGAGCAAACCTGCATTTATTTCAAACAAGCGATTATTTTCTATGGTAAACTACCTTCTGGAAACATACCAAGAAACCCAAGCAGCAATCATGGAAAGTCAAATAGGACAGCTGAGAAGCACATAAATGCCTTTGAATGTAAATGCTATAGAAGAGTTCTCCAAATATCGTGGACACAAAAAAGAACAAATATATCTATACTACAAGAGCTTAATATTGAAGAAGGCTGGCTAATAAAGAGGATTAAAGAGAGAAAACTTAAATATTTTGGCCACATTAAACGTCATGATAATTTAGAGAAGACCGTATTGGAAGGATACATAATGGGAAAAAGAAAAAGAGGAAGACCGAAACGAAGATGGCTGCAAGACATCGTTGATGATCTGGAAATGGATGCAGCAGCAGCAGGCCATCTTGCTCACAACCGAGAGGCCTACAGGAGTGCTGTTTGGGAGGCAAAGTTCCGCAAGGGACATGCAAAGGAATGAATGAATGATTATTTTCTTGTAGCAATAAAACTTCCACGTCTGTAAAACTCGGGTTCTAAAACATAATCGGTTCTATGATACGCCCTTTGGCACAGATACGGATGTCCGTCCTTCCACACAAAATAAAAACATTGATAAGAGAGTAGGAGGCACGGGATTCTATTTCAGTTGCTTGCACACCATGGTACAGCTGCAGATATACGATAACTTGTTGTAATGAGACTGCATACTGGCTTGCACACAAACGAAAACGGGTTTGAATATATTACACGAGGTATGGCAGACGTCTGGTCCTGTAGAATGCTTAATATGTTTTATACTGTACAAGAAACGACCACTCATTCTAAAGTTGAAAGTTTCTATTAAATTGATGTATCCATCAGTCAGTCATTTGCGAGTCCTTTGCGGAACTTTGCCTCCTTAACAGTTCTCCTGTAGGTCTCTCGGTTGTAAGCAAGATGCCCTGCTGCTGGTGCGTCCAATAGCAGATCATCAACAATGTCTTGCAGCCATCTTCGCCTTGGTCTTCCTCTTTCTTTTCCCATTATGTACCCTTCTCTAAATTCTCACGACGTTTAATGTGTCCAAAATATTTAAGTTTTCTCTGTTTAAAGTTACTAGCCAACCTTCTTCAATATCAAGTTCTTGTAGTATTGATATATTTGTTCTTTATTTATTTGTGTGTGTGTGTCTATGATGTTTGAATGACTCTTCTGTAGCATTTACATTCAAAGGCATTTATGTGTTTCTCAGCTGTTTTGTTAAGTGTCCAGGTATCACAGGTATATGTTGCGATGGGAAAGATGCATGCCCTTAAAACTCTTATTTTTGTAGCTCTGTCTGTTCCTTTTCACAGCTTCTTTATCTGTTTCACTTTTTTTGAAAAGCGATAGATGTCCTCCTTTTAATATCCCTCATTGTATCTCCTTTATTAGTTACTAATGATCCAAGATATTCAAAACTCTCCACCTCTTCCAATTTTTTTCCTCTTTGATATATATATTTCAGCTGCCTTGTTTGTTTTGTCAGTTGTCATCAATTTAGTTTTCTTTGCATTATGTTAAAGGTTATGCTTTTCGCTATTCTTACGGACTGACATATTTAGTTTTTCCATTATCTAACCTACATATGTCAGCAAATTTTCGTGTGCCTCGATTTATAAGATGCTTTTAGGAATTCGGAGATTTATATGGTTTCAGCAAGATGAGGCCAATTCATTCCGCAGCAGCCAAGGAAAATTGAATGACCGATGTGGCCCAACTGAATGGCCAGACTGATCTCCAGACCAGATCTCTTTAGATTATTTCTTATGAGGACACCTTACATCAATTAAACAACTGATTGACATTGACAGACCAAGAACAAAAGGGTAAAATCTGAATCTGAAGCAGCGAGAACAAAATTTATATGAAGCAGTAAGAACAAAACCTATATGAAGCAGTAAGAAAAAAAACCGGATCTGAAGCAGTAAGAACAAAACCTATATGAAGCAATAATAGCACAACCTATATGAAGCAGTAAGAACAAAATCTATATGAAGTAGTAAGAAAAAAACCAGACCTGAAGCAATAAGAACAAAATCTATATGAACCAAGTAAGAACAAAACCTATATGAACCAGTAAGAAAAAAAACTGGATCTGAAGCAGTAAGAACAAACCCTATATGAAGCAATAATAGCACAACCTATATGAAGCAGTAAGAACAAAATCTATATGAAGTAGTAAGAAAAAAACCAGACCTGAAGCAATAAGAACAAAATCTATATGAACCAAGTAAGAACAAAACCTATATGAACCAGTAAGAAAAAAACTGGATCTGAAGCAGTAAGAACAAACCCTATATGAAGCAGTAATAACAAAACCTATATGAAGCAGTAAGAAAAAAACCGGATCTGAAGCAGTAATAACAAAACCTATATGAAGCAGTAATAACAAAACCTATATGAAGCAGTAAGCAGAAAACCGGACCTGAAACAGTAAGAATAAAACCTATATGAAGTAGTAAGAGCAAAACCTACTAGAAAAGTGTAACAGTCATGTGTCAGCAGGTTTATACCGCATTTTACAAGAAGACTGATGTCAGTTTGAGCACTTATTGCAATTTCTGTGCAATTAAATAAATATTATTTCGTAATAACCTCCCTACATACATTTTTATTTTCATTATAAACATCTATTTGGGCTGGACTTTTGCCCAACTCTGTAT
Organism: Achatina immaculata; assembly: GCA_009760885.1. NCBI lineage: Eukaryota > Metazoa > Mollusca > Gastropoda > Stylommatophora > Achatinidae > Lissachatina > Lissachatina immaculata. The sequence goes on from CM019695.1 coordinate 32,130,501, forward strand.
TTAACCAGACTGATAAATACCAGTACATATACTGTTCAAAACAAAAACAAAAAAAAGAAACGCAACACTACTGTAGTCGTAAGGGACACCAAATTTCAAACTTGTATCAGTATTTTATTTTACCGAATTAATGTTTCAATTTTGGCATGAAAAACCTTTGGGGCATTAACGATGAAATGATGTTCATTAAATTTGGTTTGGACTTTTATTCTTTGTGACTGAGGCGTTCGTTTCAATAAAGTGTATGGCTTCCTCTGTATCAGAGAACAACATCTCCTTGACATGGATCCAATTAGCCGTTGGATCTGTTGTTGTGGGATGACTGTCCACTCTTCCCACAGTGCAAGAAACAACTGTCGGAGATTGCTGGCGAACTTGTCTGCTGAGTTCATCCCATAAGTGTTCTATTCGGTTCATGTCTAATGACATGGATGGCCACGGAATGGTCTGGACGTTGTTGTCAGCGATGAAATGCTCTCTGAATTGCTAGCCAGCGATCCTAAGCTGACAAACCTCTGGATTGGCAAACTAACTGATCAAGACCCTGTCCTATCACTCCGTTGGTACCCCAAGTAACAGGCCTAACCTGACTTGACAGTGATGGCCATAGTCCCCATGGTGGTGGAGTCTGCTAAAGAAGTACTGCACATCCCCAACTTTTTAGCTCTGACTCAGGGACTGAGTAAAGAGCCACCATAACCCAGTCCGACACGATGCTTTGCTTCAACATCTTCACTGCATCAGCTGCAAAGAACATTACACCTCCAGTACCACGGAGATAAAAGGTGCAGAAGAAGAAAAACAACAAACACATATAAACATAAACAACATATAATTTAGCCTATTCATCACTTTATGAAGTATCTCCTCACTTGTTTTCTTATTCATTATTCATTACATATAAAAAACTAAGCATGAAGATGAAAGTCTGGATATTTAAGAGTAATGTTCTAAGTGTACTACTCTATGGAAGTGAATGCTGGAAAACCAGCAAAACCAAAGAAAACAAGTTGAATTATTTCCAGACTAAATGTTTACTAAGAATCAGAAAAACATTTTGGCCAAACACCATAAGAAATAACATCTTGTTGACAGAGATGCAGATGAAGCCACTGACAGCAATTATTGAGGAGAGACGCTGGCGATGGTTGGGACATGTGCTCTGAATAACTGACGACTCACTACCAGAAAACGGCACTAAGATACACACCACAGGGGAACAGAAGTAAGGGTAGACCAAAAGAGACATGGAGAAGAACAGCAGAGAGGATGTTGAGCAGCAGAGGCTCACCTGAGCAAGAGCAGAAAAAAAGGCAAAGGATAGGCATTTGTGGAAAACCCTTGCGGAAACCCCATGTGCTCTAGGCACTTAAGGTTCAGAGGGAGAGATAAAGAGACAGAGAGAGAAAAATTCATTACATAACACATAAAAAATATTTTTAATCTTCAGTACACTCATCAGTGTTTATTAGACCAACTTTTGTATCAATGTTTCTTTTTTTTTTAGCAATTTCTAATATTTGTAAAAAAAAAAAAAACCCAAAAAAACAGAACATTTCAGATGAATGAAAAGTTGAGGAAACATTTGAAACCGGACCTAACAGTCTTCAGTGATAGAAACATTATTTGCTTATTCTCTTATTACTCTCTTACTCACTGAAATAATAAGAAAGTTTAAATCTGAGGCCAAAATCGTTATTGTAGCACATACTGAACCACAGGAAAGAAATAGGAAACCCTACAAAGTTCTACTAAAAATCAAAATGAATGTGATGACCACTTTAGTCATCTGTAGTACTTTCACTTGAATGTCAATTCCCATATCCTTTAGAAGCTCTAGAGACACATATCCCAGAGGTTCAGATGTTAACATAGCTGTATTGGAGATGTGTCACTATCATCAATATAGGACATATCACCCATCATCAAAATGTGAACACTGTGTTAGGGGCATGTCACCAGTATCAGAATTAGCTAACCATAGCTGATGAGACCTGGACACTTAACAAAACAGCTGAGAAACACATAAACGCCTTTGAATGTAAATGCTACAGAAGAGTTCTTCAAATATCATGGACACAAAAAGGAACAAATATATCCATACTACAAGAACTTAATATTGAAGAAGGCTGGCTAGTAAAGAGGATTAAAGAGAGAAAACTAAAAATATTTTGGACACATTAAACGTCATGATAATCTAGAGAAAACCGTCTTGGGAGGGTACATCATGGGAAAAGGAAAGAGAGGAAGACCAAGGCGAAGATGGCTGCAAGACATCGTTGATGATCTGCAGATGGATGCATCAGCAGCAGGCCATCTTGCTCACAACCGAGAGGCCTACAGGAGTGCTGTTATGGAGGCAAAGTTCCACAAGGGACATGCAAATGAATGAATGAATGAATGGGCTGATCGAGGTGTTCTTATGTGACTCCATGAAACAATGTATTAGTCTTGCCAAAAGGGAAGAATCATGTAGACCTATAATGCTGCACAGTGGATTTTGAAGGAAAGAATCATGTAGACCTATAATGCTGCATGGTGGAGTTTGAAGGAAAGAATCATGTAGTCCTATAATGTTGCATGGTGGAGTTTGAAAGAAAGAATCACATAGTCCTATAATGCTGCACGGTGGAGTTTGAAGAAAAGATCTTCACCATGGCAACAGCTGCCAAGAACTCAAGTGGAATAAACTTCCAATGCACTGTCTCAAGAACTGTTGCTCAGCACAGCTCAAAATTATTCAGAGGTTTCTGCAGCGGTCTCTCTGATTCTATCCTATGTTCCAACCATTCCAGCCCAGTCTGGCAAAGTACATCTCCACAGATGGAGATCTCTGCAGCATATCTCCAAGGATTTGAATTCAACTTCTGCAAGGACATTCATGTGTGAAGGATATGCTCAGAAGTAATTAATGCTCATGACTTTGTAAAAAATTCTGTTGGCAGTGCTTTTTTTTTTTAAATTTTCATCACTGGAGAACTACATGATTTCTCATGCTGGTTTTTAATTTTCATCACTGGAGAACTACATGATTTCTCATGCTGGTTTTTAATTTTCATCACTGGAGACCTACATGATTTCTCATGCTGCTTTTTAATTTTCATCACTGGAGAACTACATGATTTCTCATGCTGCTTTTTAATTTTCATCACTGGAGAACTACATGATTTCTCATGCTGCTTTTTAATTTTCATCACTGGAGAACTACATGATTTCTCATGCTAGTTTCTAATCGTAAAATGTGTCACTGAAAACAGAATGACAAACTTATATAAATATTACAGTAGAAACGATTTTTTGTTTGTTTTTGTTTTTTTAATTCTATGTCCTGGTAACCACAGCAACAAACAGAAACAACACTAAAATAACAACAAACATTCACCAACCGAGCATCATTTACTGTTGGGATATCTCCAGAAAAATGCGTTAAATATTAAAATCTCTCATCACCAAAACACTGTGTGAACATTCTGAACAAACAGTAAAAGATCTACGAATTCCATTATCCGACAAAATAGTAAAATAATGAAAACTTGTAACTTCAGGAATCAGAAAAATAAAAAAAGTCAAGATCCAGGTAACAAATGTAATTTATTTTTTAATATTTGTCCCAATAAAAGTGGATATCGTGCACACCTTGCAATACATCTGTACACTCTTAATCCAGAACTAAATACCTATTTTATAACTTCATGAAATGTGGCAACTATGTTCTATTTCTTGATTCAAAAGCCTGAAAAAAAAAACAAAAAAAACACACACACACATACACACAAACACACACAATGTGCGAATGTGTGTGTACACACTTAGCAATTTCACCTCAAACAGTACAATGCCAGTTCTAAACATTAAAGAACTGAAGATCTGTCATGGGTTTAAATTTGGGCATTAAGTCTAATGTACTTACTTTCAATGATTAATGACAAATTACTTTATCACAGTTTATTTTAAATATCTGCTCTTTACTCTCTTTCAACATGTACTTGTTTAAATGCAGAATGAATACATTCAGCCAAGCTAAAATTTTCTTGCAATGTTTAATTATAATTTCTTTGTTCTGTCACTCCTGTATGTCTGTTATCTTTATCTGTCACTCTTGTATGTCTGTTATCTTTATCTGTCACTCTTGTATGTCTTTTATCCTTATCTGTCACTCCTGTATGTCTGTTATCTTTATTTGTCACTCTTGTATGTCTGTTATCTTTATCTGTCACTCTTGTATGTCTTTTATCCTTATCTGTCTCTCTTGTATGTCTGTTATCTTTATTTGTCACTCTCGTATGTCTTTTATCTTTATCTGAATTCATGAGCAAAATCCAAAATAAAATCTTACAGGAAAAAAAAAACAAGAAAACCAATCAACAAAACTTGTTCAAAATCTCATTCATATTCTGTAGACAACACAGACCTCATTCATATTCTGTAGACAACACAGACCTCATTCATATTCTGTAGACAACACAGACCTCATTCATATTCTGTAGACAACACAGACCTCATTCATAATCTGTAGACAACACAGATCTCATTCATATTCTGTAGACAACACAGACCTCATTCATATTCTGTAGACAACACAGACCTCATTCATATTCTGTAGACAACACAGACCTCATGACAGAGTCTGGTTCTTGTGAGAGGGGGCCCCCGGAGCTGGTGTAGGTCTCTCTCTCAAAGACTGAGACTCTCTCTTCAGTACACTCAGCAATGTCTGAGAACTCTCCAATATCTGGAAAGAAAAATAAATCCATTTCTACTTTACACGCTAAATAAAATACATGATAGCATGAACAAGCTGCATACTCCATATCCTGGGGGAACGCAATTTGTCAAGATTTCTGTTTTTCTTCAAAACAGATGTAACATCTATTAGCTTTTTATTAACAATTAATTTATATTAAATTAATATTAACAACTGCCTTTAGTAATTTCATGGTTTAGCTGTGCAATCCACACAGCTCACTTAGAAAATCAAATAGGACTAAGGAATCCTTGACATGAGATTTTAGAAAACAGGATAAACTTGTTCAAACCACTTTATAGGAATTCAAAGGAGTAAAAAAGTAATTCCTTCATGTAATGGATGAGAACAAGAGGACAACAACAATACAGATGGGTGGACAACCCCAAGAGCTGGACAGGAACAAGCTGGGCTGAATGCACTATAAACACAAGAAACAGAGCAGAGTGAAGATTCAATGCATCCAACGGCCTGTAGAGAAAAAGCACGAAATGATGATGATTAATACCTTCATGTAAGCTGCTTCAGTCTCTGCAATAGTCTTATCAAACTCATTACGTGAAGCCATCTTCTTAGCAAGAGATTCATTCACTTTTGCTAGCCGCTCTGTCAGGACCCGAATGTCATTCTGTAGCTTCTGTTTCTCCTCCTCATCTTGTAATATAGAACGATGAAGCTCATCACGTTTGCTGCACAAATCCTCTATGCCTTAAAACAAAAAACATTCAGCATCTGAATAATAGTTCTCGGCTATAATATTTTTCTTCTTCTTTGTACACATTTTCTATCTATATCTACAGTCCCTGTCTCTTGAATAAATTTCGTTTTTTTTTTTTAACCCATGTATGGAACCGTAGAGCATATTTTCTTTGGTGGTTTCATGGAGCCAGTAATTGCTTCTCAGTGTCTCATAGTTGGTGTAGTTTTGGAGCGCACATCTACAAAGAGTAGTAGTACATATGTATATGACTCTGGAGTCGGCTGTGTTCGCCTATGATAAAGAAGTAAACAATTTAATCTAAAGTATTTAGGGTTAGACTACCTGTTGGTTTGCACTAAAAATAAACTGTTTTTTTTTTTTTAATAATGGTATATGTAACCAAACATATAGACCAGCTGTTCTTAACATTCCAGGTCCCAATGCCCCTTTTTCAACCCAGGCTGCCCCATAATTTCTTCCCATATATTAGATCATCATCCAGTCATCCAGAAAGGACTTTCATTCTTTTACGGTGGGGACCCCCCCCCCCCAGTCTTGAAATTCCTCCCTTAGAAAAATTCCCCCCCCCCCCTTTAGTCTTGAAATTCCTCCCTTGGAAAAAAATCCTCCCCTCAATCTTGTGAATCACTGAAATAAACATACATGACATAAGTGTAGCAGAGCTGTGATAACAAGCTTCTAATGCCTGAGGTGAAAATATTGTATGTCATAAGTTCAAAGTCAGTCAAATTATATTTGAGTTCTGAGCTGATTAACTACCAACTCTGACATTTTCACCTGAGACATTGGAAGCTTGTTATCTCAGCTTTTCCACCACAAAAGAATGTACGATGGTGAAAAACTTTTCTAGATGATGGTTTAATATACAGGGGAGCATTATGGAGGAGCAATGGTTGAAAAGGAGAACTGGAATATTGAGAACAGTTGGTTTATATATTTGGTTATATATCAATATTTAGAAACAAAAACTCTGCAACACTAATTGTACATTATCTCTTCAACTTAAAAAAAGTTTTTCTTTTTCCATTTTTTTAAAATCAAATTTTTTTTAAATAAAATTGTGTTGATATTTTCATTCTATCTCTGCCACATTTCCTTCCTAAGGTACATTCTCTCATTCTTATACATTCTCTCTGTGCAAAACTCTTACGAACGAACGAATGAACAACCTTTATTTTAAAAGGAAGAAGAACTTCCAGGTCCATCTGACAGTCTGCCCTTCATCTCTCAGCTTTCAATCAGATGTACTCAAAATATCAGTATAGTACAAGTTCTGACAGCCTGGTTAGCTGAGTGGTTAGGAGCTCGTTTATTAATCCAGTGGTACCAGGTTCAAGTCCCAGCAGAGGGAATTTTTTTTCTGGTCCACACCACAAAATGGTCCCAGGGTCCACCCAGCCTACAAAAATGGGTAGCAGAGAATTCTGGGAAGGTACATGCGACCAGGCATGATAATGACCACGTCATACTTTCAAGTACCTATGGTCATAGAAAAAATGGGCCTAACATCATATCCCCAGTATGTCTTAAATGGCACAGAAACATGGAATTTTACTTCTTTACAGTACTAGTTTTACAAATATATAAAAAGAAATAATAATTATGAATTAAAAACTATTACGTATAATCTCTTATCTATACATTCAACAATACAAGCAAATAAAAATTACAGGATGTCTATAAATTAATCACATGATTACTGTCATCTATTCATTCATTCATTCATTTGCATGTCCCTTGCAGAACTTTGCCTCCCAAACTGCAGTCCTGTAGGCCTCGCGGTTGTGAGCAAGATGGCCTGCTGCTGATGCACTGCAGATCATCAACGATGCCTTGCAGCCATCTTTGCCTTGGTCTTTCTCTCTTTCTTTTTCCCATTATGTACCCTTCCAAGACGGTTTTCTCTAGATTATCATGACGTTTAATGTGTCCAAAATATTTAAGTTTTCACTATTTAATCATCTTTACTAGCCAGCCTTCTTCAATATTAAGTTCTTGTAGTATGGATATATTTGTTCTTTTCTGTAGTATTTACTTTCAAAGGCATTTATGTGTTTCTCAGCTATTTTGTTAAGTGTCCAGGTCTCACAGGTATATGTTGCGATGGGAAAGATGCATGCCCTTAAAAATCTTATTTTTGTAGTTCTGTCTGTTCCTCTCCACAGATTCTTTAGTTGTTTTACTTTCTGAAGAGTGACAGATATCCTCCTTTTAATTTTCTTTATTGTATCTCCATTATTAGTTAGTAACGATCCAAGATATTCAAAACTCTCCATTTCTTCCAGTTTTTCCTCATTGATACATATTTCAGTTTCCTTATTTGTTTTGTCAGTTGTCATCAATTTAGTTTTCTTCACATTAATATAGAGGTTTTGTTCTTCACTGTTCTTACGGACTGATATAATTAGTTTTTCCATTCCTTTTTGTGTTGTGGACAGTAATACTGTGTCATCAGCATATCTAATCTTTGGTATTTCATAACCTCCAATTGTTATGGCAACGTAATTTTTTTTGTCTACATCTTCTCTAACATTCCTCATTATATTTTCAGTATACAAGTTAAATAAGTAAGGCAGCAATATGCACCCCTGACGGACCTCTTGTTTTATGTCAAACCAAGTTGTTGTTTCACCATGTGTTCTTACTGCTGCCTGTTGGTCTAGATACAGCAGTGATGTTAATTGTATCAAATGTGTTGGAAATCCCTTTTTTTTCCATTATTTCCCAACGTTTCTTGTGTTGTACACAATCAAATGCCTTTGAGTAGTCTATAAAAGATAAATATAGATTTCACATTAAACTCTCTGCATTTCTCTGTTATTAATCTTATATTGAATATATGATCTCTTGATCCTCTTCCTTCCCTGAAACCGGCTTGGACCATATTGACTTCTTCTTCTATTTTCTTACGAAATCTACCCATTATAATTTTTTAACAGAATTTTACTGGCATGACTAATCAGGGCAATGGTTCTGTCATCTATTAAGAAAAAAAAAAGAGTTACTCTGTAGTAACATCCACATCAGAAATTTTTTCTCCTCCGTACTATCATGCACTGCAACAGAACAGTAAAAATGGCAACCGCGTAAGAAAAGGCAATGTGCGTCTTGTGGTTATGGGAAAGAAAATCTCCTGTAACTGTGAAGCATATTTATAGGAAAGAATTAAAAAAAGGATCTGCCCACTGGACAATGCTGAGGCATTGATTAAAACAAGCTCAAGAAAACTGGCAAAGCGAGCAGGTAGGTTAAGTGTTTAAATAATTTATGGACACCCTGTATGATGAAGCTATTCCACACTCTTGCACACTAACTATAGCCAAAATGATGAACAAATCATGTATTTACATTTGACTAGCTCATTATTATAGCTCTGTAATGCTGCTCCTTGTTGAGACATGGTGATATAACCATAAGGAACTGAAAGAGAAGAAAATAATTAGCACTATCTAGAAACTATAACAAAACTTAATATGGAAGTTCCTTTAATTTCTGCCTACATCATGAAATTGAAAGGCATGGCTGTGAAATTGAAAGAGAGGACTGTGAAATTGAAACTGCAGTTGCACAGCTGAGATGAGTCTTCTAAGGTGGACAAGAGCATAGACAGAGACCAAAACTTGATGAAACAACTACTTATTTCTCTACCTGAAACCTACTACATGCCACAGGTGTGGAAAGGTAAGATGCAGTTGTTCAGTTACCTCAAACAGCTGTGCAACAGACTTTGTTAAAGGGAAGAAATAATAATGCAATGAGACAGACAACATCTGAGATACAGGATTTATAAACCCTCCATAAGAGCTATTCCACTGCAATGAGGACTTGGAAGAACTGGCAAAGACCAAGCTATCTGGAGAGTGACTGCAATGACTGCCATGTGAGGAGAAAATTAAGGGTCAAATGTGATGAATGAAGAGGCAATTGCAAAAAATGGCTTTGTACTCAATGTACTCTGTTACTGTGAATGATTATGCTGATTTCTGACCGAATCAGTCCAGAGAGGTGCACTGTAAAGTGATGCATGACAACATCCATAAACAGTAACACACAACTGCTTCATTACGTCTCCTGTGTGGAAAGGAGCCAAGATTCAGTAAATGCTCATGTTGAATGTTAACATACTTGATAATTTACCATTTACTAAGGTGGAAATAAGACAACCTAGTTACAAAACACTGTGCCGTAAGAAAAAAAAAAATAATGCTTTTCGTATAAATGACTTGGCGCGTCTCACATTTTTTTTCTGTGGCAATATTTTTCATTCATGCAAGTAATACATTCTGGTCATGGAATTTATTATTATTAGTTCCTAGATTTAATGTACAACCTGGACCTAAAAAGTTGTAGGCTAATGTTACTCAGAAAAAAAAACCAACTTTCAAATGGATTGAGTCTTACCTGTATTTGTTTACTAAGACGTGCCTGGACAACAAGCGGGCTTTTACGTCATTTCCGGTTTACATGCAACATTATATTAGGATTTTTATTCTGGAAAATAGTCCGTCTTTTTTTTTTTTTGGATTCAGACAATAATAGACATCTAGCTATAAGACACAATTGTAGATTCTGAATTACTGTGACATGCTAGACCTTCGTTCAAGATAACATCATTAATTAGCAGAAGATTAAAAGAGATGAGAATAGGAAACATTCCTAACATCAGATAATATGGCGAAATTTTCAGAGGAGGAAGCCTCAACGTCGACACGAAGAAGATATAGAAAGATATTTGTATGGCAACCGTAAGAATTTTTTTTTTCCCTCAGCAATCTAGACTCAGAAAATTTGGCAAAATTCAGGTTCACCCTAAGAGATATTTCCTCCAGAGGGTTGTGACATGTGAAGAGAAAGCAGATGTCAAAGTTGAAGTCAGCAGACAAATAGCTTCAAAATTAAATGTAGTTTATTTTTGGTGTGACCAATTTGCACATGAGGTGTTATTTGAAACAATCATGAGAGTTGCACTTCAGCAAAGTAATACGTATCTTCTTATTTATCTACATAGACGGATGATTAGTTTTCTATAATTGCTTTTTGGATGTATCGAAACGTGGTTTGATTGGTTGCTTTGGTTATTCTTACCGTTTGTCAAGAGAGAGAGTGAGAGAGAGAGAGAGAGAGAGAGAGAGAGAGAGAGAGAGAGATCCGATCTATGAACACTTTGGTCTGCTTCTGGTGATCGAAGATTATTGACACATAGCAGTATCTCATATACTGAGTATGACGAATGAGGCTGTTATAGTTCATATATAGGGCCCGGCATAAAGCATAGCTGGATTTTTTAAATGGAAAATAAATAAGCGCTATACATGTTTTTGGTAAAAAAAAAAAAAAACGAAGTGAAACTCAGAAAAGTGGATATTTTTATTATTACTGATAATCATATTTAGGTTTTGAAACCTTATTTTGTCATCATTTTTATCGTTTATTTTACACACACAGTAGAAAGGAGATTCTCAGTCAAAATTAGAATAATGAATAGCATCAACTTGTATATTTCCAGTGAGAGTAAATCTTAGAGATAACCACGAAATCAAGAATAAACCCAAGACTAGAGAGTGAGTGTCCATCTTAGTGCTACTTTTGGTCACTAAGACGGACACCACAGGGGAACAGAAGTAAGAGCAATAGAGGGCTCACCTGAGCAAGAGCAGAAAAAAAAGGCGAAGGACAGGCATTTGTGGAAAACCCATGCGGAAGCCCCATGTGCCATGGGCACTTAAGGTTCAGAAAGAGAGAGAGAAAGAGGGGATGGAGAGAGAGAGGAGGGGGATCATTGGGTAAAAAAACTGTAGGGCGGGATTTCATTTTGCGATACCCACAGAAAGAAAACAGAAAAAGGGTTCTATCGATGCAAGTTCTACCTTAACTAGAATAGACTTCTGCTCGAGGAAACCTATTCTGTACGTCCTGCACACACATTTCCACCACAGCTACATCAGCTTTTAAGAACATCTTCTCTGCAATTTCAAGGAGATAAAATAGAGCACCAAAGTGCGAGACATTTCCTGCACAGTGTTGTGAGATGTGAAGGGAAAGAAAATGCCAAAGTTGAAGTTAGTAGACAAAGAGATGGGACCTTGAAAATTAGATACAATTTATTGTTTGTTTCATCAGTTTGCACATGAGGTGTTTTTGAAACAATCATGAGGGTTGCTCTTCAGCAAAGCGATACTTTATCTTCTTATTTATCTACATAGACGGATGATTAGTTTTCTATAATGGCTATTCAGGATGTGTCAAAACGTGGTTTGTTTGGTTGCTTTGGTTTCCTTTGTCGTTTTACAAGAGAGAGAGAGAGAGAGAGAGAGAGAGAGAGAGAAGGAGATTGATTGATTGATTGACTGATTGATTTTATTTCAAAAGGGTTAAGAATTGAGCACGCAGGCCCGTCTGACATTCTGCCCTTTATCATACATATTTCATTCTATTCCAGTCATTCTACAAATATGCTGTTCATGTAACAAACATAATTAACATTGAAGTCGAGAGATATAACATAAAATATAACATTTACGTTTCGCTCTTCCATCTGTGAAATGTTTCAGCCCAACTCCTAACACTGTTAGCGCCCATACACACAACTCCATACTCAAGTTGAAGCCTTCAGTGCATTTCGGCAGCGGGAATTTCCTGTTTAACGAGGAACTCAATAACAGTACATTGACGAAACGAAAACTTCAGAACCAGCCATTTCTTTATGCTCCGCATAGTCACGTAAAAAAAAAAAACAGAGAAAACTTAAATATTTTGAACACATTAAACGTCATGATAATCTAGAGAAAACCGTCTTGGAAGGGTACATAATGGGAAAAAGAAAGAGAGGAAGACCAAGGCAAAGATGGCTGCAAGACATCTTTGATGATGTGAAAATGAATGCATCAGCGGCAGGCCATCTTGCTCACAAACGAGAAGCCTACAGGAGTGCTGTTAGGAAGGCAAAGTTCAACAAGGGACATGCAAATGAATGAATGAAGTCACGTGACAAATGATGATGACGTCATGTAACCTCTCCATGAAGTGCAAAGGTTGCAGGTTAAGGCGATACATTAGAGAGAGAGAGAGAGAGAAAGAGAGAGAGAGAGAGAGAGAGAGAAGGAAAGAGAGAGATAGATCCTCTTTTATGAACTCTTTGTTCTTTTCATGGTGACAGAAGATCATTCAGATATATCAGTATTTTATATACTGATTATCACGAATGAGGCTGTGATAGTTCATATACGAGGATCATATCGAAAGTTGTGAGCACAAAATTTTAAAAAATCAGAATTTATAGCTAGAAAAAATATACGTGTATCACATAAACCTGCATCCTTTGCATTTCATGTAGAGGTCACATGACGTCACCATCATTTGTCACGTAACCACGCAGAGGATAAATAAAATGGCGGGTTCTGAAGTTTTGTTTCAACATTGTGGTGCTATTGAGCTCTTTGTTAAAGAGGACATCCCCGGTGCTGAAATACACTAAAGTGTTCAACTTGCTTATGGAGTTGTGTATGTGGGCGTTAGTAGTGTTAAGAGTTAGGTGAAACATTTCAAAGATAGAAACACAGGGATCCAAGATATGGCTCGCAGCGGTGGCCATCGAACTGCCTCCACTAAACGCAATGTGAAAAGGGTTGATTACATCATTAAAGAAGACATACATGTCGCAGTATTCGAAATCGCTGTAAATCATGGAATAGGACACAATGCAGTACAAGAAATAATTGAAACCCTAGGCTATAGAAAAGTTTGTGTCCGCTGGGTCATACAGGAGAGAATGTCCAGAAAGCAGTTCGTCTGGGCCGTCGGTTAGCTGGAAGGGAATTCTACCAGGAGGGTATTTTCAGACTTATAGGGCGGTGGGAAAAATGTGTGCAGAGAAATGGTGATTATGTTGAAAAGTGATGAAAAGGATGCAGTTACGGTGATACATTTATATTTTATATATCTATAACTTCTGATCTTTAAAAAAAAATTGCTCACGACTTTCGCTATGACACTCGCACTAAGTATGAATGAGATTGATAGTGGAGATGGTTTAAATGTCGAGGTCAGCATAGTAGCATCGTCTTAATACGTGGACACACATGGAACAATTGCCCGGAGGACCCACCATGCAAATATGGCCAATGTAATTCTTTTTGTGGCTTAAATAGTGGCCAATATGGGTAAGGGCCCCAGTGCATAGCTTTGCTTAAGGCCTACAATTCTGTTAATCCTCTTGCTACAAAATAACACCGGTAGTGTTGGGAGATCTTGCTCAGCACTTGCCCTGAGAATCTTACTCAGAGTGATATTTAGGCAAAAGTTTAAATAAAATATAAAGTACCACACATCTAACCTAACCCACATTTTTAAACTATATAGTAATTCCTTCCACGTTATATCTTTTGAAATTCTTGGACAAAATTATTCCGTTATAGCACTGAAAATAATTCAGTAGTGAAGGAGTTAAGACGATTCTGCCTAAGAGGTGTTTCCAGAGATATGAAATTGTCAAATCATCAGCTCATTCGGCGCCATTCCACCGACCATTACTACAATGACAAATAAAAGAAGAAAAAAAAAAAGGACCGACGAGGATGGGATTCGAACCCACGCGGGGAGACCCCAATGGATTAGCAGTCCATCGCCTTAACCACTCGGCCACCTCGTCTCTGTAAACGACTACAAAGCGACAGGCTTTTCTTTTCGTGATGGGTAAACAAATCTAGACCTTGTAATATGTTTTCAATATCGGAAAGCAGAGGCGTAGCGAAAGGCCTGGCCATTCAACACAAAAAGTAAAGGCATTTTGAAACTTTCGAGGTAATCATAATGGACAGAAGTTGACGAAATACAACACTCTCGCAATGGCCGATGGGTAGTTCGAACATGCACAGCGCAGCATTCCCCCCTTACACCTAATTAAAGTCAAGGTCAAATAACACACATGGTCTCTCCATTACGGGATTATGCCATTGTTTAACAACACGCCGTAGTGATATTTCTTTGAGAAAAGGTAGCGAAATTTGCTGAAAATCACCGAAGAATATTTACTCAGTAGGGAAGTGAAGTAGCTAGTGGAATGATACAAGACCTGAAAGGGGGACAACGTCGAGAAGTGATATAAACATTGTTTAATTTTTCAGAGCTAGCAATAATAAATAACATGTTGCCGTTATTATTATTATTATTATTATTATTATTATTATTATTATTTTATAGTATTTTTCGAAAATTACTTGTCTACTAAGTATATGAATTAGCGGGAGGTTAATGTTATGTCAAAAGCTATTTTAAATTCTGAGAATTTTAAAAAAGAAGAAAGAGCGAAGGTCACACTTCTGGGGTTCGAGTTGTGGGTTGTTTATTAAGCTTGGTGATCCTGTTTTCCTTCTTTTTTCTTATTAGAAACAAAATTCATTGAAAAAAAAAAGACAAAAAGAAAAAAAAAACTGTTTCCTCTAGTTCTTTTGAATGAGGGTCCTGGGTCCTATCTGGCTCTCCGCGACCCAGATCATCATTTAAATTTCATCTAGACTGTACTTGCCTGCTGAAGATTGCTGACAAGGGTGATTATAAATAATCTTTATATGAAGTTTTCCGCCAGTTCAGTTTATTAGATCATCATAGTTACCTCAACATCCGCGGATACGCCCCCGTCCTGTTTCCGCTCATTTCTCCATTGACAGTTACAAGGCCTAGAAATGGTATTGATCACGATAACAAAAAAAAAAAAACAACTCTTATTTCTGTATTCAGAGACAGACGAGGTGGCCGAGTGGTTAAGGCGGTGGATTGCTAATCCATTGGGGTCTCCCCGCGTGGGTTCGAATCCCATCCTCGTCGATTTTTTTGGTTTTGTCCGAGTGTTGGTGGTGTCTTGATTGCAGTAAACTGTAGCGTAAGCGCCGGACTGTAATCTAAGCATTGTAACCTCAGCCATATCCACTGTTTCATTCGTAGGAGCATAACAATACTGCTCTGTTTGAATAAACTTAGGATATTAAGCACAGATGATTGAGGATTGACATAAAAACATTGTGTAGGTATCCTGCCTATCTTCCATGCAAATAAGACAAAAGCTAAATTAATGACTGTATCAAGATCCTTAATTTTGTCATCATTTTTATCGTTTATTTTACGCACACAAAAGAAAGGAGATTCTCAGTCAAAATTAGAATAATGAATGACATCAACTTGTATATTTCCAGTGAGATTAAATCTTAGAGATAACAACGAAATCAAGAATAAGCCCAAGACTAGAGAGAGAGAGAGAGAGAGAGAGAGAGAGAGAGAGAGAGAGAGAGAGAGATTGATTGATCCATCTTTTTTTTCAAAAGGGTTAAGAATTGAGCACCCAAGCCCGTCTGACTTTCTGCCTTTATCAAATATCATTCACTCTATTCCAGACATTCTACAAATATGCTGTTTATGTAACAAACATAATTAACCTTTTAAGCTTAGAGACATAAAACAAAATATAACATTTACATTTCGCTCATCTATCTTTATAATGATTCATCCACTTCCTAACACTGCTAGCGCCCATACACACAACTCCATAAGCAAGTTGAAGCCTTCGGTGCATTTCAGCAGCGAGGATTTCCTCTTTAACGAGGAACTCAATAACAGCACATTGACGAAACAAAACTTAAGAATCCGTCTTTTTAAAAATGCTCCGCGTAGTCACGTGACACCTGTTGATGACATCATGTGACTTCCACATGAAATGCAAAGGGCTCAGGTTAATGTGATACATTAGAGAGAGAGAGAGAGAGAGAGAGAGAGAGAGAGAGAGAGAGATCGGCCTTTATGAACACTTTGTTCTGCTCCTGGTGACAGAAGATCATTCAGATATATCAGTATCTTATATACTGATTAGGACGAATGAGGGTGTGATAGTTGATATACGATGTTCATATCGAAAGTTGTGATCACAAAGTTTTTAAAAATCAGAATTTATAGATAGAGAGTATACACATGTATCACATAAACCTGCATCCTTTGCATTTCATGTAGATGTCACATGACGTCACTATCATGTGTCATGTAACCAAGCGGAGCATAAACAAAATGGCGGGTTCTGAAGTTTTGTTTCGTCAATGTGCTGTTATTGAGTTCCTCGTTAAAGAGGAAATCCCCGCTGCTGAAATGCACTAAAGACTTCAAATTGCTTCCACTAAACGCAATGTGGAAAAGGTTGACTACATCATTAAAGAAGACAGACCTGTCGCAGTATTCGAAATCGCTGTAAATCATGGAATATGACACAATACAGTACAAGAAATGATTGAAACCCTAGGCTATAGAAAAGTTTGTGCCCGCTGGGTCATACAGGAGAGAACGTCCAGAAAGCAGTTCGTCTGGCCGTCGGTCAGCTAGAACGGAATTCTACCAGGAGGGTATTTTCAGACTTATAGGGCGGTGGGAAAAATGTGTGCAGAGAAATGGTGATTATGTTGAAAAGCGATGAAAAGGATGCAGTTACGGTGATACATTTATATTTTCTATATCTATACATTCTTATCTTTAAAAAAAATTGCTCACGACTTTCGCTATGACACTCGCACTAAGTATGAATGAGACTGATGGTGGAGATGGTTTAGATGGCGAGGTCAGCAAAGTAGCATCGTCTTAATACGTGGACACACATGGAACAATTGCCCGGAGGACTCACCATGCAAATATGGCCAATGTAATTCTTTTTGTGGCTTAAATAGTGGCCAATATGGGTAAGGGCCCCAGTGCATAGCTTTGCTTAAGGCCTACAATTCTGTTAATCCTCTTCCTACAAAATAACACCGGTAGTGCTAGGAGATCTTGCTCAGCTCTTGCCCTGAGAATCTTACTCAGAGTGATATTTAGGCAAAAGTTTAAATAAAATATAAAGTACCACACATCTAACCTAACCCACATTTTTAAACTATATAGTAATTCCTTCCACTTTATATCTTTCGAAATTCTTCGACAAAATTATTCCGTTATAGCATTGAAAATAATTCAGTAGTGAAGGAGTTAAGACGATTGTCTTATATGAAATTGTCAAATCATCAGCTCATTCGGCGCCATTCCAGCCGCCATCACTACAATGACAAATAAAAGAAAAAAAAAAAAAGACCGACGAGGATGGGATTCGAACCCACGCGGGGAGACCCCAATGGATTAGCAGTCCATCGCCTTAACCACTCGGCCACCTCGTCTCTGTAAACAACTACAAAGCGACAGGCTTTTCTTTTCGTGATTGGTAAACAAATCTAGACCTTGTAATATGTTTTCAATATCGGAGGAAAATCCAGCAGAGGCGTAGCGAAAGGCCTGGCCATTCAACACAAAAAGTAAAGGCATTTTGAAACTTTCGAGGTAATCATAATGGACAGAAGTTGACGAAATACAACACTCTCGCAATGGCCGATGGGTAGTTCGAACATGCACAGCGCAGCATTCCCCCCTTACACCTAATTAAAGTCAAGGTCAAATAACAAACATGGACGCTCCATTGCGGGATTACGCCATTGTTTAACAACACGCCGTAGTGATATTTCTTTGGGAAAAGGTAGCGAAATTTGCTGAAATTCACCGAAGAATATTTACTCAGTAGGGAAGTGAAGTAGCTAGTGGAATGATACAAGACCTGAAAGGGGGACAACGTCGAGAAGTGATATAAACATTGTTTAATTTTTCAGAGCTAGCAATAATAAATAACATGTTGCCGTTGGTATTATTATTATTATTTTATAGTATTTTTCGAAAATTACTTGTCTACTAAGTATATGAATTAGCGGGAGTTCAATGTTATGTCAAAAGCTGTTTTAAATTCTGAGAATTTTAAAAAAGAAGAAAGAGCGAAGGTCACACTTCTGGGGTTCGAGTTGTGGGTTGTTTATTAAGCTTGGTGATCCTGTTTTCCTTCTTTTTTGTTTTTTTCTGTTTCCTCTAGTGATTATGAATGAGGGTCCTGGGTACTATCTGGCTCTCCGCGACCCAGATCATCATTTAAATTTCATCTAGACTGTATTTGCCTGCTGAAGATTGCTGACAAGGGTGATTATAAATAATCTTTATATGAAGATTTCCGCCAGTTCAGTTTATTAGATCATCATAGTTACCTCAACATCCACGGATACGCCCCCGTCCTGTTTCCGTTCATCTCTCCATTGACAGTTACAAGGCCTAGAATTGGTATTGATCACGATAAAAAAAAAAACAAAACACAACTCTTATTTCTGTGTTCAGAGACAGACGAGGTGGCCGAGTGGTTAAGGCGGTGGATTGCTAATCCATTGGGGTCTCCCCGCGTGGGTTCGAATCCCATCCTCGTCGATTTTTTTTGTTTTGTCCGAGTGTTGGTGGTGTCTTGACTGCAGTAAACTGTAACGTAAGCGCCGGACTGTAATCTAAGCATTGTAACCTCAGCCATATCCACTGTTTCATTCGTAGGAGCATAACAATTACTGCTCTGTTTGAATAAACTTAGGATATTAAGCACAGATGATTGAGGATTGACATAAAAACATTGTGTAGGTATCCTGCCTATCTTCCATGCAAATAAGACAAAAGCTAAATTAATGACTGTATCAAGATCCTTAATTTTGTCATCATTTTTATCGTTTATTTTACGCACACAGTAGAAAGGAGATTCTCAGTCAAAATTAGAATAATGAATGACATCAACTCGTATATTTCCAGTGAAAATAAATCTTAGAGATAACCACGAAATCAAGAATAAGTCCAAGACTAGAGAGTGAGAGAAAGAGAGAGAGAGAGGGAGAGAGAGTGAGAGAGAGGATGAGAGAGAGAGAAAGGAGAGGGAGAGAGTGAGAGAGAGAGAGAGAGAGGGAAACAGAGAGAGTGAGAGAGAAGGTGAGAGAGAGGATGAGAGAGAGAGAGTGAGAGAGAAGGAGAGGGAGGGAGAGAGTGAGAGAGATCTTTGGGTCAAAAGACTGTCGAGTGTGATTTCTTCCTATGATACTCACAGGATGAAAATGAAGAGAGTGTTCTATTGATAACGTTCTCTACCCTAACTGGTCTTCTGGTAGGGGAATCATTTCTGTACGTCTTGCCCACACATTTCAATCAGACCTGCATCAGCTGTTAAGAACACCTTGTCTGCAATTTCAGTTTGATAAAACAACAACAGGCCTGTCAGAAAGAGATTGAGTAAGCCTTTGTAATACGCAGAATGACGGCAAACAACTGTTTTCGGAGATTTGGTGAATCTAATTTTTTATTTTATGCCACCAGTTTTTGGACTTAATTAGCATTGAAAGAGAAATTATAGAGAGAAGTGTTTTACATAAATGAGAAATTCTTAATAAGGAAAGTGTGAATAAAAGAAACAGACATATGCAATAGAAGTTCTTTTTCTTTGTTAATAAAAATCTTTTTTTTTTAAAGCTACTGGGAATTTTGTTGTTGTTGTTTTATTCTTATTTTTTTATAAACGATACATTCCTTTATAGGTTTCTTTTTAATTTAAAAATTGACAGTACACAATCTACAGTAGACAATCATGATTCTCAAACTTGTGAGATCCTTTAGTGTTTCAGATTAGTTAAATACTTTTCTTTCTCTACGCCACTTGGTCAGTTCACTGAGATATTTTTTCCCTGTCCATTTTGCCTTGAATTTTACAGTCATTACCAAGTATATCCATACTACAAGAACTTAATATTGAAGAAGGCTGGCTAGTAAAGAGGATTAAACAAAGAAAACTTAAATAATTTGGACACATTAAATGTCATGATAATCTAGAGAAAACCGTCTTGGAAGGGTACATAATGGGAAAAAGAAAGAGACGAAGACCAAAACGAAGATGGCTGCAAGACATTGTTGATGATCAGCAAATGGATGCATCAGCGGCAGGCCATCTTGCTCACAACCGAGAGGCCTACAGGAGTGCTGTTAGGGAGGCAAAGTTCCACATGGGACATGCAAATGAATGAATGAATGAACCAAGTTAATGAACCAAGTTCTTCATCTTCTCACAAAGTGTTTAAAAAATGTTTACTTTCTTTTCTTACGATTTTAACTACTTTTCGTTGTTCTGAAACTTCTCTGAGGATCTCTTCCATTTGTTTTTCTGGCTGCCCATTTAAAAAAAAAAAATTGAAATTCATGACAGTCCATCACATTAGTGCTGTGACATCCTCTGTGATTTATATAATAAAAAACCATTCACTTCTTGATCCCTCGGACCATTTTGCCCGAAGTGCCAAAAAAGTCTGGGTACGCCTTTGTTCAGTGTGTTCAAAGATAGTTACAAGGCCCAGAATTGGTACTCAGAATGAAATAAAAAAACCTCCCGCTTTGTACTTCACTATAGATGAGGTGGCCGAAGGGTTAAGGCGATGGACTGCTAAAAAATTGGAGGAGGGGGGGGTCTTCCCGAGCGAGTTTGAATCCCATCCATGTCAATTTTTTTTTTTTTGAGGTCTCAAAAAGTGTGTGTGAATTTAAAGACTCTCATAGACTGTTAGCAAAATCTCATAGTGGATTAGCAAGATCCGACAGTGGGTTAGTAAGATTTCACAATGGATCAGCAAGATCATACAGTGGGTTAGCAAGATCTCAAGTCAAAAGGTGACATTTCACCACGAAAAATCCATGTATCACTAACATTTGGCTATACACAAATAACTATTCAGACTGAAGTGGAAGGTGTGCAGAATAGTGAGATGCAAAGCAGCCTTGTAAGAGCAACAGCCACACTTAGTGTGCTAGATGACAAATATCCATGTGACACCTGGATACGTGTGTATACAGATGGATCTGCACACAATGCCATAAAGAATGGAGGGGCAGGAGCACATATTGAATATCCAAACAACACCACTGACAAGATTTCCATACCCACTGGAAAATACTACAACAACTTTGATGCAGAAGTTAGGGCAATTATTGCTGCAGTTGAAAAACTATCAGACTCCAGAATTGATACATGTCCTGTAGTAATTCTCACAGATGCAAGATCAGTACTGGAAGCTCTTCAGTGCAACAAACTACCAGACCTTAAGGATGCCTTGTCAAAAATTTTCTTACAACATGGAGTCACTTTGCAATGGATTCCCTCCCATTGTGGGATACCAGGCAATGAGAAAGCTGACCATCTGGCCAAAGAGGGCACTGAAATGGAGCAACCAGACATACCAATCACCTATAATCAGAAGAAAAGCATGATAAAAACCTACAAGAAGCCACAAACACCACCACATGATGACTATCACATGCTAAACAGAAAGGAACAAGTCACCATCTTCCACCTCCGAACAGGACACACCTGACTCCGAAGTCATATGTATACAAAGTTTAAGGTTGGTACTACTAATCTATGTACATGTGCCCAGGTGCCCCAAACTGTGGAACATATCCTCCAGAACTGCACCAACTATGAAACACTGAGAAATAATTACTGGCCCAGTGAAACCACTAAAGATAAGCTCTACGGTTCCATACATGAATTACAAAAAACAGTGAAATTTATCCAAGAGACAGGACTGCAGGTATAGACAGACAATGCGAACGAAGAAGAAGAAGAAGACTAACATTTGGCCATACAAGATGCTGTTCACATAACTGTCCACCCACTGGTTACTCAGATGAAAACCAACTTGTGTACACTGGATTGTACCCGAGTTGAAAGCAGAGAAACTAGAAGCTGTAGTATGTGGTCAGATTATGCTTCTATTAAGTAACTGAAAAAGCTGCAGCCCTCCTTACTGGCCACAGGTGCTGAACCCCCCCCCCCCCCAAGTCTTAAATGGGTTTTGTCAAACTCTTTTAACACACAGTTCTTTATTCTTCAAGATGCTGAAGTTCTACATCATTTTAATTTCAGGTATGGGTTAGGTTCAGTTCCACCATGTCTGTAGCAGCTTCTGAATCAGATTCAAACCCTCCCGTGGCTTAATTCCATTGTTATGGACCTGTCTTTCCTGACCATTCTTGTTGTACACTGAGAGGAAAGGTGGCCTTGTCTTCTATTGTGTCAAGTCGAGGAAAATGTGGGAAGTAACTACATCCAAAAGTGCCTTTGTGACAGGACAGGACTACCTTTTCTTTTTCTTTTACAATGGACTGCAATCCACTGCTTTATAGGCATTATCCTGTGTAGGATATGTGAATTCTATATAAGTATTTTGCATTGGCCAATCCTTAGATCCCGATGACTGATAAAACTGAAGGGACAAAAGAAGCAAGACACAAGAGTGGCACAGAGCACAATCCAAAACCCATCTTATAGGAAACGCAAAGGACAGATGGTTGTGGAAATCAATGATGACCAATGCCTGACTGGTGTGGACCAAAAGCAGAAGCCATAGATGAAACAGGGAAGCTTGCAGGTACTGATCAGTTTTACAATTTTCTATTCTCCTTGCAACTCTCAGCATTTCTGTATGCAGTTAAGACCCACTATTAGGAGACATGAGAAGAACAACAGAGAGGATGCTGAGCAAGAGGCCTCACTTGGCCAAAAGCTGAAAAAAAGGCAAAGAACAGGCATTTGTTGAAAACCCTTGCAGAAGTCCCAAGTGCCTTGGGCACTTAAGGTCAGAGAGAGAGATACTGATTTCTACTGGTATTCCACTAAAAGTTTGTTGCTGAGTAAGTGAAGAATTGTTGTTTGAAAGTCAATGAACTACCTACAAATTCCATTACTTGGTAAAATGGAAAAAAAAAATGAAAACATGTAAATCTGGTAATCAGAAGTCAAAGTCAAGTCTCTGAAGAAACGGAAGCTTAAAAAGTAACGCCCAAGATTTTATGAAAGTTGAGGAAATATTTTATTATCATAATCAACAGTTTTTTTGTTTTCTGTAAATACATCAACATAAACTCATGAATATAATAAAACATGTGGCACAAAAAAAAAAAAAACTAGCTCAGATTATCAGTGTCTATCTTGTGACAACTATCTGAAATGTAAACATTACAATACATGCTGTACTGTAACAAGTTAATTTTTTCTTTCTTTTAAAAAAAATGCACCAGCAAGAGACCACAGTGACCTTATCCATTCCAATGCAGAGATCAAGAAGTATGCTAAATTATTCACGACAATAAAGTCATCCACTTTCTGTAATGCCTTTCACAATGGAATATACACTGGATTTTGGATTGAGCACTGCTGCTTCTATCGCAGCCTGGACATCCAGATGTGGGTGATACTTGGCCATGTGACTTGCCTTAGCTCGATCCATTACAGCAAGATCTTCTGTTAAAAAAAAAATACAGTTGAGATATATATATATCTAAAAACGAATGTGTGTGTGTGTGTTTATATGTATGTTAGAGCATCACACTGGAACACCTGGAGCAATTTCAACCAAGCTTGGCACACATATGACTTACAATCTGGACAATACACCGTGGGGGTTAGGTCATCCCTAGGATCTGGGGGGGGGGGGAGGGGGGGAGAGCTGGGTGGTGGGGGTGGGACTGAAACTGACTGATGCAAACAATACCCCACTGAACGACAGAAAGTAGTTCCCGTGATATGTATGCCTATTGTGGATTGTCGGTCGTGACGGGCAAAGGTCAGCGCACACAAATCGATGACTTTATGTCTGCTGAGATGCGGAACCGTTGGCACTGATAACAAGAAATATGATACACGAAGCAGATTTCTGATTCATGAAAGACACCCTACTGTTGTTCACCTCAGCATCCATTTAGAAAATGGTCAGAGTGTTTACTTCATAACATAGAGCACCCATCCATGGGGGGGGGGGTGTGTGTGTGTGTGTGTGTGTGTGTGTGTGTGTGACATTTACAAATCATCGAAAACGACAGATATTAGTGTCGAATGCACAGTTTTTGGGTCGATGAGACAAATAGTGACACACACAATGCCGTTTAATCCAAGCTCAGCCCACATCGGCTCTTTTTTGTGGGTGTGTGTGTGTGTGTGTGTGTGGCCCTCAGGTTAGGGATGGGAAAGGGGTGGCATGTACCAAACATAAAAAATGACTGATATTAGTGTCGAATCCATAGTTTTCAGGGCCCCTGAGATGAACAGTAATATTCACAATGCCGTTTAACTCTTCCAGAGCCTTTCAGCACAATAGTGACACTTCCGGTTTTCCGACATGGTACGTATTATCATTATAGTGATGCTTGGTTTGTTTCATTAAAAAACCAGTGTAACATTTAGATTGTACATATTTCATCCGCGTGTCCGGTGACACTTTTCAAAATGGTGAAAGAGTGCCTAGTTACGAGCGATGCCGAGTGAGAAAAATGAAGAGAAACATTGAACATTTTCAATTTTTGATAATGTAGTTAGGGGTATGGACATGGCCTGTGACCAGACCACTGTTCTTGAATGTATCCTAAGTAGATCTAGACATAATAGATGACTGGAGAGAAGTAGTTAGGAGGTCATTTCAGACATTAATTTAGCGAGAATGCAACATAGAATCACAATATGAGACCAACAAGTAGATCTAGACATCTCAGATGGTAAGTAGTGTAGATCTAGACCTAGCAGATGGTAAGCTGGGCACAATCATTGTCTAAAAACATCACATTACTTTTTTTTTTCCTAAAAAACTCTGCATTTATGAAATCTTCATACATTTAGTTACATTTTAAAACATAATAAGTACCAAGAAGTACACTGAAATACCATTTTACAACTATACCCCCTATACATATCAAGACCCGCGCTTTTATTCCAGCTTCAACTGAATGTCCACATTTCTTCCAGAGGCATGGAAAGAGCTAAGTCCAAGCTCAGCTCCCATCAGCTTTTTGGGGGGTGGGGGAAAACACATGTACCAAGCTTCGATAATGACAGAAATTAGTTGAATCCATAGTTTTTAGTTTTCGGGGCCCATGAGATGAATAGTGACACTCCTGATGACGTTCAAGTCCAAGCTCAGGCCCCCCCCCCAAAGCCAATTTGGGGGGGGGGGGGCACTCAGGCTAAGGGTAGGAAGGGGGAGGCATGTACCAAGCATCAAAAACGACTGATATTAGTGTCAAATCCAGAGTTTTCGGGGCACTCTAAGTTCAGCCTCCATCAGCTGGGGGGGGGGGGTAGTGAAAAATAAAATGTCCACATCACTAACCAAAATTAGTGTCGAATCCATAGTGTCTGTGGTTGCTAAGCTTTTTGGTGACAGTTCTGACGACAATTAAAGCCCACGTTTAGTCAAATAGAAGGAATAGAACTCTGTGGAACCGTCTAGACTCTGTGGGTTGTGGAAATGGATAGAACCTTCTAGAAGATTGTGGAATTGAACAGACCTCTGTAGAACCTTCTAGAAGGCTGTGGAAGTGAATAGAATGTTGTACAACCATCTAGAAGGTTGTGGAAATGAATAGAACTTTGTTGACTGGGATAAAGAAATACCCGGGCAAAGCTGGATAATCAGCTAGTTAAATTTATAAAATTGACTGGACATTCATGGATGAAAAACTAGGGCACGCATGAAGAACTCTTGCCGATGATTAGATTCACAATGGACTCATTTTTTTGTCTAGTCGAATGTTTGAGAATGTAAAATTCAAGAAGAAGAAGAAGCAGACTGGACACTTTCTATCTATGTCCCAAAAGAAGACTGGACACTTTCTATCTATGTCACAGAAGAAGAAAAAGAAGAAGACTGGACACTTTCTATCTATGTCACAGAAGAAGAAAAAAGAAGAAGAAGACTGGACACTTTCTATCTATGTCCCAAAAGAAGACTGGACACTTTCTATCTATGTCACAGAAGAAGAAAAAGAAGAAGACTGGACACTTTCTATCTATGTCCCAGAAGAAGAAAAAAGAAGAAGACTGGACACTTTCTATCTATGTCCCAAAAGAAGACTGGACACTTTCTATCTATATCTCAGAAGAAGACTGGACACTAACAATTTCTATCTGTCCCATAGCATTTTCATGCCACAGGGATGTGAAGCAATGTCAGCGCCTTCACATTTCTAGGTCACTACTGCATTTGAGACAGGGACACCTGTCCTTGCTGCCTTTGTTTTCCCAGGGAAATCCCAGTATCCATTTTTTGAGGCTGGGTTGGCCCCGGTGCTGGTCAGTCTGAAAATAATCTGCCCAGATGTGAAACAGAATCTGGGACCTTCTGATTTGCAGGCATGTGCACTAACCACTATACCACTGTGGCACCTGATCAGAATATGGCCACATTATTCTCTATTATGCATAATCTGTGACCACCCATCTGATACTTTAAACTGCTATACATATGATTCTCCTGTCCTCTCCTTCTCTCTGATCACATTTGTGCATTTAATACATATAAGTAAGCATATACAGACATTATAAAGAAAGACACTTAGCCTCTCACCTTTAGACAATAACCTGTAATCAGAGTCACTTGTGTCTGGTGCAAGGACAAAGATGGTTGGATATTCTGTTAAACATTGACCTTTCAAGTTTTCTGCAACTGTTGTTGTTGCATTCAGCTCAAAGTACCTGAAATAAAAGTGCACAATTTTAAATGCTACACAGACTTTTTTTATGCATCTATAACAGTGGTTCTTAACCTTTTATTGGCTGTGGACCCCCTAACAGTGGCTCTTAACCTTTTAGTGGCTGTGAATCCCCTAACAGTGGCTCTTAACCTTTTAGTGGCTGTGGACCCCCTAACTTAAAATATTAAACTACAGTCATGGGAACATCTTTAAGAAGTAAGTAAGAGATTTTCTGAAGGAGAACAGGGACAATGAAGGAAAAAAAAAATTAAATGAATAAAAAAATTTTAATTAAAAAAGGCCTTTAAAATGTTCATAAATCAATTTAGGAAACTACCGAAGCATTTTGAAGTCTCTCTCTCTCTCACTCTCTCTCTCACACACACATGCACGTGCACAGATACACACACACACACAAATATGAACAAGTTGAGAAATGAAAAATTGTTGTTGCTGGTGTCAGTGTGACCACTACTGCTGTTTCTGGTCAACTGATTTTTGGATCCATAGGTTTTTTTTTTCTTCTGATAACATCAACAGCATCTGTTGGCAATGATCAAGTAGCATTCAGCTTTTGATTTTCTGAGATTTTTTTTTTTTTTTTTGCTGAGATATGTTGTAGAGAAGAGAACCTGATAAAGTGATGCCTATATAGTAAGATGGCCTCTGGGATGAGACGAGTGCAACTTCTAGCTGTCACTGCTGGGGTCAGAACTCTTGTCTCCTACAGGTTAACATTGCTGCTCACTGTCAGCAAGAACCACAAGAGCTCCTCATCACCACAGCATCACCTTTGCTTACATGAGTAGGGTTGGTCACAAAGCACTGACTTGCACTATCCATAAGTTCAGAAGATAAAATTCTCAGAGTTTGCAAAACTACAAATATTTTGCAAGATAAAAGAATGCAGAACAACAGTGCTCTATGTAAGTTTTTTTAAAATGATTTGCTGGTCTTTGGACCCCCAAAATCCTTTCAAGGATTCCCAAGTTGAGAACCACTGTTCTGTAGGAAACACCTAAAAACAGTTAAGACTAAATAAAGAAATGCAGGAAACAGCCACGGTGACAGGTGAAGATATCTTGGTTTTTCTAATTTTCTAGTGCTTACACAAGACAGAAAGTAGCCCCCAGACGACATATAAACCCAAGCTTCTCTGCAAGCGAATTACCTGGGATTCGAACACAGACTCCGGTAGGACGAGCAGCCGTCTAGCCATGAGAGAACGGCTGCTTGTCCTACCGGAGTCCGTGTTCGAATCCCAGGTAATTCTCTTGTGATTTTTCTTTCTCTCACGTCTCACTAAAGTGCTTTGTCTACGATTTTTTCGAGGTTTAATCCTACAATATTTGTTCTCTTACTTTACCGTACCAAAACCTCGTAGTTTCCTATTTATAAAAAATTGTTCCCTAAAACTATACCTGAAACTAACTTCATGTAATAAGTATTCGTTCGTTTGTTATTGTTGTTCAAGTTTGCACCAGACATGGCAGAAAACCGTGTGTATGTTTGTCTAGTTGGTACCTGCTAGAGAGAATGAATCTAAGCTACGGAATTTCTGTGTGTCACAACCTCGTTTCTTTCCGGGTGTCACGATCTCTCATGTCTGCTGAGCAGTTACTAAAGACTATGTCAACAAAACACCTTTTTTGGGGTGCTAGTTGGCTAAGTCGATAGTACGCTGTTCTCTCGTGGCTAGACGGCTGCTCGTCCTACCGGAGTCCGTGTTCGAATCCCAGGTAATTCTCTTGTGATTTTTCTTTCTCTCACGCCTCACTAAAGTGCTTTGTCTACGATTTTTTCGAGGTTTAATCCTACAATATTTGTTCTCTTACTTTACTGTGACCAGACTACTGTTCTTGAATGTATCCCAAGTAGATCTAGACATATTAGATGACTGGAGAAGTAGTTAGAAGATTATTTCAGACATTATTTTCGCGAGAATGCAACATAACAAAACAAGACAACTTTGACAGGTAGTTCTAGGCATCTCAAATGGTAGGTACTCTAGATCTAGAGGTACCCGATGGTAAGTAGGACAAAATTATTGTCTAAAAACATCTCATTACTTCTTTTTTTCCCTAAAAAAACTCTGCATTTATGAAATCTTCATACATTTAGTTATACTTTGAAACATAATAAGTACATGGAAATACTGTTTTCCATTCCATTTTACAACTATACCCTCATTACAGATCAAGACCCGCGCTTTTACTCCAGCACCCAACTGAAAGTCCACGTTTCTTCCTGTGGCACGGAAAGAGTTAAACAGCCTTTTAACATCAACAAAAGTGGCCCTACAGTTAATACCCTTCCACTGCAGTATAGCAGGGAATAAGAAAGTGTTGTGTCTGTATGTTAAGCAGTTTCCTGGTCATCTCTGCTTCTCTAGCTCCAGAATGAGCACATATTCATTTCTACAGCTGGGCTGAGCTCAACCTTACTTTCTCCTGTTACCATGTAATTAAAGCCACTGACCTTCACAACACATGTGAGAACTAACCACTTATTACATGGCACAGATAATATATGCTTACTGTTTTACAGATAATATATGCTTACTGTTTTACACACAGATAATATATGCTTACTGTTTTACTGATAATATATGCTTACTGTTTTACACACAGATAATACATGCTTACTGTTTTACTGATAATATATGCTTACTGTTTTACACACAGATAATACATGCTTACTGTTTTACTGATAATATATGCTTACTGTTTTACACACAGATAATACATGCTTACTGTTTTACTGATAATATATGCTTACTGTTTTACACACAGATAATACACGCTTATTGTTTTACAGATAATATATGCTTACTGTTTTACAAATAATATATGCTTACTGTTTTACATACATATAATATATGCTTACTGTTTTACATATATATAATATATACTTACTATTTTATATACAGATAATATATGCTTACTGTTTTACACACTCAAAAGTACCAAAGGATGAAAAAAAAGAAACCTGTAGGTGTATCTGTTCCTAATTATCTTTAACTAAATCTTAATGGTCAACTGCATTTCATGCACTACCTCACACAATTTGCTGGTAACCCATCCACCTTCAGCAGAAATCTACACTTTTCCAGTCGATCTTTCTTGTAGTCTTCCAGACACTTTCGAAGATGTGGATACTGGACAAAGTTGACATGTTTCTTAGCCGCATCTAACAAGATGGTTGTTTCTGGGACCCTGTCAGCAGTGGAAAGCGGGAGAAAAAAAAATTTTTTTTGTTTTATACAAGTAAACACAAGAAGAGCACAAGAGACGTGTAGTGGTTTCAGAGCTTCGTCCCACTAAAACGAGACTGTGGGTCTTGATCAGCTCCCTAAACATTTCAAATACAACAGTCAGAAAAAAGGTACCCAGTAATTGTGTTAGGGAATAAAGACAGAATATGGGCCTTCAAAGATCAATCATTAGAAGTTTAAGGTTCACACAATTCACTACCTGCACAAGGGCAGTGGTTCCCAAACTTCTTTTTCCAAGTCTCAGGCCTTGAACCCAATGATAACTTGTCACGACCCTCAGCACATTATCCAACTAAGTGGTATCAAAATTAAAAAAAAAAAAAACATTCCTTGTCATATTTTGAGGCCATATGGTCCTTTTTTCTCATCTCATAATTAAAAAAAAAAAAAAAGTAACATTATACGCTTTCCCTGTACTACATGCAGTGGTGGGACATGATCTTGACCAGCTAAGGTTCACTGGCTCTGGAAACTGTGCTGTCCCTGTCATACAGTCATCTTTGTTCCCTTTAACATGCATAGCACATCAGAGAGAGAGAGAGAGAACAGGAGAATCATGCATATATAGCAATTTACAGTTTCAAATAAGTTCTCAATGACTGTTTTATTCTAGAATGGCTGGCAACCCAGCTTCCGATTTACCATGACACAGCAGTTGAACACGGACGAAAACAAGACAGCGTATCCTACACACACTTCAATGACTTTAAACCACGGTACTCACTTATCTTTCACCACGGTGTTTGTGGCTACAAAATGCCATTCTATGTGCCACCCAATTGTATCAGTACTGCAAAAGAAAAAGAAAAGTCAAAGAATGATGTGTCACATTCAGCCCACTAATTTACTTGAACATTTATTTCTCTCTCAGTTGATCACATTCACTTTACAAGAACTGAAAGAAGCTGAGATAATAACAAAACAACTGTAAATTCAAATTAGCAACACATTCTGTGCAACTCTTCTAAATAAACTTCACTTGTGTATGATTTTAATTCACTTTTAATCATGTTCTGAGCTCCATAAAAATGTTTTCATTTTTTTTTCTAAAAAAAGAAAACAAAAATCCACTTTTGTTTGCATCTTCGAACTACAGCTTTACACACAAGAGTAGCTGAGGGCAAAAATGTTGATTGTTTTGGTGATCAGTAACTAACAGCTGACATGCTGGAGTCAGGGTTGGTGAACCACAGCTATTCCTGTCCCGCCACTCCGTTGGTATCCCCAGTAAAGGCCTAGTCTGGCTAACAGGGCAGGGATCGCCCCAGTCTCCACGGTGGTGGAGTCAGCTAAAGAAGTATTTCACACCCCTGTGGTTTTCAGCTCCATTCAGGGACTGAAGAAATAGCTGCCATAACCCCCCCACCTCCAAAACTGACACAATGCTGGTCCTCAACATCTTCACAGCATCAGCTGCAAAGAACACCAGCTTGCAGTTTCAGGGAGATGGAAGACAAGACAAAACAGATAAGAGAAGCCAACACCCTCTTCTCCAACTCAAATTTATCTAAACAGATAATCCTGGCTTCTGAAAGGGGCATTTCACTTACAGCCTGAAACAATCAGAGTCAACCAAGTGTGAGACTCGTTAATTTATTATAACAATATTGTAATATATAATATAATACATTATAATATATTATAACAATATCCAAAACTCAAAATATTGCACTTAAAACATCCATGACTTAAATTATAGTTAAGGGGAAAACAAGTGAAACATACATGAAATAATTTTCAATTAGAATAAATGGACTATCTGGATTTCTATTTAAAAAAAAAAAAAAAAGAAAAAAATGATAATCCCTTATAATGGCAGTCATATTCAGTGAAAGACATTATGGGCAAGCCATACTGGCATGATATTACCGATGAAGTTATAACATGACCACGTGATGGTGTGCTTAAGTACAGGTATTAAATATTCTAACAATTTGATCAATAAAGGCAGATGAACTGAAGAATTAGCCAGTCTTTATGGTCTTTTCAATCATCTTGTTTTGGTCGGCTACAGTGATTACAACTTCAGCATCTGTCATGGTGACCACAGTTACAATATCAGCTGCCTTGACCACAACTATAACATCAGTTGCTGTGATCACAACTATAACATCAGTTGCTATGACCACAACTATAACATCAGTTGGTGTGACCATAACTATAACATCAGTTGCTGTGACTGAAACTATAGAGACAGTTACCATAGCTGCAACTATACTGTCAACTGCCATGACCATGGTTATGACACCGGTTACTGTGACCACAGCTATAACACCAGTTACTGTGACCATAGCTATAACACCAGTTACTGTGACCACAGCTATAACACCAGTTACTGTGACCACAGCTATAACACCAGTTACTGTGACCACAGCTATAACACCAGTTACTGTGATCACAAGTTCAACATTTGTTACTCACTGCCTGCACTTCCAATTACAAAGATTGACATGTCATGACAAGAATTACTTTAAAAAAATATTTTAAAAATCCTTGATTCTACCTTATTGTGTAGAAGCTTGTGTTTATCTTATTCTTTGTGAGAGCTGGGGAGACCAACTGCAGCTTTACCCCGCGCTTGAATGCCGCTGTTATCAACAGTTTTGACTGTGAAAAATTCAATAATAAATTATTTAACCGAAATCATTCAGATTATTATCAATATTATCAATGAAAACAATAAACATAAAAGAAGATTGTCAGGAATTATCCTTCATGGAATATAACGAAACAGGTAATAAGATTCTAAGACTTTTCTTACCAATATCCTGCTCGGAGGTTGGGGAGTTTTGGGAATAATTTTTAGATGCCAGGTAGTCTGTACATAAAAGTACATTAGTGAGATCAGCATGTTGGGTATCTTAACTAAAAAAATTAATATCAATGCTTTTTTGATTAAGAAAGATATTTTTCTGTCTTTCTTTGCTTATAAGAATCTTTATTCTTTCTTTTTTGTTTTTTTCAGAACTGGTGGGGGTGCAATACTTCATAACAGACTCCATCACCACAGAGACTATTGCAATCCCTGCCCCATTAACTAGGCTGGCTTTTACTGAGGGTACCAATGAGGAAGACAGGGTCTAGGCAGGCTATGGTTCGCCAACCTTGACCCTCGAACGTCAGCTATGATTTGCTGTGACCACAGCTATAATGTCAGTTGCTGTCACTTTCTCAGAATTCTTGGTGCAGGAAGAAAGAAACAAATATTTGAAAACTAGAATTTCAAAAACAAAATGCACGAAACAAACTTGATAACACAAACTGACCCTTTTGTTGAGATGATAGGGGGCACCAGTGACAGTTCGGCATCTGCTGCCTTGCACCATTTTGTTGCTGTAAAGCTTTTGCTCAGCTTCCTCTAAAAACCTGTAATCTGAAAGGTGCAACTTCATTTTACACTACTTAAAGTAACATATAATTTAGTTGATGTTACTGTTAATATTCTATATTATATCTATTGCTCAGTTATAGTATAACATTATATTTTTTTTATTAACATGCAACAGTAAAAAAATAAAAAAGAAACTTCAAGAAGATAAATGTTTGTAACAATTCAAAGACAGAAAATTACCTTCAACTCTGATTAAAATGTGTATAAGGCATAATAACACACTAAAAACCATAGCAGAGGCTGAAGGTGAAGAAGCAATAGGAAGACAGTGGCACAGATGAGTAGACAACCTGCTGAAGGTGAAGAAGCAATAGGAAGACAGTGGCACAGAAGAGTAGACAACCTGCTGAAGGTGAAGAAGCAATAGGAAGACAGTGGCACAGATGAGTAGACAACCTGCTGAAGGTGAAGAAGCAATAGGAAGACAGTGGCACAGATGAGTAGACAACCTCCTGAAGGTGAAGGAGCAATAGGAAGACAGTGGCACAAATGACTGGACAACCTCCTGAAGGTGAAGGAGCAATAGGAAGACAGTGGCACAAATGACTGGACAACCTCCTGAAGGTGAAGGAGCAATAGGATGACAGTGGCACAAATGACTGGACAACCTCCTGAAGGTGAAGGAGCAATAGAATGACAGTGGCACAGATGAGTATACAACCTGCTGAAGGTGAAGGAGCAATAGGATGACAATGGCACAGATGAGTGGACAACCTCCTGAAGGTGAAGAAGCAATAGGAAGACAGTGGCACAGATGAGTATACAACCTCTTAAAGGTGAAGGAGTAATAGGATGACAGTGGCATAGATGAGTGGACAACCTCCTGAAGGTGAATGAGCAATAGGATGACAATGGCACAAATGAGTAGACAACCTCCTGAAGGTGAAGAAGCAATAGGAAGACAATGGCACAGATGAGTGGACAACCTCCTGAGACAGACAGAAAGCAGCTTGTCCTTTAGGTATTACCAAGACAACAGACAGAGCAGGGTGGGAAACTGCTGCTGCTGAACTTCCATCAAAAGATGAAATAGGATAAAGCTGATAAATCTCAAAGTGTACAGCACACAGCTACAGTTAAAACCCTCATTAACCTCTAGCATTTGCCAGCAAATGTTACCTGATTAACACAGCAGTAATAATTAATCAAACTAAGATGGTACATGAAAGAAAATTTACATGTACAACTGAGCAAGACATTGCAATTCTAACAATGCAATAAAATAAAATGGGGTATTTCAAATTTAGAAACTTACAGCAAATGAAAAAGAAACCCAGATACAGCAAACAGGTTTCTATCAAGTACTAAGTGAAGGATGAAATGTGTGCTTGTTTAGACTATACAGAAAATAAAAAATGACAATGTACTTCTGGAGGCAGAATCCTTTCTCTTTTTTTTTTTAACTATAGTGGATGAGTAATGAAATGGCTAGTGTCATTTCAGCTGTAACACTGCTGATGAGACTCTTCGGATGATGCGCGTGGAGTGAAACTCCTCCTGGCCAATGAAGAAAATGCGAAAAAGCAATTAGGGTTGCCGTGCGGTGCCTATGTGAAAAGGTGATGGAAAGGATAAAGTGAAGCTTAATCGGTATGTCCAATAGTCTCGTGGCGAGAGCTACTCACACCACGACACCTCTGCTCTAGAGGCTGGCCACGTCCGATATACACCTATACTGGTGAAATATGCCTAAACCGGCTTAAACCAGGGGCGAAACTTGATGGCGAGGATTCGTCCTCCTGGACAAAAGCTCCTTCCTGGTCACAACTAGGAAGGGTAGTGGCCACAACCACAAAATGCTGAAGTCGGAGAAACTGAACCAGTGCGGTCTAGATAGGCAACCACCTCTCACCCGGCGAGGATGTATGCGTATCCTAATCACGCTGAGGTTTTCCTGTGAGTGAGAAAGTCCAATGCTGGACTGGATTGGCAACCACCTCTCACCCCACGGGGATACACAGGTATCTCAAAACATGTCGAAGTTTTCCAGTGAGAAAGTCCAACTCTAGCCTGGAGGGGCAACCACCTCTCACCCAGCGGGGATATACTGATATCCAAAACATGTCGAGGTTTTCCGGTGAGAAAGTCCAACTCTAGATTAACTGGTGCAACAAAAACCACGGTGTCATGCAATACCGCTTCTGAGACCCACCGAGAATACAGGCTCAAGCCCTGCGATATTCAGAACCTCTTGTGGTCCACTCTGGGATCTTGTGTAGTACTTTTGGGGACCATGGGACCTATTGAAGACCACAGGAGTAAATGCAATAGGATCATGGGGCGGTCTTGGTGGCAGAAGCAAATGAAGAAGATTCCAGCTGTAAGAACTGGTATTCAATTCCTCTTGGAGCTGGGTAACGATTGCCAGATATAACAGTGACCATATCATAAACTAGCACAGTTGTTCTCAACCTGTGGTCTGCAAGCCACATGTGGTCCTCAGTTAAATATCAGGTGGTCCTTGTTTGTGTTATCAATATGGAATTAATTGCCATCTACTGAATAAAAACAATTAAGGGTTTATGGCACTGCAATACTGTATATAAAATGGTGGCCTGCGGCTGGAACAGTGGTCCTTGGATGTAAAAAGGTTGGGAACCATTGCTCTAGCATGCCAAGATATCAGGGAAAACATACACACTAATGCATGCCTGACTGGCACGAACAGATTAAGAAAAACATGGGAACTAACACTACATTTCCTGTATACTTCAATGCATGGAAGTGATCAATGAAAGCATAAACACTTACATGATAATATGCACATTTACCTGCATTGTGTGGAACAGGACAGTATGGGCACTAATATCATATCTCCTCTGTGCTCAGTGACATGAAGCAAGCCAAGGAAAATATAGGCACTTATCATGGTAATCTTTATATCTTATCATGTATCATCTTATCACTTACTGAAGGACATCCTAATGTCACATGAACACATATGGGCATACCCTAAGTGTAATGAGGCAGTTCCCTAGGATCGGCAATAGATCTAGGCAGTTTATAGATATCTTTATGTCTTAATGGCATGAAGCAAGCCAAGGAAAATATGGATATTAACATCATATCCCCCTGTATACTTAATAGCATGTCACAATGCTAACTTTCAATGCAAAATTACTGGTTTACCTGAACTGCAACTTAATGTATTGGCCTCTGAAGATAAAGGAACTGACTTTTATTCCATTTCAGTCAATATAACTGCAATATGCAGGCACCTGACACTCATGTTAGGGAACTGAGGAAAGCCAGCACAGTTCATTTGATGGTCATGTTTTAAAACTCTCTTCACACCATCGGCTGCTGCAAAAGAATTAAAAGTCACTAACAAGAAGGCCATGAATAAAGTTAAGAATTTACCATTCAATAAATGCCTGTCTGAATATTCTGTCATGTCCACAAAAGCTAGTCTGTTTCTCTCCCCTGAACAGCCGAGCCTGGTCTTGTGTTCCTTGACACACATCACTGAACATGTTTTTACGTCACAGCCAGGGCAGGTGTACTTTGAAGGTGCTGACTGGCATATTTCACACAATACTGTTCCACTTGCACGACTGAAATTATTATTTAAATACTGAACTATAAAGAAAAGACCGACATTAAGAAAAATCAGGGATATTATGGAAAATATGAAAAAATAAATCTCAGTGCTTAACCCAATGGTAGAAGAAAAGGCAACCAATCTAATTATAAAATGGAGGTCTGCACACAATGGAGAAATTATTGGCAATACTTGTCGGCAAAAGCACGAAAATGAATGAAAAACTAGGAATATTATGCAGCAAGTCAATAAATAAGTCACAAATCCACACAGACTGAAAATAACTGAAAAGTCACTGTGCATTTTTTTTTGGTGGTATGCAGCATACAATTAAATGGAATTATTCTAAATCAGGTGCAGAAATTCAAATACCTTGGAGCAGTAATAATTTCAGATGGGAAATGCAAAACAGAAATTAGGAACAGAATAGGCCAAGCAAAGACTGCATTTCAGAGAATGAGAAACATATTAGCCAACACATCTTTATCAATGAATGTTAGAAAACGAGTCCTAAAATGCTATACTG
Source organism: Achatina immaculata (assembly GCA_009760885.1). Classification (NCBI taxonomy): domain Eukaryota; kingdom Metazoa; phylum Mollusca; class Gastropoda; order Stylommatophora; family Achatinidae; genus Lissachatina; species Lissachatina immaculata. The sequence continues at coordinate 32,168,106 of CM019695.1, forward strand.
AACCTATCTTGTTATATGGAAGCCTTCTTCTTCGTTCGCTTCTACCACCAAGACTGCCCTGTGAGCCTACTGAATTTACTCCTGTGGTCCCCGTTAAGTCCCGTGAGGGCCACAAGAGGTTCAGAGTATCTCAGGGCTTGAGCCTGTACTCTTGGTGGGTCTCAGAAGCGGGATTGCGTGACACTGTGGTTTTCGTTGCACCAGTTTAGTCTAGAGTTGGACTTTCTCACCGGAAGACCTTGACGTGTTTTGGATATCAGTATATCCCCGCTGGGTGAGAGGTGGTAGCCCACCCAGGCCAGAGTTGGACTTTCTCACAGGAAAACCTTGACTTGTTTTGAGATACCCATGTATCACCGCCGGGTGAGAGGTGGTTGCCCATCCAGCCCAGTGTTGGACTTTCTCACAGGAAAACCTCAGCGTGATTAGGATACGCATACATCCCCGCCGGGTGAGAGGTGGTTGCCTGTCTAGACTGCCCTGGTCCAGTGTCTCCGACTTCAGCATTTTGTGGTCGTGGCCGCTATCCTTCCTAGTTATGACCAGGACGGAGCTTTTGTCCAGGAGGACGAATCCTCGCCACTAGTTACTTCCACCCCTGGGTTGAGCTGGTTTAGGCATATTATCCCAGTATGGGCGTGTTTGGGACGTGACAGATCTCTAGAGCAGAGGTACCTCGACATGCTTAGCCTTCAAGTTCCACCCCTGGTATGAGCCGGTTTAGGCATATTTCACCAGTATGGGTGTATATCGGGCGTGACCAACCTCTAGAGTGGAGGTGGCGTGACATGCCTGGCCATCAAGTTTCACCCCTGGTGTGTGCCAGTTTAGGCATATTTCACCAGTGTAGGTGTATTTCAGACGTGGCCAACCTCTAGAGCAGAGATGCTGTGGTATGTGTAGCTCTCGTAGCGATACTACTGGACATACCGATTTAACTTCACTTTATCCTTTCCTTCACTTTTTCACATTGGTGCCGCACAGCAACCCTTATTTCTTTTTTCGCATTTTCTTCCTTGACCGGGAGGAGCTTCACTCCACGCGCGGCATTCGAGGAGTCTCGCCAGCAGTGTCTTAACCTCTGGGTTATGCCAGCTCATGTATTTCACCCGATATGACTGCACTCAGGACGTTGCCGACCTCCAGACCAGAGGTGCCGTGATTTGACTGTTTGCTTCGCTTTATCCTTTCTACCACCTTTTCCACAGTGATGCCGCGCGGCAACCCCATTTGCACCTTTCTTCATTGGCCGGGAGGAGCACCGCTCCACGCATGGCAGATTAAGAATCTCACCAGCAGCGGATATGGAAGTGAATCATGGACAATAGGCAAGTCTGCACAAAAATCATTGGAAGCAGCAGAAATGTGGTTTATTAGAAGAATGTTGTGAATCCCCTGGACAGCAAAAATAACTAATGAAGAATGTGTAAGAAGAGCTGGAGTAACAAAAAACCTTGTCAAAAGATAAGAGAGAGACAATGTACTTTCATAGGACATGCAATGAGAAGAGGGGGCATTGAAAATATTATAACAACAGCAAAAATAGAAGGAAGAAGATCAAGACGAAGACCAAGAGAAATGATACTGGACAGTCTGACGGGATGGTGTGAGAGGAGATCACCAACTGAGCTGATGGCCTGCATGAAGGATCGTGTACTCTGGAGAAGCGTAACAGCCAACGTCAGTCGGCACGGCACCTGATGATGATGATGCAGCAGCATCAACTGGTACAAAATCAGAACCAAAGCTATATCCCAGCATGCCACAGTTATTAAAACAGCAACTGTAATATGGCGAGCCTGTTATATGGATGAAGATGAGAAGAACAGTGCAGAGTTGTGCATTTTCTGTGGGCTAAAAGACAGAACAGAGGAAGCATATAAAAAAAATGCTAAAGTGCATGTCAAGAAAGACTGTGATTAACTTGATCCAGAAATTCAATACTGGATGAACTAGCATCACAGACAAGAGGTATCAAGGTCATCCCATGGAGGTTGTAACCGAGGTCACAACTCAGAATGTGGAAGAGATCATCCATACTGACTGACGTGTGTCGACAGACAATGTAGTGTGGTAGTGTGAATTGCTTTCATGGAACTCTCTACAACATCATCATCGCCTTTAACTCCCTTGAGAGCATAGGCCACAGATAAAAACTCTCCAGTCATCCCTGTTCTTGGAATTATTCTCTGCTTCCTTCCATGTGCATCCCTTGTCTCTTAGCACTGTCATAATTTCTCTTCTCCAAGTAAGTCTAGGTCTTCCTCGTTTTCTGTTTCCTTGAGGATTCCATGTCAGTACTTTCTTGCTATGTTGGTGTCGGGTTTCCTCAGAGTGTGGCCAATCCACCTCCACTTCCTAGACATGATTTGTAGGTTCATAGGTTTTTGTCCTGCCCTTTCCCAGACCTCTCCATTCCTGACCTTGTCCTGCCATTTAATTTTAAAAATCCTCCTCAAGTAGTAGTTCATGAATGTTTGTATCCTCTGTTGTATTGTCTTGGTCATAACCCATGTCTCTGAACCATATAGTAGGACAGTTTTTGTACTGAAAACCCTAAGTTTGGTTCTTGTTTTGACCATAGTTTATTAAGTTGGATAAATACTGTCCTGGCCTTGGTTATTCTAGCTTTAACATCCTTTTCTGTTCCCCTGTATTTATCCACTATGCTGCCTAAATGTGTGAAATACTCTACTTTCTCAATTGGCACTCCCTCAATTACCAAGAGGCTATTGCTTGCACTATTACTTCTCATTATCTTTGTTTTTTGTCTATTAATATATAGTCCCAGTTTAGCTGGATTCTTGCTTAAGATCTGAAGTTTCTCTTGCATTTCTGTGTGGCTGTGTGCAAGAAGTGCCACATCATCTGCAAAGTCAAGATCTTCCAATTGGTTCCACAATGACCATTGTACCCAATTTCTTTTCCTTTGTGTGGTAGTTTTCATGATCCAATCAATTGCTAGAAGAAATAGGAATGGTTATAGCAAACATTCCTGCTGCACGCCTGTCTCCAGTTTAAAACTTTCTGTCAGAGTTCCTCCATGCGAAATTCTGCAAGCTGTTCCTTCATATATGGTTTTTATATGCTTTGTAAGACAGGAACTGTCTAAAGCATCCAATAATTAGTGTATAAGTATACAACTATACACGAAGCACTGCAGTAAAGCTTAAGGTAAAGCTTAAGGCTCATGGCAAAACATCACAACTTTGTAGTCATTAAGTAATAAAGCTGTTCCTACTTTTTTCCTAGTTTACACATTTTGTCTACAACATCATGCATGAACGGGTAAAATTCTATAAAGTCTGCACATGATGGGCCCTATGCAAAATTGTCTGCTGAAAAAACCCCAATAAAATGGGCTTGTCCATGTAGGGCATCATGCGGGGGGGGGGGGGGGGGGGGGGGGGGGGGGAAGACTTTGTCAAACGAACTGTTACAGGGGAATGAATCTTGGATCCACCACTTTCACCCCCCCAGAGTCAAAGCAAGCCTCCATGGAACGGAAACACTCTTCCTCCCCAGTCACCAAAATGTTCAGTGTTATCCCATCAGCACGCAAGGTCATGCTAAGCATTTTTTGAGACTCTGCATCATATTGGCTTAATTGCAGGCTCATGGTGAAACTGCCAACACCATCTCATACTGTCACCTTGAAGAAAACTCTGACAGTCCATCTGCAGAAAACACTCTGGTCTCCTGAGTGCTGATGTGATTCTTCTGCATGACAATGCTCATTCTCACATGGCCAGAACAACAAAGGAGCTGTTGAAAATCTTTGGTTGGAGCATCCACTGTATAGCCCAGACTTAGCCCTCAGTGATTTCTTTAGAACACTTGGAGCATCCACCTTATAGCCCAGACTTAGTCTTCAGTGATTTCCTTGGAACATTTGGAGCATCCACCTTACAGCCCAGACTTAGCCCTCAGTGATTTTTTTAGAACACTTGGAGCATCCACCTTATAGCCCAGACTTAGTCTTCAGTGATTTCCTTGGAACATTTGGAGCATTCACCTTATAGCCCAGACTTAGTCTTCAGTGATTTCCTTGGAACATTTGGAGCATCCACCTTATAGCCCAGACTTAGTCTTCAGTGATTTCCTTGGAACATTTGGAGCATCCACCTTACAGCCCAGACTTAGCCCTCAGTGATTTCTTTAGAACACTTGGAGCATCCACCTTATAGCCCAGACTTAGTCTTCAGTGATTTCCTTGGAACATTTGGAGCATCCACCTTATAGCCCAGACTTAGTCTTCAGTGATTTCCTTGGAACATTTGGAGCATCCACCTTATAGCCCAGACTTAGTCTTCAGTGATTTCCTTGGAACATTTGGAGCATCCACCTTATAGCCCAGACTTAGTCTTCAGTGATTTCCTTGGAACATTTGGAGCATCCACCTTATAGCCCAGACTTAGTCTTCAGTGATTTCCTTGGAACATTTGGAGCATCCACCTTATAGCCCAGACTTAGTCTTCAGTGATTTCCTTGGAACATTTGGAGCATCCACCTTACAGCCCAGACTTAGCCCTCAGTGATTTGCTTGGAACACCTGGTGCATCCACCTTACAGCCTAGACTTAGCCCCTAATGATTTCCCATCTTTTTGAGCCCCCAAAAAACCACCTGGGTGGTTATCATTCCCAATATGACAAAGATGTTGCCAAGGAGGTAACCTATTGACTGTGGCAGCAGCCAGAATCACCTTTTGATGCTGACTTTCAAGGGCTTTTTACAAACTTGCCCTCGTAATGTCCAAGGGTAGTTTTGTTTCTAACATTTTCCTCATTAATTGCCCAGTTCTAATTAAACTTTGCTATCATTTAAAGGGTATGCCCATCAAAAGCTAGAAATACAAATACAAACCTTGCAGAAGTGCCCACAAAACTCTAATTTTATTATCAGACAAAAACTTGTCCTAGCCCCTTCATATTTCATTCTACCTCCACGTCTTTCCACACAATAAAGAGGGGACACAGATATTTTTTGTTACCTTATTCATCGCAACTCTTCTAAGACGTAAAATGCTTCTACTGGTTTCCTTTTCCAATAGCCTACATCTAAGATATATCACGCATTATACCTCTGGGATCATCATCTGCGCATTCCAACTGGTCAAACACTCGACCGTCTGCTGTAAGTTTATCTGATGTGACATAGCTAAACGTTTTCTACATTATTTATACAAACCGTTCTGCAAATTCCTGTACTGCTTCGTCAATTTTTAATGTTTCCTTTTCGCCTCCTTTCGGATCTGTAGAACTAAAATCCATACTACAAACTAAGAAAAATATTTCGTAAGAAAAAGAAAATAGCTATTAAATGTTAACTGTGTGATAGTTTCGGTTGTTCACTGAAAGATACAAATACAGCATGGACCTCGGAAACTTTGCGATTGATCTCCCCTTGGCTTATGGATTCTGGTTTGTAAGCTTGGATAAAGTTTTTATGGTCCATCAGATATTGTTAAAATCAATGCGTTCGATAAGTGATACGGTTATCCGGAACAGTGAACTAGAACTGGACAAGATCCTTCTCGAGCTTTTATGGTGCTCACTGTAACAGGCTAATGCATTTCTTCAGCTTGGCTAAAGAAGCCGTGTTCACCACGTCCAGGAGTTGGTTTTGTGCTCCAGGCCCGCTGGGCCCTAGGAAGATTGCTTCCTTGGAGCTACTATATCTTGCCGTCCCAGACAGCTCTCAAATTTTAACACTCAAAAAAAAAGTATTTTAAAACCAGTTATGTTAAACAGACTTCAGCACACCAGCACTGAAGTGTAAATAGCATCAGCAACATTTTATAAATTACTGAAAAAAATCGTAAGATAATCTATAACTTCATCATCATCATCATCGTCATTTCATCACCATAGTCATGATAAAGATTATGTGTAAAATTGCTAGTTGTTGCAAACACTGGAGAAAAATATTTGAAAGATTGCTGCGACTGGTCGAAGTGAAATTTGCTCTTGTCGGTTTTATAACTGTGCTCAGATATTCTGACTTTAAAATGTGGAAATAGTTGTTGCTGATGTTGTTATTGTTGTTTCTCTTCTTCTTCTTCTTAATTCCATCTGATTTGTGTTTATGATTTCGAGAGAGTATATGTTACCAGTGAAATATAAAAAATATACTTTTGATGTTAGAAAATATACTTTTGATGTTAAAATAAACTCTATGATACATAGTGCCACCACTAAAAGCATTCATGGATGACACAACAGTAATAACAACCAGTGAAGCACAGGCACGAAAGATGTTGGAGCGTTTGGACAACCTTATCGTATGGTGCCGCATGAGCTTCAAGCCAAAGAAGTCAAGAAGTCTGTCACTCATGAAAGGGAAAGTGATAGAAAGATCGTACACAGTGGCAAATCAAATAATCCCAACTGTAGGGGAAGAGCCAGTGAAGAGCCTTGGCAGAGTATATGATGCATCCATGAAGGACTCAAGCGCTGTGAAGCAGGTTATAGAAATGGCGCAGAATGGACTGAGCATCATAGACAAAAGCAGGCTACTGGGTAAGTTCAAAATATGGTGCCTCCAGTTCATGCTGATTCCAAAACTGATGTGGCCACTACTCATTTACGAAGTAAGTACCAGCACAGTAGAGGCAGTCGAAAGAAAGATAAATAAAGCCATAAGAAAGTGGTTGGGCGTACCACCAGGATTAACTGATGTAGCGCTGTACTGCAAGAAGAGCAAACTGCAGCTGCCTTTCAAATCTGTGGTTGAAGAATACAAGGTAGGAAAAACAAGACTTGCAATGATGCTACAAGAATCTACAGATCCGGTGGTACGAGAAGTGCAGCCAACACTTAGAACTGGACGAAAATGGAAAGTAGGTGAGGAAGTGACCACAGCCAGGGAAACGCAGGAGCTGAAAGAAGTAATAGGGTACACCCAGACCAACAGAAGGGGATTTGGTCATGGTGAAATCAAGTGGTGGTCAAAGGCCTCCTGCAAGGAAAGAAGGGATATGATCATCAGCGAGGTAAGGAATTCAGAGGATGACAAGCGGGTCCAGAAGGCAGTCCAACAATCACAACAAGGGCAATGGACAACATGGGAGGAAGTCCTGCAGAGATCACTAACATGGAATGACATCTGGAAAATGGCACCCTTGAGGCTCAGCTTCATCATCAGAGCTACTTATGACCTTCTGCCTACAGGCTCCAACCTATACAAATGGGGTGTATCAGAAGATACAAAGTGCCCTCTCTGCAACGAAAGGCAAACATTGGAACATGTGCTGTCAGCATGTAGAGTGTCTTTAGGGCAAGGACGGTACACCTGCGGCACAACAGAGTGTTGCAAGAACTAGCAGCTATCATAGACAGGGCAAAAGATAAAGCAAATAACAGCAAAAGAGTTGAGGTCCCACCTAAATACTTCATAGGTGCTGGTACGACATCAAATATTGAAATCAGGGACATTCCCTTACCATCACTGCTAGATGGTACAAATGATTGGAAGTGACAGCGGACCTTCCAGAAAGACGAGAATACCCGACTGCCATTAAGAACACAGGAATGCGACCGGACATTGTAGTGTACTCCACAGAAAAACAGGAATTAATAATGATCGAGCTTACGGTCCCATACGAAACTAGAATAGAGGAACAGCATTTATTCAAATTGGAGAAGTACAATGATCTGGTCAAGCAACTGAGGCAGGGGGCAGGCATCAGGGCAAAAGTGATAGCTGTAGAAGTGGGAGCAAGAGGATTCGTAGCAAAATAAGTAATGAAGAATGTATGAGAAGAGCTGGAGAGACAAAAAAATCTTGTCAAAAAGATAAGAGAGAGACAATGTACTTTCATAGGACATGCAATGAGAAGAGGGGACATTGAAAATACAACAACAGGAAAAATAGAAGGAAGAAGATCAAGAGGAAGACCAAGAGAAATGATACTGGACAGTCTGACGGGATGGTGTGAGAGGAGATCACCAACTGAGCTGATGGCCTGTATGAAGGATCGTGTACTCTGGAGAAGCATAATAGCCAACGCCAGTCGGCACGGCACCTGATGATGATGATGATGATGATGATACGTGCTAAATACTAAAACAAATTCAAACCATTGTTTGTAGTTTAAAAGCTCTTCATTCTTCATGTGATAAGAATTATGATGGTGTAAGTAACATATCTACATTCATCTCTTTTAATTGTCTCTCTTTTTGTAATAATTTATAATTTATCTTATAATTTTTTTCATTAATTTATAAATTGTTATTAATGCTGTTTAAAACTACTAAGTCCAGGTGTCTGCTCCAGACAGAAGTATAGAACAGATACAGCTTTTTTATACATTCCATTTCTTTTTATACGGACAGGTTCCAGGATAAAACCGCTGTCTTTATAGTGTTGAAATAATGTTTTGCCATTATTTCCTTTATCTCCGTCTCATATCTCCAACTACATCTATCTATGACAACTGATCTTTCTTGCTGAACAGCATTAATTTGGTCTTTTTGATACTGATCTCGAGTTCCCCTTCTTGGCCTGTGTTGTGTAACTTATCTATGAATTTCTGTTAGTTCTGTGGATTCTCTGCTAGAAGGATTATATTATCTGAATATCTTAGATTGTTGATATTTCTTCCCTTTGTGTTCAGTCCTGGTAGTTGTCTTGGTGTCTGAATATGTTCTCTGTGTACGGGTTGGACAGACATGGAGACTGAACAACATTTGCCAACTCCCCACTTTATGGGCACATTTGGTGCTTTCACTGTCCTGAGTGTATGAGAAGAGCTGGAGAGACCAAAAAAAATTTGCCAAAAATGTAAGAGAGAGAGAGAGAGAGAGAGAGAGAGAGAGAGAGAGAGAGAGAATATACTTTCGTAGGACATGCAATGAGAAGATGATGTATTGAAAATATTGTAACAGCAGCAAAAATAGAGGGAAGAAGAGCCAGGGGAAGATCGAGATAACCGATACTGAACAGTCTGATGAGATGGTGTGAGAGGAGATCACCAACTGTGCTAATGGCCTGCATGAAGGATCGGGTACTCTGGAGAAGCATAATAGTCAACGCCAGTCGGCACGGCACCTGGTGATGATTGTGCTGTATCTTGCCGATGCTCCCTGCTCCCACAACAGACTTGTTATAGTTTAGTACGCATGTCATCATGTCATCGTGTTATCACCACGTCCATTGTTTCAAGTAAATATCCAAGTCGTTTAAAAAGCAAATCTTGCTTTCATGTTCGGAAACTTAGAAAGAGGCCAGTATAGTTTCAGTTTTGACCAGTTTCATGCTCAGCTGAAATCGTGTCAAGTTCTTCCAACTTGGTTTCGGCTACACTGTTGTGAGCAAATAAGTTTACTAGCAGCATTAACTTCATTTGAAACACAGTGCATTATGACAAGACGACATAAACATTCTAAATCTCTAACATTAAAGGCAAGTATTTCAGCTTATTATCTTGGTATATTTCAGACTCATCATCAGCAGTTTCTATCACAGCATGAAATTCGACAAGAAAGGAGGGATGGTTTCGATTCTAGATCCCCAGCTGGTGGCACTTGGAGGTTCGAGCGTTACTTGTAATATGTTTTTACAAGGGTTCCCAAAACCAAAGCTGACGCCGAGGAAAGCACGTACAAGTTTTGAACTTTTAAAAACACACAAAATAAAAAACTTCTTCCCTAGACGACTGTGGCATGACTGACAACTAAGCTGAGAGAATGAGAATTTAAAAGAATTTTGAAAAAAGGAATTTAAAAAAAAGCTCATGATTTCAAGTCTCTAATGCATCGTTGGACTTCTGAATATTTTCCCTTTCATATTTCATATTTCACCACGGGACAGTCAAGCATGTCTGTGCTTGGAATATTCATGCCTGGCAATTTTCTAATATTGTGTTAAGTTAATACTGCGTCTGAAGTAGATTCTAAAAGAATGAAATCAAGAAAACGGTCATGAATATTGCTATCACTTGGATCTGTACTAACAAACCTTGCAAATAGCGTTGACTGTTCAATATTACTTACATCTGGAGAACAGTCTGTATTTATAGATTGTATTTAGCTTTCTACATAGACCAGGATGTAAGTTAGAATTAGAATTGCAAAAGCAAAATTGTCCTTAAAAATCTTGAGAACATATAGAATTCAAAATTTATAAGCACAAAAACCAAGTTTAGATTATTCAATTCAAATGTAATATCCAACCTCATTTATGCATGCGAAAGCTGGAAATCAACTAAAGAATTAGACAAGAAACTAGACTCTTTTGAAAACAAATGCCTAAGGAAAATACTAGGTATAAAGTGGAACGAGTTCAAAAGCAACTCAGAGATAAGACAAATGAGCAAACAACAATCTGTCTCATGGGTGATCAGAAAAAGAAGATGGACATATGTAGGCCATGTGATGAGAAGAAACAATCAGAGAATACCAAAACAAGCTATCAAGTGGAACACAACAGGCCGAGGAAAAAGAGGTCGATCACGTGAAACTCTAAAGAGGACATTGTTAAAAGAAGGCAGTTTAGTGGGCATAACATCCCTTGATGAAGTTGAAAAACTCGCCGAGAACAGGAAAACTTGGCAAACAACTATATGAGCCCTATGTGACTTTTAACGGCACGGGAATGATTAAGATGTAAGATTTAGCTTTCTGTACCATTTTCTCTCTTACATTTTTGCTAGACCTGGACACATAACAAAACAGCTGAGAAACTCTTAAATGCCTTTGAATGTAAATGTTACAGAAGAGTTTTTCAATATCATGGACACAAAAAAAATATATATATATATCCATACTACAGGAACTTAATATTGAAGAAGGCTGGCTAGTAAAGAGGATTAAAGAGAGAAAACTTAAATATTTTGGACACTTTAAACGACATGATAATCTAGAGAAGACCGTCTTGGAAGGGTACATAATGGGAAAAAGAAAGAGAGGAAGACCAAGGCGGAGATGGCTACAAGACATCGTTGATGATCTGCAAATGGATACATCAGCAGCAGGCCATCTTGCTCACAACGGCGAGGCTTACAGGAGAGCTGTTAGGGACGCAAAATTCCTCAAGGGACAAGCAAATGAATGAGTGAACCATGGAAACTATCTCCTTCTCTAATGGGCCCAGGAAGAGAGAAGGCAATTCATTTTGAATCCTTTGTCCTAAAATAATGTTGGGCCGATACATGAGTAAGCGTGGTCAATAATAAACGAAAATGTTCTATTTTATTATTTATTTTCATATTATTTAATTTCTTTTTCACTTCATCTCACTTTCCTCATTTTTGCTGACACTCACCCCCCCCCCCCCCCCGGCGTCACCCTGTGCAAAATGCACATACTGCACTATCGGTAGAGCTGGCCCAGGTCCTAGTTTCAGCAACCAGCCTTAAGTCTGTAATGGAATCACCGCCATCAGACTCGATGTTTTTCAACTTCTCTATAGCACAGGATGGGAGAAACAACAGATCGCAATTCCTAAGAGATCCGAAAAATGTTGTTAGTCTCATCACATAAGATGATCTGTTACAATAAGCAGCTAGTTCCTCATCGCATATGATGATATGTTACTAACTGGTATAACTGTGATAGTTTCTGTTGTGAAACTAGTGCCAGCAGAATAGAGTAGGACAGGGGTGTATAGTGTAGTTTTTATAAACTTTCCTTCTCTCTTTTCACATATGATGTTATATAACGGGGTTGCCTCTCTCAAAATACTGCCACAGTTATGTTACAATATGCAACCAGTTCCTCATCACATATGATAATATATTGCAAATTCTTCTTTACTGCTTCGGTTATCAAGATTTTCCAGTCATAATCCTGGCTAGATGGAGAAACAATGAGGGAAATTAAAAGGACATTTATATCTCTTCAAAAAATAAAACAACTGTGAAAAAAAAAAGCTGTGGAGAGGAACAGACAGAACTACACAAATAAGATTTTTAAGGGCATGCATCTTTCCCGTTACAACATATGCCTGTGAGACCTGGACACTTAACAAAACAGATGAGAAGCACATAAATGCCTTTGAATGTAAATGCTACAGAAGAGTTCTTCAAATACCATGGACACAAAAAAGAACAAACATATCCATACTACAAGAACTTAATATTGAAAAAGATTGGTTAGTAAGGAAGATTAAGCAGAGAAAACTTAAATATTTTGGGCACATTAAACGTCATGATAATCTAGAGAAGACGTGGAAGGGTACATAATGGAAAAAAGAAAGAGAGGAAGGCTGAGGCGAAGATGGCTGCAAGACATCGTTGATGATCTGCGAATGGACGCATCAGCAGCAGGGCATCTTATTTACAAAGGAGAGGCCTACAGGAGGGAGGCAGAGTTCCATAAGAGACATGCAAATGACTGACTGACTGACTGAATCTTGGCAAGATACCTATGGACCAGACGAAGACACACTCACAACTGGCTTTCAAAAGAAGATAAAGCAGCCAACACCAACTCGCAAAGAGTACTTTCTTTAATATTAAAAAAAAACAACAAAAGTTTTGTTTAAAGCAAGGCTTGATAGTATGAATCAGATCTAAGTACTCACATCTGCCTTTGCGATATCTCCCACGTAATATGTCATTGCCACTATAGATCTTTTCGTGTCATTCTACAAGTGTACTTTTACAACAACAACAACAAAACACGGGAAAAGAAACGAATTGCAGTTTATGCATCATTTACCGTGAGCTGATGTGATAATCAGTTTGCACTACTAAAATCTAAGCCAGGAGGACTTTTCTAGAAAAGTCTGCTTCTTACTCTACGTATTGAGGAACAAAATGCAGATCAAAATATGGCTAAGAATGTATAGAAAAAAATACTCTCTTTTTTTTTTGTCGCATGCATGATCTTTATAGGTGAATGTTGGAAATTCCCATCTCTAGTAACATCTTTGAGATTTAGCAGTCATTCTGACTCGTCAAATGTCACATTCCAAGGTTCTACGGTAGTTGACATATTACTGTGGCATTATACGTATTTTCTTTTTATAATCTTCTTAAAAATAAATATCAATTTCTCCTTACACAGTGCCTCTATATGGCAGGTAATATTTCGTGGTGCTCACACAAACGTTGCACATTATTTGAGTACACTGACTTTTCTCTTGGTCTTTGTTTGTTCAAACGTTTTCTTCTCGTGTAATTTTACTATCACTTCCATGTCTGTCTTACTTTGATCTTATTTATTTATTTTTTAAACCTTCAAACTATTAGGTCACTTTATATTCTCCCATCACTCAATTTCGTTAGTCCCTAAATCATTTCTTTCTTTGTGTTTGTCAAACCACTACCACTTTCTCATAGTTTAATTAACATTAACGTTATTGAATTCTGCTATTTTATTTTGTTTCGTCTCCATATTATTATGATACGACTTACTATGTCTCTCTTTGATTGTTATATCTTATTTTGTTTTAATATTTTCCTACATATGCGGTATTCATTTGAATTGCTTCTTCTTTGAATTTCTACATTTAGACTTATGAATTTTTTATGTTTGTTTTTTTTTCTCTCATTTGGTTTTGTTTCGTCTCTATAATCTCTTGATTTTTTTTTTTAGCTTATGTGCTTCATTTGAATTTCATCCAAGTCATCTGACTTGGAAGAAACTCTAACTCTTATAATCCTGACTTACATATAACAGTCACATTCCTTCTTGACCTGTTACTGAAATATTCATTTAAAAAATGTAACTCATTTGTTTCATTTCATACTCTGTGATTATATTTTGATTTGCCACACCTGTGTAAACAATGAACAAAATTTGTCATTTCTGGGTTTGTAACATCTGTTCGAAAATGACTTTTTTAAAGTGTTATTTTGCACGCCGTAACCAGTCATTTCCACAAAGGTGATTGTGTAGCAATCACTTATTATGCCTCCGTTTGTCATGGTACTCTGACAGAACAGTTGCGCCAGCTCTCTCACTTAAAGATAACTGGCCACGTGTCAGCCTCGCATTAAATAGTTTGTTTCTCCGCAACACCCGATTCCATTGTCAGTCCAGGCGCCTGGTCTGTCATAATTCTGTATCATCTGAGCAAACCAGAGCAGCCGATGTCCTACAGTGGTAGATAACTGAAGAAAACTTCCGCTCGTTATCATGTTAGTAAATCATCACACGCTCAACGGGAGACAACTGTGGAGAAAGCCTCCGCTCGTTAACTTGTTAGCAAATCATCACACATTCAGTGGGAGATAAATGTAAAGAAAACTTCCGCTCGTTAACTTGTTAGTAAATCATCACATATCCATCTCGCCGTGTCTTACAAAAGAGAGAAATTCCCCCCCCCCCCCTTTTTTTTTCTGTAAGACAATATTATCAATTTTAACTGCATACATTTACTTCTAAATTTCATAAAGTACAATTTGCCCTAAGATTACGCTACATGCGAGCGTGTTCATATTATAATAGCTTTCATTTGTTATAATAAGGCAATAAATGCTACTTTTATTCCACATATAAATATTACGACAGCCATTAGTGTGCAGGTTTCTGTCCTTGAACTTTTGCCTTTGCCGTGTCCTGATCAGATTCTTCGGTCGTCGTAGTTTCCTCTGAGGACCTACGCATGTGTAGAAGAGAAAGAAAACAAAATGAGAACAATCGGACACAAAAGCGTTTATAAGGTAGGCTATAATTGCCGGATGTTAAAAGTGTAAGGAATTTTAGAACAGTAAATTAATGCATTAAGGCATGAAACAAGGATGTATACTGTCTCCTTTGCTTTTTGAAATTACAATAGACTTCATAATGAAAAAAAAATGCTGCACATGTAACACAAGTACTGACTGGGTATATGGGACCCAACTAGAAGATCTTGATTTTGCTGATGACATAACTCTTATCAGTAACAAGAAAAAGCAGATATCCTGTCTTCACTGGCTAGCAAAATAGGACTTGAAATTAACAAGGACAAAACAACAATAATGAAACTTCCCATTAATCAAAATGGAAAAATAGATGTAGAAGGGACAGATATTGAAGAAGTCAATCAATTTGCATATCTTGGCAGGTACATAGACCAGGATGGTGACACCAGAAAGGAAGTTAAAATTAGAATTGCGAAAGCAGCATCTATCTTCAAGAATCTTGAGAACATATGGCATTATAAGCACAAAAAACTAAGTTAAGACTGTTCAATTCAAATGTAATATCCAACCTCATTTATGCAAGCGAAAGCTGGAAAACAACTAAAGAAATAGACAAAAAATTAGACTCTTTTGAAAACAAATGCCTAAGGAAAATACTTGGTACAAAGTGGAACGAATTCAAGAACAATGCAGAGATAAGACAGATGACTGAACAACAACCAGTCTCATGGGTGATCAGAAAAAGGAGATGGGCGTATGTTTGTCACATGATGAGAAGAAACAGTCAGAGAAATCCAAAACAAGCTATAAAGTAGAACACAACAGGCCAAAGAAAAAGAGGCAGACCGCGTGAAACTCTGAAAAGGACATTGATAGGAGAGGCCAAATTAATAGGCATAAACCGCTGTTGGCGAGATCTTCAGCTGCCGTGCGGGGAGCGGTGCTCTTCCCGGCCAATGAAGAAATTTGCAAATGAGGTTGCCGCGCAGCATCACTGCGGAAAAGGTGGTTGAAAGGATAAAGCGAAGTAAACAGTCAAATCACGGCACCTCTGGTTTGGAGGTCAGCCACGTCCTGAGTGCAGTCATATTGGGTGAAATGCATGAACCGGCTTGTCCCAGAGGTTAAGACACTGCTGGTGAGACTCCTCAAATGCCGCGCGTGGAGTGAAGCTCCTCCCGGTTAAGGAAGTAAATGCAGAAAAGAAATAAAGGTTGCTGTGCGGAGCCGATGGGAAAAGGTGGTGGAAAGTGAAGTTTAACCGGTATGTCCAGTAGTATCGCTACGAGAGCTATACCACGGCACCTCTGCTCTAGAGACCGGCCATGTCCGAAATACACCTACACTGGTGAAATATGCCTAAACCGGCACACACCAGGGGTGGAACTCAATGGCTAGACATGTCATGCCACCTCCGCTCTAGAGGTCGGTAACGCCTGATAAACACCCATACTGGTGAATTTTGCCTAAACCGGCTCATACCAGGGGTGAATCTTGAAGGCTATGCATGTCACAGTACCTCTGCCCTAGAGGTCGGTCCCGTCCCAAACACACCCATACTGGGAAACGCCTAAACCGGCTCAACCCAGGGGTAGAAGTCACTAGTGGCGAGGATTCGTCCTCCTGGACAAAAGCTCCATCCTGGTCACAACTAGGAAAGGTAGCGGCCACGACCGCAAAATGCTGAAGTCGGAGACACTGGACCAGGGAAGTCTAGATAGGTAACCACCTCTCACCCGGCGGGGATGTCTGCGTATCCTAATCACGCTGAGGTTTTCCGGTGAGAAAGTTCAACCCTGGACTGGATGGGCAACCACCTCTCACCCGGCGGTGATACACGGGTATCTCAAAACACATCGAGGTTTTCCGGTGAGAAAATCCAACTCTGGCCTGGGTGGGCTATCGCCTCTCACCCAGCGGGGATGCACTGATATCCTAAACACGTCGAGGTCTTCCGGTGAGAAAGTCCAACCCTAGACTAAACTGGTGCAATGAAAACCACGGTGTCACGCAATCCCGCTTCCGAGACCCACCAAGAATACAGGCTAAAGCACTGTGATACTCTGAACCCCTTGTGGTCCTTTCGTGGATCTCCTGTGGTCTATTTTGGACCACACAGGGGACCATTGGACCTAACGAGGACCACAGGCGTGAATTCAGTAGGATCACAGTGCGGTTTTTGGTGGTAGAAGTGAACGAAGAAGAAGAAGAAGAAGAAGAAGAAATAGGCATAAAATCTCTTGATGAGGTTGAAAGACTCGCCGAAGACAGGAAAAATTGGCGAACTACTTTGCGAGCCCTATGTGACGTTTAACGGTACGGGAAGGATATAAGATATAAGATAAGAAAATTAATGCAACTTAACGTATAATGGATTATAAGCCATAATAATGGCAACTTTCGTCTTTGAAGACAGTTTTGAGACAGGAAGATGTTCGTTTTAGTAGAACTTGCCGAACATCATCTTGATAAGCAGCTTATTTTCAAGTGTGAAGTGAAACAACTGTACAGTTACTTTACTTAACAATTTATGCGAAATAAAGTAAGTGCTATTTATAGAGCAGGGGGAGGCGATTTTTGACCTGCCAAGCGTTATGACTGTCGAACCACAGCTGACCAAGATCCTGTCCTACCTCTTCGTTGATACCCCTCTCCCCATTAAAAGGCCTAGACTGACTAACAGAGCAGAGATAGACATAGTCTACATGGTGGTGGAGTCTGCTGAAGAAGTACTGCACACACTTTGCTTGTTACCTCCCCTCAGAGATTGCAAAAAAAAAAAACAAAAAAAAACAAGCCGTAACCCGCTTTCACTCCGACACAATACTGTGCCTCAATATCTCCGCCACGTCAGCCGTAAAGAACACCAATTCTTAGTTCCAGATGTAGACAAAGGAAGCGAGAAGTAGATGAACAGTGGATGCTTTATTCTCTGAGTATATGTTCAGCTATAGAGAGGATGTTGAGCAACAGAGGGCTCACATGGGCAAGAGCGGAAAAAAGGCAAAGGACAGGCATTTGTGGCAAACCCTTGTGGAAGCCCCATGTGCCCTGGGCACGTAAGGTTCAAAGAGAGAGAGAGAGGGGGGAATTGATTGATTGATCTTTATTTCAAAAGGGTTAGAATTGGGCACGCAGGGGAGGGAGAGAGAGATGTTCGGTTATTGTTCCCTTTAGTTTGTCACATTAAGGGATTTGTTTTTCGTCTTAAAATTCAGTTATGTTTTTTTTGTCTATATTCTACTTCTTATGTATTGGAGGTTATTGGTCACGTCAGATTCTGATCCCTGTTGACAGGGCAGAGCCTGCAGTCCACTCCAGATCCTGATGGGAGCCCCTAATCTTTTTTTTTTTCCCCCAGGTTGATATCCTCCGGCCATGTCTCATGCCTCAGGTCTTCACATGGTTTGGGATCTCTTGAAGGATATGTTCCTAAGAGAACTGAAGCACTTGATGCAGTGGTAAAGCGTATGAAAGGCTGGTAGAAGGGTACAAGTTCCGCTCAAGACTACATAATTTGCTTGTGTTCGGCTAGATAAATTACTCGCAATTTAAACTGAAAAAAAAAATCAAATGTCTTTCCTTTCCCGTCATTTTAATGGGGTGCATCTAGTTATATTAATATAATCCGATGAGGAAATATTGTTACAAACATAAAAACAGCTTGCACAGAACATTAATTTGAAAACAATTAACATCCACCCTTCCCCCAAGAAAGCTGTCATGGTGAACCTGTGATTGACGTATTTGTAAATCTGATGTTTTGTTTCTCAAGTCCTGTCCAAGAAGTTAGGACAACCATGATGTCTATTGTCCCAGAAGTTAGGACACTCATGATGTCTATTGTCCCAGAAGTTAGGACACTCATGGTGTCTACTGTCCAAGAAGTTAGGACAATCATGGCGTCTACTGTCATGTGCGTAGAACTCATCTTCAGAAAGAATTACGGTGATATTCAGCAACAGACACCGAAAAAAAAAAGCTGAATGATTGGCGCTGTGTAAGAGACACTGGCGCTGGTAGTTTGAGGTTAGTCTCCCTTGTTTTGTTCTTTTATAATACAGCTCCTGTTATAAAGACTACGAGGTCTCCTCTGTTTTGTTCTTTTATTATACAGCTCCTGTTATAAAGACTATGAGGTTAGTCTCCTCTATTTTGTTCTTTCATAATATAGCTCATGTAATAAAGACTATGAGGTTAGTCTCCCAATTTCTGTTCTTTTATAATAGAGCTCTTGTTATAAAGACTATGGGTATAGTCTTCCCTAATTTGTTTATTTATAATAGAGCTCCTGTTATAAAGACTAGTCTCCCCTATTTTGTTCTTTTATAATAAAGCTTCTGTTATAAAGACTATGAGGTTAGTCTCCCCTATTTTGTTCTTTTATAATAAAGCTCCTGTTATAAAGACTATGAGGTTAGTCTCCCCTATTTTGTTCTTTTATAATAAAGCTCCTGCTATAAAGACTATAAGGTTAGTCTCCCCTATTTTGTTCTTTTATAATAGAGCTCCTGCTATAAAGACTATGAGATATATGGAACATCTGGGACAACATGGGCATTTTAAACAAAATGTGCAAAAAAATACATGGTACTTTTCGTGTAAAATAACAAACATCACGTTTCTGCCTTTTTGCCGAGCACTGTCTTGAGGAAGTACACCAATTTGCATACCTTGACAGCAACACATACCAGGATGTCTCCAGAAAGGAAGTTAGAATTAGAATTGCAAAAACAGTACTGACCTTCAAGAATCTGGAGAACATATGGAATTCAAAAGTTATAAGCACAAAAACCAAGTTAAGATTATTCAATTCAAATGTAATATCCACCCTCATTTATGCATGCGAAAGATGGAAAACACTTAAGAATTAAACAAGAAATTATACTCCTTTGAAAACAAATGCCTAAGGAAAATACTCGGTACAAAGTGGAACGAATTCAAGAAAAATGCAGAGATAAGACAGATGACTGAACAACAACCTGTCTCAGAAAAAGGAGACGGACGTATGTCGGTCACGTGATGAGAAGGAACAGACAGAAAATCCCAAAATATGCTATCAAATGGAACACAGCAGGTCGAAGAAAAAGAGGTCAACCACGTGAAACTCTAAAGAGAACCTTGTTAAGAGAGGCCAATTTTGTAAGCATAAAATCCTTTGATGAGATTGAAAAGCTCACCGAAAACAGGAAAACTTGGCAAACTACCACGCGCCTTATGTGACGTTTAATCTCACGGGAAGGATGTAAGATGTTTCTTGAGGAACAGTTTTCCCCATAACTGACTTACCTACTTTTGGATCGACATAATGGCCCTCAGCAACACCTAGCAATGTCTGCACTGCAATGAATGCTTTCCCTGCGCGTGCTTCCCTGAACTTCAAGCTGGCTCCTCGTATCCTTTTCAAATGAGCCTGAGCCACTGGCTAGAGTCCCTCTCCAGGCAGCTCGACAAGCTCTTCCCGGGTCTCGTGTAACTGACAGGAAGTCTCACTTTGATGACTTAAGAGACACGAGGGCGAATGATTTAAAAACTAATCTCAAATCAAAGGACGAAACCACTGAAAACATACGAAAAAATATTTTGACCGAGCAGGGAGTAATTTTCATGTACTGTTTTCAGCAGTTGCAGCCTTTTGATATGAGGTTACTTTTTTACTCGTTCTTGTATATACGTGTCTGTTTACGTATCTGAATATTTTTTTCTTCGCAAGATACACCAGGCCTTCAAGCAACAGTTGCGCAGAAAGACTACGCGTGAGGCTGGCACAACTGAGATAAGCAAGATTTAAAAGAGAGAGAAGGAGAGAGAGAGAGAGAGAGAGAGAGAGAGAGAGAGTGACCGGACTTACGAAGGGAACAAACTGTGCTGCGGTTCGGTGGCACCTGCTTTGCCCTCTGAAGATGGAACCCTTTGGTAGGTCTTGCTTTTCCTAACCGTGAGTTTTGCCAGGCTGCGAATCAACACATAAACAAAAGTGAGTGCGTCTCTTTACTGGAACGATACATTGTAGCTTAAGAAAGAACAGAGACGATGATGTAAAGTGGAGCTGTTTAAGTTTTTCCTACTCTTATATTCAGTCATTCATTCATTCATTCATTTGCATGTCCCTTGTGGAACTTTGCCTCCCTAACAGCACTCCTGTTGTGAGCAAGATGCTCTGCTGCTGATGGGTCCATTTGCAGATCATCAACGATGTCTTGCAGCCATCTTCACCTTGGTCTTCCTCTCTTTCTTTTCCCATTATGTACCCTTCCAAGACGGTCTTCTCTAGATTATTAAGACGTTTAATGTGTCCAAAATATTTAAGTTTTCTCTCTTTAATAATCTTTACTAGCCAGCCTTCTTCAATATTAAGTTCTTATAGTATGGATATATTTGTTCTTTTTTGTGTCCATGATATTTGAAGAACTTTTCTGTAGCATTTACATTCAAAGGCATTTATGTATTTATCAGCTGTTTTGTTAAGTGTCTAGGTCTCACAGGCATATGTTGCGATAGGAAAGATGCATGCCCTTAAAAATCTTATTTTTGTAGTTCTGTCTGTTCCTCTCCACAGATTCTTTAGTTGTTTTACTTTCTGAAAAGCGATAGGTGTCCGTCTTTTAATTTCCCTCATTGTATCTCCATTGTTAGTTAGCAGTGATCCAAGATATTCAAAACTCTCCACTTCTTCCAGTTTTTCCTAATTGATACATATATCATCTGCCTTGTTTGTTTTATCAGTTGTCATCAATTTAGTTTTCTTCGCATTAAGATAGAGGTTTTGCTCTTCACTGTTCTTACGGACTGACATAATTAGTTTTTCCATCTCTTTTTGTGTTGTGGACAGTAATACTGTGTCATCAGCATATCTAATCTCAGGTATTTCATAAACTCCAATTGTTATGGCATCGTAATATTCTTTGTCTACATCTTCTCTAACATTTCTCGTTATATTTTCAGTACACAAGTTAAATACTCTTTACTCTTATATATTTTATTTTAATGAAAACATCTCGTGAAATTCATTATATTTACAAATTCTTTATAACACACTTTAATCTAAACGTCATTTTTGTGTGTGTGCTCATCCTCACTTTGTAATTATATGAAATTTATGCATTCTAAATTAATATATTAACTGACATCTGTTTTGCTTCCTACATGTAGTTTGCAAGAAATTCTATTTCTGAGCTGATTTTCTAATACAGGTTTGGAATGGGACTGATGAGCGACATCTGGTTTGTATAATAAATATTCGATATAGGATAGGAAAGTGTTATCGGAAGCACATTTTTTCTATTGCTTTTCGAGGTCATGAATTAATGTTGGCTACCCAAGCCCAGCTCAGATGATGATAAAGACGCTGATGACAATGGTCAAAGTGATGAAGGTGGCGAGAGAGAAAAAAATGATAACGATGATGTCGAAGACAACTCGCCTTCTCCTCTTGTTGATCACTATGTAGACCAAGCTCAAGATAATGATGAGCAAACCAACACCGCCCATGACGGCCCCGGCGATGACAACCCCTCGGTTACCTGATCGAGATATTAGAGGTAAGGTTTCCATTATTAGCTTTCTTTACCAGCGCAGCCAAAGACAAGACTACATACACCCTGCGAGGTGGATTTATCAACCACCCCGAGATGAGACATGTTATTAAAATAAGCAGGTAATAGACAAGAGCCTCCGTAGAATTTCTTTTAAGGCAGTGGGGTCGCAGGGGATCTGAAGTAGGATCGAAAGAGGTCTGAAGTAGGGTTGGGGGAGGGGGGGGTCTAAAATAGAGGTTTGAAGCAGAGCCTCAAGAGGTTTGAAATAGGGTCACAATGATCTAAAGTAAGGTCGCAAAAGGTCTGAAGTAGGGTCACAAGGGTCTAAAGTAAGGTCGCAAGAGGTCTGAAGTAGGGTCACAAGGGTCTAAAGTAAGGTCGCAAGAGATCTGAAGTATTGTCACAAGGGTCTAAAGTAAGGTCGCAAGGTGTCTTCAGTAGGGTCGCAGGGGGGGGGGGTCTTAGGTAAGAAGGCAAGAAGACATTATGAAGAATGAAAACAAAAATAATAATAACAATAATAGTAATAATAATTTTTAAAACTGGCATGATTTTAGAGAAGTCCGCCTGCTTCACGTTTTCTAATCCAAATATTAAAATAACAACAACCACTCTCGCTATTATTTGTTGAAATAATTCTTTTTTTTTTTATTATTCAGTTTCAATATTTCTAAAACTGTTTTTCCTAGGTTTGCCGGTTACGTACCGCTGCCGGTCTAGGATCACATTCAAAAGAGTTGGAACCGCTGATTATAAGAATCAAGGGGTCACAAATAAGTTTTTCTTAGAACATTACGTTAACTTCCTAAAATGTTGTGAACGAAGACTATGATTTCTATACACTTTATGACAGAGGCAGTGAATTCTGGGAAAATTGTGCGCGCGATTGTTGTGTTCATCACATGGAAAGGCTGTGAGCTTTTGCGAACAATGCGACGGTCCTTGCGACATCCAATTACTCTCGAAATATGAAATCATCATCATCATCATCATCATCATCATCATCATCATCATCATCGGGTGCCATGCCGACTGGCGTTGGCTATTATGCTTCTCCAGATATATAAGAACTAGGATTTTTTTAAAAATTAACACCAGTCATCAGCCACTTCAACAATTACAACAGAAGCAGGTATTACACAGTTCAGCATTTACAGAAGACGGTCGGGAAAAAAAAGATAGTTCTAAACCAACAACATAAAACAGGCAATGGACAGTTCAGCATTAACAGCAGGAAAAGGAATACTATACTTGTAGTTCACCATAAACACGCATCGTGTAGACCAACATTAACATCATAAACAGGCATTAGACAGTTCAACACAAACAAGGGAAAGAACACCGGGCTCTTCCACACTAACATAACTGTCTTCAGAAGATTCATATTAGCCTGAGCAGGCCTCCTTGAGGGTGGCATGTGCCTCGGTGAAACAGTTGTATGGTTCTTGCCTGAATGAAATCAAACAATCATTTGGTTTTTGCCCCCTGTTTTTCGAGTAATATAATATGTTTTTAGATTCCGTGATATTTCTTTGAAACTATCTCTCTCTCTCTCTCTCTTCTCCCCCCTCACAAAACCTCTCTCTCCCCCCCCCCACCTCCCATGCCAGATCCCCGGGACAGAAGCATCAAATTTTGTCTAAACATTTGGGTGTTTGAAGAAAGTGGCAAGCCAGGAAAGCATGTAAAACAATATAAAAAAAACTTCATTAACATCACGTAGAGGAACCACTTCTTGGAAAACACGTACACAAAAACTTCATTAACATCACCTAGAGGAACCACTACCCAGAAAGCATGTACACAAAAACTTCATGAACAGCACATAAGGAACCACTTCTTAGAAAACATGTGCAAAAAAAACAAACTTCATTAACATCACATAGAGGAACCACTATCCAGAAAGCATGCAAACAAAAACCTCATTAACAGCACATAAGGAACCACTTCTTAGAAAACATGTGCAAAAAAAACAAAAAAACTTCATTAACATCACATAGAGAAGCACTCCCCATGGATGAGCGTTGTCCAGGAAGATTCTGTCCCTGACAAGGGGATGTTCACAGTGTCGGAGCCAGAGTCCGCAAAAACCTGCACAGACTTGTTCATGTGACTCTGGTCTGCCCATTTGATCATCTGGTTCTTCAAGGAGTCCTCTGATGTGGTGAGTGGTCCTGCCAAACAGAAACATTGACAATATTAGTCCCAAGAGGGGTTTTCGAAACAAGTTCATGTGACTCTGGTCTGCCCGAGCTACAGTGCGGTTTAGGAGTGAGGGCTTGTTGCTGCGATATATGGCTGATGCGGTTCCAAGATGACGAGAGAACATGTTCTGGATAGCCGCGTTGACGGAAGAAATCAAGCATTTTATGGCCTTGATCCTGGAAACCAACATCCTCGGTACACAAACGTCGCAACCTAAGAAGCTGGGGAAAAGGAATAGAGTCCTTACACGATCAGGGATGGGAGGAAGAGTACAAGAGATAGCTGTGAGTGTTTGTAGGTTAATAGTCACTATCGGCCCTACTGGGCTTAATACTTCCGTCCACTATAAACCTACAGACATAAAAACATACTGTTTCGCCATCTCCATCTCCTCCAGACCGAGTCTGATATAAGTGAACTTTTTGGCGAACCCCCATTGGTGGCCTACAGACGGGACAAGAACCTCAGGGATCTTCTAGTTCGAAGTCGCCTTAAGACAGATGGCACTTTTTATGGTACCAGACGTTGTGGACGCCGTAGAAGCAACACTTGCCCGTTTGTTGTTGAGGCTAGCCACATCTCCTTCTCTAAGTCCACGTTATCAGTTCAGGAGGGTTTCATCTGCACTTCACCCAACGTTATTTATGCTATTATGTGCAACGTTGAGGTATGAAGTATATATGTGAGACCGGTTTACGCTTAGGAGATCGTTTTCCCCAACATCTTAATGATATTTCTAAAAGAGTATGGACACCTGTGTCTAAACATTTTTTCCTTAGCAACCACAGGGGAAAACAGGACATTTCTGTTAGTGCGACCCGCTCTTGTTCTGCTGATGTAAGATCTCGGAGGGTCCTAGAACAGCACCTTATTTTCCAGGCTGGCTGTCTCCACCCAGCTGGAATTAACAATGTCTTCAGGTTCCTTTAACTTCTTTAGTTTTCAACCCCGCTTTTTTGTAATGGGGTCTTATCCTATTCACCAGTTTCAAATTTTCTCACTGCAGGTGTTTATATTCTTCATTCATTATCTCTCTGCTTCCCCTCCCCCCCCCCGACACCTTCTTCTCTAGCGGCTGTTTCTATTGCCCTTCCCCGGCCCCTTTCTTCCCTCTCTCCGCCTCTTCTTTGCGATTGGCTCTATGTGTGGTCTCTATGCCTCGTCTATTGGACACACATTTCTGTGGTTCCCTACTTTTAGAGGATGCCACAATAAGATAAGTTTTTTCGTTTACACTTTTGTCTCGTTTGTGTATGTAACCCTCGAAAAAGGCTCACGCCGAAATATCGGATGTTGTATGTTTTTCAGTTGTACATTCTCATCTCACTCTCATACTTTCTATTTATTTTTTCTCACTTTTCTCACTTTACTCACTCCTTCTCCCACCTTGTAAAACTGCACCATACACCTCTGTCTACCAAATCTGGTAAACACTTCTTCGACCATAGTTAACAATCCTCTAAGCATTGATTGTGTATGTACGTATGCCACGTGCAGCTGTTGGCTGCGAAATTGTTCATGTCTCAGTGTTGTGAGTATCATTAATTTGTGTTGCAGAAATACTAGAAGATTGAGTGTTAATTACATTTTCTTTTCCTCATGGAAGTCTTATGTTAAGGGCCCAGTGAGTTTCTAGGATGTATGTCTACTGAGTTCATCATTGTGATATTGCAGGCCAGTGGAATGTTCATTATTGCAATTTATCAGACCGGAGTTATTATTGCACTGAATCTTCATTCTCGCCGATTCGTTTATCATTGCTCTTCCATATAATTGGTCAACGTTTTCTTGTCGTTATGCTGGTTGTCATTGCCAGTTGTGACTGTGTACTGTTGTTGAGGACTAATCTCGTGATTAAATAATGTATTACTTCATTACAGACTTACTGATTGATATTGCACATGTTATGTTTGTAATGCGCGTTGAATGTCGGATGCTTCGACAGTATTCATTACACTAAGCATACAACAGGCCAAGAAAGGGGAACCTGTTTTATGTAATGAGGGAGACAGAATTATTCTTCCAAGTACAGCTGTACATAGCAAAGAGGATTGTTTTAGTGCATTTATCCATTTTTCCATAATTCCTTTCCTACCATTTAAAATCTTGTTAAAACTTGCACCGATCAAGTTTTACACAGTTCTCATCCAAGCTTAACCAATGACGGCATTAACCGGTAATTCAGTTCCAAGTCTATTGAGATTAAAAATGAGAAAAAGAGAAAGTTTTGTAGGTCGCTGGTTACTGTAACCGGTTTATGTTATAAAAAACTGGCACAAAAAAAAAAAAAAAAGCAATCAACGAAATCATCTGACTGGCAGACTGGCGATGTTCAGTTTGAATGGTAGAGAATCAGCCTGTTGTGGTTGTGGTTCAGCGTGGCAGCATTTTGTAAATATTAAATCTCGCTGCCAAAAATTGGCTAATCACACGAACATTCAATCACGTCTGATGTTTGTAAAGTGTGTTTAATTTTGCACACCCAACTGCACGCTCGCGCGAATACACTCATACATATATACACACTACATAAAATGCACCGAATGTTGTACTGAGAAAACCATTATTTCGGAAACTACTTCAACCAAGGTTAAAGTTACAATTGTACCAGTTTAAAAAATAACCTAGCTCGATCACTGAGCTTAACTGGCACTCACTGAAACTTTGCTAACAATCCTTCACGCTTGACAAACATTAATCTAACCCTTGCTAACAAACCTTCACGCTTGACTAACATTAATCTAACCCTTACTAACAATCCTTTACGCTTGACTAACATTAATTTAACCCTTGCTAACAATCCTTCAAGCCTGACTAATTCTCCTTCACGTTTGGCTAACACTCTTTCAAGCCTGACTAACTTTCCTTCAGGCAGACTAACACTCCTTCAAGTTTAAGACTCTTTCAAGCCTGACTAACTCTCCTTCAAACAACTTTCTTTCAAGCCCGATTAACTCTCCTTCAAACCTGACTAGCTCTCCTTCAATGCTGTCTAACTCTCCTTCAACCCAGAACAACTCTCCATCAAGTCAGACTAACTCTCCTTTAAACCAGACTAACTCTCCCTCAACCTAAACTAACTCTCCTTCAAGCCCGACTAAATCTCGTTTAAGCCCGATTAACTCTCCTTCAAACTTGACTAACTCTCTTTCAAACTTACTAACTCTCTCTCAACCCAGATTAACTCTCCTTCAACCCAGACTAGCTCTCCTTCAAGCCAGACTAACACTCCCTGAGGCCATACTAACTCTCCTTCAAGCCAGATTAACTCTCCTTCAAGCCAGACTAACTCTCCTTCAAGCCAGACTAACTCTTCTTTAAGTATGAGTAACTCTCTTTCAAGTCTGACTAACTCTCCTTTAAGTATGAGTAACTCTCTTTCAAGCCTTACTAACTCTCCTTCAAGCCAGACTAACTCTCCTTCAAGCCAGACTAACTCTTCTTCAAGCCAGACTAACTCTCTTTCAAGCCTGACAAACTCTCCTTCAAGTCTGACTAACTCTCCTTCCAGCCTGACTAACTCTCGTTTAAGCCAGACAAACTCTCCTTCAAACTTGACTAACTCTCCTTCAAGCCAGACTAACTCTCTTTCAAGCCTGACTAACTCTTCTTCAACCCTGACTAACTCTCCTTCAAGCCTGACTAACTCTCGTTTAAGCCAGACAAACTCTCATTCAAACATGACTAACTCTCCTTCAAGCCAGACTAACTCTCCTTCAAACTAGACTAACTCTCCTTCAAGCCTGACTACCTCTTCTTCAAGCCAGACTAACTCTCCTTCAAACTAAACTAACTCTCCTTCAAGTCTGACTAACTTTCCCTCAAGCGAGACTAACTCTTCTTCAATCCAAACTAACTCTCCTTCAAAGCCAGACTAAGCCAGACAAAGTGTCCTTCAAACTCGACTAACTCTCCTTCAAGCCACACTAACTCTTCTTCAAGCCAGACTAACTCTCCTTCAAACTAGACTAACTCTCCTTCAAGCCAGATTAACTCTCCTTCAAGCAGACTAACTCTTCTTCAAGCCAGACTAACTCTCCTTCAAACTAGACTAACTCTCCTTCAAGCCAGACTAACTCTCCTTCAAGCAGACTAACTCTTCTTCAAGCCTGACTAACTCTCCTTCAAGCCAGAGTAACTTTTCTTCAAGCCAGACTAACTCTCCTTCAAGCCTGACTAACTCTCCTTCAAGCCAGACTAACTCTCCTTCAAGCCTGACTAACTCTCCTTCAAGCCAGACTAACTCTCCTTCAAGCCAGAGTAACTCTCCTTCAAGCCAGAGTAACTCTCCTTCAAGCCAGAGTAACTCTCCTTCAAGCCAGACTAACTCTCCTTCAAGCCAGACTAACTCTCTTTCAAGCTAGACTAACTCTCCTTCAAACTAGACTAACTCTCCTTCAAACTAGACTAACTCTCCTTCAAGCCTGACTAACTCTCCTTCAAGCCAGACTAACTCTCTTTCAAGCTAGACTAACTCTCCTTCAAACTAGACTAACTCTCCTTCAAGCCAGACTAACTCTCCTTCAAACTAGACTAACTCTCCTTCAAACTAGACTAACTCTCCTTCAAGCCAGACTAACTCTCCTTCAAGCCTGACTAACTCTCCTTCAAGCCAGACTAACTCTCCTTCAAGCCAGACTAACTCTCCTTCAAGCCAGACTAACTCTCCTTCAAGCCAGACTAACTCTCCTTCAAGCCAGACTAACTCTCCTTCAAGCCAGACTAACAGATTAACGTCCGGTAGTTTCCCCATACTGATCGAGACTGGATAAAATGTTTGTCAGAGTGTACTCGGCGAATTCAAGAAAAATATTGTAACATGCGCCCCATCCTGATCGACGCATTTTCGCAAACAGTGGCGAATTATTAATCAGACTAAACAGGATTACGCATAAGGGCCCAAATTTGACGAAGAGTTCAACATCATGAAAAAAAAAAATTCGAATAAAAATTACTGTTGTATATCAGGAGATAAACATTATAGGTCGGAGGGGACTCGTATTAAGTTTAGTCCAGGGGCCTGGGTGATGATTAATCCGTCACTCCTTGCAAATCCACCTCCGTAGTTTCTTAAAAAAAACCAAAAACTATGTATTCAGAAACATACCCTGGCATAGCAACATATAACAGCAACATAAACTAAAAGCTAGGCATGGCGTACAGTAGCATTTGCCGCTATTGTTATCTTTAGTCGAGAATTTCAAGGGCTATAACTGCCATAGAAATTACATCTTCGTTATCTCCTCCGCGGCCACAATGAGGTTACCTAGTGCAAAAAAAAAAAACAAAACACCAAAGTTACGGGGCTGCTTACACGATCTAGAACTTACCTTTCGTTGTTGTTGTTGTTGGTGGAGGCGGCGGCGGCCGAGGTGGTGGAGGAGGAGGTCTCGGTCTTGGTGGTGGACGTGGCTTGTGATATTGTCTTCTGGACCAACTGCCTCTTCTTTTCTGAATGGCAGCTGCTATTTTGTCGGCCCTTTTGCCCTCGACTGCAGAGAACTTGTTTTGCCAGTTATCTCTTGCCTGCTTCTCTTCTACTGTAAATGGGCCAGACTTCTTCCTGTTCCTCAGTCTACTCGTGTGTCGGGTGTTAAGACCATTGCCAGCTTTATCGAAGCTGTCAGCTGACCCCACGTCATCTTTTCTTCCTTTATTACTGTGACTGCTCGTTTCACCATGTTGTATAAAATGCTCAGCAGAATTTACCGTGCGCTGATTTGGATTTAAAAGTTGTTCAGTCGTGTCAGATGCTCCGTTAGATTCTACGTTGAATGAATTGCCAACGGTATGATCCTTGTTCACAACTCTGTCAAATGTCCTTGAATCGCCTGACCTGTGACCAGCAGTGTCTCCTATTGCCTGATTTATGCTGGCGAGACTTTCCAGTTCTTGCTGCTCTGCCGAGTCTTTGCTTTGGCTTTTACCATATAAATCATCACGGGCAGAGTTTGTCATTTCATCGTCTACAAATGACTCCGTTTCTTTCTGCCCCTTTTCTGCCCCAGGTTCTAACTCTGTTTCATCTTCAGAGTTGGTTTTCTGATTGCTGCCTTTGTTCGGTTTTAGAGGATCTGCCCTGGCCGTTTTTCTCTGCTGCTGTGCACTGAAATGTTTGACTCCTTGAGGACTAAATTCGCTTTTGGTATCGGGTTCAAAAGGCTTAGATGCTTTTAGATAAAAAGCAACCTTCTTATCTGGTGTTTCTGGATCCTCAAATGTAGCTTTATTACGAGGCAGTTTACTCGTCTGCTTGCTTTTCCTATTTTTTCTGCTGGTTTTCAAAGGGTTCTTCCGAAACAGATTTCCTTTATACAGATCTCCTGTATTTCTCATATAATCCTGTATCAAATTCTGTTTAAGGTCTTCCATTTGATTCCTGGCTTTGGAAAAGTCTACGAGAACTTTAGTCTCGTCGCTGGCTTGATCCAAGTCTTTTTTCTGAAGCTGATACTGTGGGTGTGTTTTTGACCCCGACGTTTTCGTGAAATCTAAATCTTCAGAGCCCTCATCGTCTGAGGGCCCTAGCCTGTTTGCGTATGATCTGAGATCCTCAATGTCCTTCTCTATGTCCTGAAGAGAGATATCGTCAAGAGGGATAGGAATTTCCTTGTCGTGCGCATTTTCGCAAACAGTGGCGAATTATTAATCAGACTAAACAGGATTACGCATAAGGGCCCAAATTTGACGAAGAGTTCAACATCATGAAAAAAAAAAATTCGAATAAAAATTACTGTTGTATATCAGGAGATAAACATTATAGGTCGGAGGGGACTCGTATTAAGTTTAGTCCAGGGGCCTGGGTGATGATTAATCCGTCACTCCTTGCAAATCCACCTCCGTAGTTTCTTAAAAAAAACCAAAAACTATGTATTCAGAAACATACCCTGGCATAGCAACATATAACAGCAACATAAACTAAAAGCTAGGCATGGCGTACAGTAGCATTTGCCGCTATTGTTATCTTTAGTCGAGAATTTCAAGGGCTATAACTGCCATAGAAATTACATCTTCGTTATCTCCTCCGCGGCCACAATGAGGTTACCTAGTGCAAAAAAAAAACAAAACACCAAAGTTACGGGGCTGCTTACACGATCTAGAACTTACCTTTCGTTGTTGTTGTTGTTGGTGGAGGCGGCGGCGGCCGAGGTGGTGGAGGAGGAGGTCTCGGTCTTGGTGGTGGACGTGGCTTGTGATATTGTCTTCTGGACCAACTGCCTCTTCTTTTCTGAATGGCAGCTGCTATTTTGTCGGCCCTTTTGCCCTCGACTGCAGAGAACTTGTTTTGCCAGTTATCTCTTGCCTGCTTCTCTTCTACTGTAAATGGGCCAGACTTCTTCCTGTTCCTCAGTCTACTCGTGTGTCGGGTGTTAAGACCATTGCCAGCTTTATCGAAGCTGTCAGCTGACCCCACGTCATCTTTTCTTCCTTTATTACTGTGACTGCTCGTTTCACCATGTTGTATAAAATGCTCAGCAGAATTTACCGTGCGCTGATTTGGATTTAAAAGTTGTTCAGTCGTGTCAGATGCTCCGTTAGATTCTACGTTGAATGAATTGCCAACGGTATGATCCTTGTTCACAACTCTGTCAAATGTCCTTGAATCGCCTGACCTGTGACCAGCAGTGTCTCCTATTGCCTGATTTATGCTGGCGAGACTTTCCAGTTCTTGCTGCTCTGCCGAGTCTTTGCTTTGGCTTTTACCATATAAATCATCACGGGCAGAGTTTGTCATTTCATCGTCTACAAATGACTCCGTTTCTTTCTGCCCCTTTTCTGCCCCAGGTTCTAACTCTGTTTCATCTTCAGAGTTGGTTTTCTGATTGCTGCCTTTGTTCGGTTTTAGAGGATCTGCCCTGGCCGTTTTTCTCTGCTGCTGTGCACTGAAATGTTTGACTCCTTGAGGACTAAATTCGCTTTTGGTATCGGGTTCAAAAGGCTTAGATGCTTTTAGATAAAAAGCAACCTTCTTATCTGGTGTTTCTGGATCCTCAAATGTAGCTTTATTACGAGGCAGTTTACTCGTCTGCTTGCTTTTCCTATTTTTTCTGCTGGTTTTCAAAGGGTTCTTCCGAAACAGATTTCCTTTATACAGATCTCCTGTATTTCTCATATAATCCTGTATCAAATTCTGTTTAAGGTCTTCCATTTGATTCCTGGCTTTGGAAAAGTCTACGAGAACTTTAGTCTCGTCGCTGGCTTGATCCAAGTCTTTTTTCTGAAGCTGATACTGTGGGTGTGTTTTCGACCCCGACGTTTTCGTGAAATCTAAATCTTCAGAGCCCTCATCGTCTGAGGGCCCTAGCCTGTTTGCGTATGATCTGAGATCCTCAATGTCCTTCTCTATGTCCTGAAGAGAGATATCGTCAAGAGGGATAGGAATTTCCTTGTCGTGCGCACTGTATCTGTTCATAATTATTAACCAATCATCGGAGAATCATCCATATGTCTAAGTAGCCAGTAGATGATTATCGTAACTGGTATACCTTTTGCTAGACTTCAAGTTTAGTGTTAAGGGTCTTTTATAAGTGACGAGATAGTGTAGCATAGTTACATCTTGACTGTAGTCTTTTTTTTTTTCGTGTCACATTCTAATGCTGCCAGGTCCTGCCTTACCCTTTCTGTCAGATTTGAGGGACACAAATCGATATACTTCCCTCTGAGATGAGAGCTTAAAAACTTTCTCTGTGGCTAATTACATGACAGAAAGCATATAAACAATTATATCT
The DNA here is from genome assembly GCA_009760885.1 of Achatina immaculata. Lineage (NCBI taxonomy): Eukaryota > Metazoa > Mollusca > Gastropoda > Stylommatophora > Achatinidae > Lissachatina > Lissachatina immaculata. The sequence goes on from CM019695.1 coordinate 32,201,152, forward strand.
TTTCCCCGAGTGGCACGAACAATGGAAAACTCCCTTTCAGAAAGTTAGTCGGAACCTCTTCAGCGCCTCAGTCTATCGAAATAGCTTGGGAAACTGAATTAATGAAGCGCTGTTTTTCGCTGTCCCCAAAGTACAAACACTCTGGCGTCTTCGTGAAGCATCAGTAAGTTCAGTCATAACCCAAGATCCCAAATAAGCAGAAATGCAGTACATTAAACACAGTCTCCATAACAAAACTAATGGTTTTAGCGCCAATCAGTAACACTTCAATTATGCTATCGAAAACCGCTACAATACTGTGGAAGACGAGGTGTATGAGCTCATAGGTCAGACACAGAACTAAATGGACCATGCCATCTAAAGTAACGATAACCATTGCCAACTCCTTGACCCTGAAAGTAAATTAAGAATAGGTTACTCATATTTCAACACAGTAAAGTAACACAGCACAGTATTGTATAGTAAGACCTACCATAAACAAAGCACTTTTAGACACGAGACAAACGAAAAAATGACAAGAGAACTATATGGGACTTGAGCCACGGACTCCAGTAGAAGTAAAAAGCGCATTAATCAACTTAACCATCTACCAACCCCTCTCCCCAACCCCCAACCCTCCGACCCCTAAAAGCTGTTTGACATGTAAGCCTGGTGACATCGGAAAAGGAAACAGCATTTTTTTCAAGGGTTACCTACCTTGTTCCGCTACTTCACTTTACGAAAGCCTTGTTGTTTCTTATCTACACAATACCTTGCTCCGCTACTTCACTTTACAAAAGCCTTGTTGTTTCTTATCTACACAATACCTTGCTCCGTTACTTCACTTTACAAAAGATTTGTTGTTTCTTATCTACACCATACCTTGCTCCGTTACTTCACGTTACAAAAGATTTGTTGTTTCTTATCTACACAATATTTTTCTCTGATACTTCACTTTACAAAAGCCGTGTTGTTTCTTATCTACACGATATTTTTATCTAATACTTCACTTTACAAAAGCCTTGTTGTTTCTTATCTACACAATATTTTTCTCTGATACTTCACGTTACAAAAGCCTTGTTGTTTCTTATCTACACATTACTTTCCGCTGATACTTCACTTTACAAAAGCCTTGTTTTTTCTTATCTACACAATATTTTTCTCTGATAGTTCACTTTGCGAAAGCCTTGTAGTTTTTCTATTTTTAAAAATTGTAGTTGTTAACTGATATTTCTTTTACAGGAAAAAAAATGAGTACAGAAGAATTAGTGAACAAAACGTTATAAAAACGTAAGATTCCCGTTTCCATGCCATTAAGACATACTGGGGACACGGTGTTAGGCCCGTATTTTCCATGACCTTCGGCACATGAGAGTCTGATGTGGTCAGTATCACGCCTGGATGTATTTACCTTTCCCGATTTCTGTGGTACCCATTTTTAGAGGTTGGGTGCACCTTTGGGTCTTTTTTAGTGTGTCAGTCAGTCATTTTTATGTTCTTTGCGAAACTTTGCCTCTCTAACAACATTCCTGTAGGCCTCTCGGCTGTGAGCAAGATGGCCTGCTGCTGATGCATCCATTTGCAGATTATCAACGATGTCTTGCAGCCATCTTCGACTTGGTCTTCCTCTCTTTCTTTTTCCCATTATGTATCCTTCCAAGATGGTCTTTTCTAGATTATCATGACGTTTAATGTGTCCAAAATATTTAAGTTTTCTCTCTTTAATCCTCTTTACTAGCCAGCCTTCTTCAATATTAAGCTCTTGTAGTATGGATATATTTGTTCTTTTTTGTGTCCATGTTATTTGAAGAACTCTTCTGTAGCATTTACATTCAAAGGCATTTATGTGTTTCTCAGCTGTTTTGTTAAGTGTCCAGGTCTCACAGGCATATGTTGCGATGGGAAAGATGCATGCCCTTAAAAATCTTATTTTTGTAGTTCTGTCTGTTCCTCTCCACAGATTCTTTAGCTATTTTACTTTTTGATAAATGACAGATGTCCTCCTTTTAATTTCCCTCATTATTATCTCCATTATTAGTAATGATTCAAGATATTCAAAATTCTCCACCTCTTCCAATGTTTCCTCATTGATAAAAAGGTCAGCTGCCTTATTTGTTTTGTCAGCTGTCATCAATGTAACTTTCTTCGCATTAATATGCAGATTTTCCTCTTTGCTATTCTTACGAACGGGCATAATTAGTTTTGGTGTGTACCAGAAAAAATCCCCACTGCTGGGATTTGAACCCGATACCACCGGATTATTAAACCAAGCGAAAAAAAAACCGCTAGATTGGCAACAAAATTATTTTCAAAATAACAACTCTTTTCCTTGTCACTGAAGTCTATATATAGGATATTTTGCTGATGCCCATATTTTCCTTAGGTAGACCCAAGGAATGGTCGCCATGGTGGCGTAGTGGTTAGTGCACTCACCTGCTAGCCAGAAGGTCTCTGGTTCGATTTCCTACCGAGGTGGTATTTCTGTGGAACCGACTGGCACTGTGGTCAACTCAGCTCAAGAAATGTAGAATGAGGGTTTCCCTGTGGAAACACTGTAGTCCGCCCACCTCAAGAAATGATAACGAGGGTTTCCATGTGGAAAACACTGTGGTCAACTTAGACCAAGAAATGATAACGAGAGTTTCTCTATATAAAACACTGTGGTCAACCTAGCCGAAGAAATTGTAACGAGGGTTTCCTATGGACTACACTGTGATCAACCTAGCCCAAGAAATGGTAACGAGGGTTTCCCTATGAAAACACTATGGTCAACCTAGCCCAAAAAATGGTAACGAGGGTTTCCCTATGAAAACACTATAGTCAGCCTAGCCCAAGAAATGGTAACGAGGGTTTCCATATGAAAAACACTCTGGTCAACTTAGCCCAAGAAATAATGACGAAGGTTTCTCCATGGAAAACACTATGGTCAACATAGCTCCAGAAATGATAGCGAGGGTTTCCCTATGGAAAACACTGTGGTTAACCGAGCTTAAGAAACAAGTAACAAAGATTCCTAGTGGAAAACAAAAACAGTGAAGACACCTGCTTGGTCTGCCCTACCTTACAATGCATTGCCCCAAAAATATGAACTGACCAACACTTCATGCCTCTATTGCATGCAGATGTCACGGGACATTTTATGTAGACCCGTGGCTACATCCATTTAAAAAAAAATGAGTTAACTGGGGCGCCCCGACCAGAATCGATCTCCTACCATGAGGGACGAGTGCACCATGTACTCCATTACTCAACTGGCCAATTGAAATAACTAATAAGTTAGAAGGCGAAGGGAAGAGTTAACGTATCCAAAAATAGTCCAATGAAAGAGAGAAGTTGTTTTTTAAACTATGAAAATATACATATAAAAAGTGCATTCTTAATACTAATAATAATAGTAATAATAGTAATAGTAATAATAATAATGATAGTAATAATGATAATCCCAGCCCCAGAGAAGATTCAGGTTCAGGTTGAGGGCGGTTTCGGCATCTAAGCAGACCAGAATATCCCATAATTGCTCCGCCGCCTTTGCCAGTGACATCTCCTGGAATGGGCCCGAACTGTCCCACGTCATGTCCATGCACAATAAAAGAAAAGTGATCAGTGCACGATGAACCCGTACACCTCCACAACTGTCCTTAATAGGGAGGCACTCACGGCCAGCTCTAAGCAGCCGTACGGAGCCAACCTTCTAAAGAACACGCGGAATGGATCAGCCATGTTTATTAACCACATTTACGGCGCCAATCTCTGCCAGGGAAGTCCATGCGCCACTGAAAGTCACAGCTTACGATGACGTCCCGAGCACTTAACTCTGTAGCCGGGGCGCCAAAACCGGGCTCCCGACCCACAACAGAACGAAACTGGCGCAGACAAAGAGTAGAGAAAAGCAAACAAAGGCGCAACCATCGGCGATCACATTCGCCCTTCTGCCATGCTGGATCCGGAAGTTGATAACGTAAAACAATAACACAAAATGAAGTGAGATGTCAGGCCATAGACATGATTAACGTGAACACATTATTTAGACATCGGAATAAAATATGCACAAAAAAAAGAAGAAGAAAATATCTCTCGTATTTGGTTAATTTGTACTGTTGAATATATGAATAATAAGTGAAACGTATAAGTTTTGTTATATTTTGGTCACTTGATGAGAAGAAATGATCAGAGAATCCCAAAACAAGTTATCAATTGGAGCACAACAGGGCGAAGAAAAAGAGGCAGACCACGTGAAACTCTGAAGAGGTCATTGTTAAGAGAGGACAAATTAACAGGCATAAAATCCCTTGATGAGGTTGAAAGACTCGCCGAAGACAGGAAAAGTTGGCGAACTACTTTGCGAGCTCTATGTGACGTTCAACGGCACGGGAAGGATATAAGATATAAGAAGATAAGTTTTGTTGTTTTAAATTCTGTTCATGGTTGTTATGTGTATAGAAACATTATATTAAATGAAATTGAACGCCTGTAGTACACAGCAATCTGTAGAGTACAGTATTCATTAAAGCAGTCATACATTGGATACACGCCCACAGCAGCTTGAAATGGAAGACAGACTGGCAAAAGAAGGAAAAATGCTAGATCAAAAGAAGCTCAAAATATGAAGAAAGACTCCCTCTCATCATCATCATCATCATCATCATTATCATCATCATCATCATCATCATCATCATCATCATTACGTGCCGTGTCGACTGGCGTTGGCTATTATGCTTCTCCACAGTACCGATCCTGCATGCAGTTCGTCATCCATATATATATATATATATTATATATATATACATGTGTACGTAAGTGACAGCATATGTTTATGTGTATACATACGCATGTGTGCATATATGTATGTGTGTATGTGTTTGTATATATGTGGTATGTACTTGTATTTCTAAATGCTACAGAAGAGTTCTTCAAATATCACGGACACAGAAAAGAACCAATATATCCATACTAAAAGAACTTAATATTGAAGAAGGCTGGCTAGTAAAGATGATTAAAGAGAGAAAACTTTAATATTTTTGACACATTAAACGTCATGATAATCTAGAGAAGACCGTCTTGGAAGGGTACATAATGGGGAAAAAGGATGACCAAGGCGAAGATGGCTGCAAGACATCGTTGATGATCTGCAAATGGATGCATCAGCAGCAGGCCATCCTGCTCACAACCGAGAGGCTTACAGGAGAGCTGTTAGGGAGACAAAGTTCTACAAGGGACGTGCAAATGAATGAATGACTTACATTTTTGTGTGAATATATGTATCTGCATGTATTTCCGTATAAATAAAGTCTAAACTAATTTAATCAATTTAGTTTTCTTTGCATTTAGATAGAGGTTCTGCTCTTCGCTGTTCTTACGGACTGACATAATTAGTTTTTCCACTCCTTTTTGTATTGTAGAAAGTAATACTGTGTCATCAGCATATCTAATATCTGGTATTTCATAACCTCCAATTATTATGGCATCGTAATATTCTTTGTCTACATCTTCTCTAACATTCCTCATTATATTTTCAGTATACAAGTTAAATAAGTAAGGTGACAATATGCACCCCTGACGGACCCCTTGTTTTATGTCAAACCAAGTTGTTGTTTCACCATTTATTCTTACTGCTGCTTGTTGGTCTAGATACAGCAGTGATGTTAATTGTGTCAAATGTGTTGGAAATCCCATTTTTTCCATTATTTCCCACAGTTTCTGGTGTTGTACACAATCAAATGCCTTTGAGTAGTCTATAAAGGATACATATAGATTCACATTAAACTCTCTGTATTTCTCTATTATTAATCTTAGTTTATGATCTCTTGATCCTCTTCCTTGTCTGAAACCAGCTTGGACCGTATTGACGTCTTCTTCTATTTTTTTTTCGAAATCTACCCATTATGATTTTTAACAGAATTTTACTGGCATGACTAATCAGGGCAACAGTTTGTGCATAATTTCAGGTTACCCTTTTTTGGCAGTGGTATGAATACAGTTCTTTTCCATTCTTTTGGCCAAATACCTGAATGCCGTATCTTTTTACACAGTGGATGATAGATTGTTGCACACTCCTTTCCTCCTGCTTTAATAAGTTCAGCTGTTATCTCATCACATCCTGGTGATTTACCATTTTTCAGATTCTTTATTGCCCATAAAACTTCTTCTATTGTCGGTTCTGGTTCTTTCTCTTCCAATAATAATTCACACTGTTGATTTCTGCTTCAACAATCGGGTGTTTCATACATTCCTTTTCTTTTGCAATATTCCTTCAATCTTTCTAGAATTTCTTCTGTCTCTGATGACAACTGACAAAACAAACAAGGCAGCTGAAATATGTATCAATGAGGAAAAACTGGAAGAAGTAGAGAGTTTTGAATAATAATGGAGATACAATGAGGAAAATTAAAAGGAGGGCATCTATCGCTCTTCAGAAAGTAAAATAAATAAAGAATCTGTGGAGAGAAGCAGACAGAACCACAAAAATAAGATTTTTAAGGTCATGCATCTTTCCCATCGCAACATATGCCTGTGAGACCTGGACACTTAACAAAACAGCTGATAAACACATAAATGCCTTTGAATGTAAATGCTATAGAAGAGTTCTCCAAATATCGTGGACACAAAAAAGAACAAATATATCTATACTACAAGAGCTTAATATTGAAGAAGGCTGGCTAGTAAAGATGATTAAAGAGAGAAAACTTTAATATTTTGGACACATTAAACGTCATGATAATTTAGACTAGACCGTATTGGAAAGATACATAATGGGAAAAAGAAAAAGAGGAAGACCAAAACGAAGATGGCTGCAAGACATCGTTGACGATCTGCAAAAGGATGCAGCAGCCGCAGGCCATCTTGCTCACAACCGAGAGGCCTACAGGAGTTCTGTTTGGGATGCAAAATTCCGCAAGGGACATGCAAATGAATGAATGAAGGAAGACTGATTTAAAGTATGGCTTGATTGTTGTATTTTTAAATACTGCTATTCTATAATTTGTTAATTGTGTCAAATGTGTTGGAAATCCCATTTTTTCCATTATTTCCCACAGTTTCTGGTGTTGTACACAATCAAATGCCTTTGAGTAGTCTATAAAGGATACATATAGATTCACATTAAACTCTCTGTATTTCTCTATTATTAATCTTAGTTTATGATCTCTTGATCCTCTTCCTTGTCTGAAACCAGCTTGGACCGTATTGACGTCTTCTTCTATTTTTTTTTCGAAATCTACCCATTATGATTTTTAACAGAATTTTACTGGCATGACTAATCAGGGCAACAGTTTGTGCATAATTTCAGGTTACCCTTTTTTGGCAGTGGTATGAATACAGTTCTTTTCCATTCTTTTGGCCAAATACCTGAATGCCGTATCTTTTTACACAGTGGATGATAGATTGTTGCACACTCCTTTCCTCCTGCTTTAATAAGTTCAGCTGTTATCTCATCACATCCTGGTGATTTACCATTTTTCAGATTCTTTATTGCCCATAAAACTTCTTCTATTGTCGGTTCTGGTTCTTTCTCTTCCAATAATAATTCACACTGTTGATTTCTGCTTCAACAATCGGGTGTTTCATACATTCCTTTTCTTTTGCAATATTCCTTCAATCTTTCTAGAATTTCTTCTGTCTCTGATGACAACTGACAAAACAAACAAGGCAGCTGAAATATGTATCAATGAGGAAAAACTGGAAGAAGTAGAGAGTTTTGAATAATAATGGAGATACAATGAGGAAAATTAAAAGGAGGGCATCTATCGCTCTTCAGAAAGTAAAATAAATAAAGAATCTGTGGAGAGAAGCAGACAGAACCACAAAAATAAGATTTTTAAGGTCATGCATCTTTCCCATCGCAACATATGCCTGTGAGACCTGGACACTTAACAAAACAGCTGATAAACACATAAATGCCTTTGAATGTAAATGCTATAGAAGAGTTCTCCAAATATCGTGGACACAAAAAAGAACAAATATATCTATACTACAAGAGCTTAATATTGAAGAAGGCTGGCTAGTAAAGATGATTAAAGAGAGAAAACTTTAATATTTTGGACACATTAAACGTCATGATAATTTAGACTAGACCGTATTGGAAAGATACATAATGGGAAAAAGAAAAAGAGGAAGACCAAAACGAAGATGGCTGCAAGACATCGTTGACGATCTGCAAATGGATGCAGCAGCCGCAGGCCATCTTGCTCACAACCGAGAGGCCTACAGGAGTTCTGTTTGGGAGGCAAAATTCCGCAAGGGACATGCAAATGAATGAATGAAGGAAGACTGATTTAAAGTATGGCTTGATTGTTGTATTTTTAAATACTGCTATTCTATAATTTTTTTATTTTATAACAAATGTGGGAATGTAATTAAGTTTATGTCATTTCTTTACAGAAATCAGAGTGTGGAGTGCATTGATAGTTTGTTATTTATTTATATATTCATTTAATTGTTTCGTCATGATTATGATGCTCATTAACAGATGCTGAATGACTGTGACAGTGAAAGCTGTATGATGAAGGGCAGAATGTTAGACGGGCCTGCGTGCCCAGTTCTTAACCCTTTGGAAATAAAGTCTTTTCGTTCGTTCAGCTCAGTTGGTGACCTTCTCTTACACCATCTCATCAAACTGTCCAGTATCAATCTCTCGGTCTTCCCCTGACTTTTCTTCCCTGTATTTTTCCTGTTGTTACAACATTTTCAGTGCCCCCTCTTCTCATTGCATGTCTCATGAAAGTACATTTTCTCTCTTTTTTTTGTTTTTTGTTTTTGACAAGATTTTTTTGTCTCTACATTTCTTCTCCTATATTTTTCATTAGTTTCTTTGCCGTCCAAGGAATTCGTAACATTCTTCTAATAAAACAAACTTCTATTGCCTCCACTGATCTTTGTGCGGATATGGCTATTTGTACATGATTCACTTCCATGTAATAAGATGTTCAATATTTTAGGACTCCTTTTCTAACATTAAGGATGTGTTGCATAATATGTTTCCCATTCTCTGAAATGCAGTCTCCTTGGTCCATTATGCTTCTAATTTAAGAAAAGACTAAATGTCATATATATATATATATATATATATATATATATATATACACACACACACACACAAACAGATAAAACAAGTGAAAACCAGAGACAAACTAGTTCTACGGCCATTGGTGAAAACCAGAGATAAATTAGTTCTACGGCCATTGCTGAAAACCAGAGATAAATTAGCTCTACGGCCATTGCTGAAAACCAGAGACAAACTAGCTCTACGGCCATTGCTGAAAACCAGAGACAAACTAGCTCTACTGCCACTGCTGAAAACCAGAGACAAATTAGCTCTACGGCCATTGCTGAAAACCAGAGACAAACTAGCTCTACTGCCATTGCTGAAAACCAGAGACAAATTAGCTCTACGGCCATTGCTGAAAACAAGAGATAAACTAGTTCTACGACCACTGGTGAAAACCAGAGACAAATTAGCTCTACGGTCATTGCTGAAAACAAGAGACAAACTGCCACATTTATGAGAGAGCTTGGTGCCCATGTCTGAGCAGACAGCGAAGAAGTAGAAGGGTAGAATGTCAAGAAACAGCTGAATACCCAAATTCTTCACCTTTGAGAATAAAGCTCAGACATTTGTCTGTGATTAGTTAAAGTTTGTGTCTTAGGTTAAGAAGGTAAAGATAGAGGAAGGAATGTATCTGAAACCTTCTGGAGTGCTCTTTTGTCAACATATCTGTCCTCAGATCCGACCACTTGAAGGCTTTGACAATGTACCTGGGTAATCATGGAAGTAGTTGGTCCACAACATCGACTAAGTCCGCACATGTCCAAAACATCTGAGCCTAGAACACCGTCGATACAGAAGCGACTGCTTGGTTGTGCTTTCTTTTTTTCCCCTTCCGAGCTTGTCAGAAACAAATCTCCGACTGCCAAGACTCAGATAACGTACAACAGCTTAGCAATAGCAATCCAGGTTTTACTAAACAGCGTTTTCACAATGGCGGACACGCGTACTGAACAAGCAGCAAAGTCTATGACGCGTTTTGCGGTCAGTTCCAGTGCTATTCAGTTCCAAGTCTACTTTCAGACCCAAGGACAACATCTGTGTTATAAGAGAAGCTGGTCGAAGGAAGGGGCATCACTGACAACTGTGAGTCGGCGTCGTTCTTAAGAATGAAGGAGCTTGGGGTGGGGTAGGGAAAGGGGACGCGAAAATAAACGTTTCATCAAGAGCTCCAGACAGACGGTCAAACAAAGAAGGATGGGCGCAGTTACTGTAAGATGAAGGAGATAATGAAGAGGAGATCGGAGCACCTTTCGAAGTGGTCGGAGTGCATGGATTCCTTCCTAACTAAATTTGTACTAGTTAGTTAGTTAGTTTGTTTGTTTATTAGTTAGTCACTCAATCAGTCATTTGCATATCCCGTTCGGAACTTTGCCTCCATAACAGCTCTCCTATAGTACCCTCGGTTGTAAACAAGGTGCCCTGCTGCTGATGTATTTGCAGATCGTCAACGATGTCTTGCAACCATCTTCACCTTGGTCTTCTTCTCTTTCTTTTCCCCATTATATACCCTTCCAAGTTGGTCTTCTCTAGATTATCATGACATTTAATGTGTCCAAAATATTCAAGTTAGTTAATTAAATAGGCTGACTGACTGACTAAGTCTTGCTGGAAATGAAGTGAATGTACATTAGTTACATAATGGCAGAGTGTTATTACTTTGTGACTAATTTCATAATGCACTATGGAAAATCCTAAGATGGCATGGCCTTCCCCATAAGATAGTGAATATAATAAAAGCCCTATACGAGGGTTTTCAGTGCAATGTGATATGTGGAGAACACATCTCCAGCAGCTTTAAGGTACAAATAGTGCTGGAGGACCTTGACTTTGCGGACGACATCTGTCTACTATCAAGCAGCCACAAAGATATGCATGATAAAATAAACAAGCTAACTCAGAATGCAAACAACTTAGAACTAAAGATCAACGTAGGAAAGACAAAGTTAATGAAGGAAAATGTGAACAACAGAAATGTGGTCATAGTTGATCGCAAGTTAGTGGAGGAAGTCAACGAATTTATATACCTTGGCTGTAGATTAGTAGAAAATAGAGACAGCACAGAGGACATCACCAGCAGACTTACTAGAGCAAACCAGGCTTTTACAATGCTGCAGTGTATATGGAAATCTAAAAAGCTAAGCGTGAAGACAAAAATCAGGATATTTAAGAGTAATGTTCTAAGTGTACTACTCTATGGAAGTGAATGCTGGAAAATCACCAAAACCATAGAAAACAAGTTGAATTCTTTCCAGACTAAATGTTTACGAAGAATTAGAAAAACATTTTGGCCAAACACCATAAGAAATAACATCTTGTTGGCAGAAATGCAGATGAATCCACTGACCGCAATTATTGAGGAAAGACGCTGGCGATGGTTGGGACATGTGCTCTGAATGACTGACAACTCACTACCAAAAATAGCACTAAGATGGACACCACAGGGGAACAGAAGTAAGGCTAGTCCAAAAGAGACATGGAGAAGAACAGTAGAAAGGATGTTGAGCAATATAGGACTCACCTGGGCAAGAGCAGAAAAAAAGGCAAAGAACAGGCATTTATGGAAGACCCTTGGGGAAGTACAATGTGCCCTGAGCACTTAAGTTTCAGATAGATAGATAGATAGATAGATAGATAGATAGATAGATAGATAGATAGATAGATAGATAGATAGATAGATAGAGAAAGAGAGATATCTATCAAAAGTGCACTACGTCTGCCCTACAATATGGGCAATAAAGAATCTGAAAAATGGTAAATTACCAAGATGTGATGACATAACACCTGAACTTTATTAAAACAGGAGGAAAAGAATATGCAACAATGTAAAAATGCACTATGTAAAAAGATATGGCATTCAGGTATTTGGCCAAAAGAACGGAAAACAACTATATTCATACCACTGCCAGGAAAAGGGTAACTTGAAATTATGCACAAACTACAGAACCATTGGCCTGATTAGTTATGCCAGTAAAATTCTATTAAAAATACAATGGGTAGACCTCGTAAGAAAATAGAACGAGAAGTCGATATATTCCAAGCTGGCTTTAGACAAGGAAGAGGATCAAGAGATCATATATTCAATATAAATTAATAATAGAGAAGTGCAAAGAGTTCATTGCGAATCTATATTTATCTTTTATAGACTATTCAAAGGCATTTGACTGTGTAAAACACCAGAAACGTTGGGAAATATTGGAAAAAATGGTATTTCCAACACACGTCATGAGAATTTAGAGAAGACCGTCTTGGAAGGGTACATAATGAGATAAAGAAAGAGAGGAATACTAAGGCGAAGATGGCTGTAAGACGTTGATAATCTGCAAATTGATGCACCAGCAGCAGGGCATCTTGCTTACAACCAAGAGGCCTACAAGAGAGCTGTAATGGAGGCAAAGTTCTGCAAGGCACATGCAAATGACTGATTGACTGCCCTACAAACACTTTCAAAAACACCAGATACATGCACTATTTGTAAGACTGTGATGATTAATGTATTTTCCTCAGTCTATTAAACAATTAAAGGATTATCATTTCTACAGTCTGAACAAATTCGTGTACGCCCCTGTTTACTTGTTTTAAAGAAGATCTCAGTTCAGTGGGAAAACATCTCCAGTGGTCTTATAAAAACGGGTGAATGGCTGTAAAGGTTTATCCATTAAAAAAAACCTGGTACTGGGTGATCTCCCATGTGACCGCGAGTTAAATGCTCCTGATTGCCGTTATCACAGCAAAGGATTGAAGAAGTGTTTGCTCGGGTGTTTTATGAAGTGAGAGTTTCGTTTTAAGAATGTAGATTGTGAATTCTTGTAAGTGATGTATTGTATTCATTAGTGTTTTTTTTTCCTTTAGTTCTGTTTTTTCACCTGCCAAATACTATCTTATGATAGCCTGCATTCCTAGGTGATTTCGACGAATCAGAGGATGTGTTTCTGATTTCTGTGATTTTGTTTTTACATTTTATGCATCTGTGATTATAATTATTTTTAACATTGACTTCATCTATTTCCCATGTATTCATTGCATTGACTTGGTAAACTTACATGATTTTATTAATTAAATACAACAGAAACGAACACATTTGTATAGAAAATGCCACAGAACTGATTTTATTTCATAATAATACATCTGTATGTATCAAACTGCAAATCAAAGTTTCAAAGAAATAAAAAAACAGACAAGACAAATTAATAAAAGTATGATACACAAAAAGTAATTCAGGGTAAACACATGAAAACATGTTGATTTCAGTTATCTAATAAAATCAGTTTCAGAATTTAATATTTCACAAATCTCTGAGACAGAGTATATCAAATGAGATAACACAAGAACGTTTTTTTTAAATTGCTTAAATTAAAAAAATATATAAGTAATATTTTACTTTAAATATAAAAATAAAATAAATAAATAAGATGCACTTAAGTTTTCACACAAAAAAAAATCAATATCACTCACATTTTCGAAAACGTTAACCTCAGCACCTCTGAAAACTTCACTGAAATGTCCATGTGTCAAAAAATTAATTCATCTCAGAATAATGAAATTCACTTTAGTTTCTGACTAATGAAACTCACTTCACTACTTTTCCTAGAGAATTAAATTCACTTTATTTGGATGTAGGATAAACATAATTGTCAGGAAGACTCAATGTCATAAACTCAGCAACGCAATGTCACATTGTTAGTCTCTGATTCTTTAAGAAATTCATGACAAAACTCTAGCACAGTCAGTGACTAATCCATGACAGTAAATGTAAACTGACCGTCATTTCACAATAGCCAGTACAGCTAGAGTTGGAACGTAAGACTCTTCCCCATGCAGTCTCGACACTCACAACTCACGAGGCGACGACCAAAAGGCCAGTTGTACAGTAAAGGATATGGATTAGGAAGACGTTCGTACTCCACAGGATCAAAGCACAGAGGTATATCCTTCCAGTGGTGAACTGGTAGACGGGCTATTGGCCGCTGAAACAAGAGACATTGTTGAATAGGTCGGGGAAGGTTTGTCTGGCGAACTCTGACCTCTCGGCCTGGTCCATGCCCAACAGCCGAGGACACAGCAATGAGAGCTAGCTTGACCAAAGGCATTGGGTTACGAGAAAATTTCTGGATCAAAGTTCTGGTGCGTCTATTGTCGATTCTGTCTACGAAAGTTTTGCTTCTCACAAGTCTCAGATCCTCATTGTTCATGAAACAGTTTGCAATAAGATATTTCTCGACATTTCCGGGGATGTCATTCAACAAGACATGCGTCAGTGGTGATCGAGCTGGATTGTTTCCATGAGATGGAAGGAGGAGTTTATGCCTGGTATAAAAGTCTGTAACACCGTTGCTTACGAAGAATTGAACAAAATAAGGGGAGCTGATGATTCTTTCTAAGTAACTGTTCGGCAAATTTTGATATATCAACGGCCGAAACTCTTCACTGAGCTGGGGGTTTGCTCCTTGCTCCAAAAGAGTGACCACACAATGATGAGACATTGCTGGAGAAACACATTCAAGAGCATGAACAATGGCTGTTCGTCTTCTTTTGTCTGTTTGATCAATATCAGCCCCACAGAAACTCAGACACTCGATGAGTTCAGTGTTACCACGCCTGGCAGCAAACATCAGAGCTGTCATTCCGTCTTCGTCCTGGGCGTTTATAGCTGCACCACTACTTATTAATACTCTTGATATTTCATAAATATCCTGTTGGCGATCCTCATAATCACAGGCTGACATAGCTGCGTACATTAAAGCTGTTCTCCCAGTAAAGTCTGCCTTGTTCACATCAGCTCCTGCTCTCACAAGAAGATCTGCCCAGGACACGTTGTAGTTAGAGCATGCAGAAATCAGCGCGGTGTGTCCCTTATAATCCTGCACATCAAGATCCTTGCTGGAGGAAATCAGTTGAAGGGCTGTACTGTCTTCTTCCTCATCATCCTCATTGTCACTAAGTTCTCTGTCAGAATAGTTGACTGTATTTTCATAAGCAGCTAACATTAGAGCGGTTTGACCGTCACGGTCAGTCAAGTCACAATCAGCGCCGGCAGCAATTAATTGCCGAACACATCTGGGACTGAAAGTTTCGGCAACAGCAAACATCAACGCTGTCTTGCCATTGTTGCTTTGAGCATTCACATCAGCGCCTGCATCAATCAGAATCTCCACCAGCCTTTCAAAGTCACTTTCCTCTGATGTCTGTGAAGGCGCCAGAGCGTGAAGTAGGGCTGTTTTCCCTTCATTGTCTTTCCAGTGAACATTGCTGCCAGACTGAATTAAGACGTCCATGCTTTCTTCGTGTTTATGTATAGCGGCCCATAATAGTGCAGTTTTCCCTTCAGAATCAGTTCTATCAATCTCAGCGCCTGATCTGGTTAAATGTGTCAGACAAATCATTGAATTCACCTTTGCCGCTGATATCAACGCTGTCGTTCCATCTTCTGAAACGTGGTTCAAGGAAATTCCAGCACGAATCAGGATCATGGCGCTGTCTTCCTGTTCTTGTAAAAGAGCTGAGATGAGTGCGTTCCTGCCTCTTCTATCTGTAGCATTAACCAAAGCTCCTTTACAGATTAAAGCACTCAAGCAGGTTACGTGGCCATGTTCGGCAGCGATCATCACTGGTGTGGTTCCTGCTCTATTAGCCAGGTTTATATTAGCTCTGCTCTGGATCAGGGCATTCACACAGTCCAAACATCCACTGCGACAACTGTGCATCAAAGCGGTTTCACCATCATTGTCTGCCGTATCCACACATTCTTCTTCGTGCAAAAGTGCCTGAAGGCAGCCATTTTGCTTAGAAATAGCAGCAGACATAAGTGCTGTCCTTCCTTGGTTATTCTTTCGATATCTGTCAGCGCCAGCTTTTAATAGCAGATTAAGGCAATGTACTTGTCCAAGTGAGGCTGCCATCATGAGAGCTGTGTTTCCTTCATGATCTGCGTGATTGATTTCTGCACCAGCTTCCAGAAGCGCTATAAGAAAAGTCTCATTACTTTGTGATAAAGCATACATCAGTGCTGTTTGTCCTTTATTGTCAGTGACATTGACGTTGTCGCATATTTCTGTTAAGACAAACAAACAATCCAGACAGCTGTGTCTGCAAGCAATCATCAGCGCTGTTTGTCCGGTCTCGTTCTGAAGGTTAATGTCCGCTCCATGTTTAACTAACTCTCGTAGACAACAGCATTTGTTTTGTCTTGCTGCAATCATCAAAGCAGTTTCTTTATTGTTGTTGGCCCAGTTTATAAATGCCCCAGCTTTCAACAATAAAGCGATGATGTCTGGACTTCCAGCATTCACAGCCATCATCAGAGGATTACAAGTCGTTCTTCCCAGTCTACGGAAACCACCAGTGCCAAGAACAATTTCTCTCTCACCAACGACATTGACATCAGCCCCAGCTAAAACCAGTTTCTCCACACAGTAAACACTGCTTCCTAGACATGCGTGCATCAACGGTGTCAGAGAGTACATATCTCTAGCGTTAACATCTGCGCCTGCCTCCAACAATAATTGAAAGCAAATCTCATTGCCTCTTTTTGCTGCTTTCATCAAAGCTGTTTCCTTATTTGAGCAAGAAAGATTCACGTTAGCACCTGATGCTAGCAAATGCTTCAGGCACTCACGGGTATCGAGTTCTGAAGCCATCATTAAGGCAGTCATACCAGTGCTATTCCCTGCATTAACATATGGTGAGAAACGAAGAAGGGCCTCTGTACACTTGTCATGTCCACCAAGGACTGCCAGCATAAGTGGAGATTCTCCATCTATGTTTTTCCAGTTGACATTAGCTGAACTTCTGACCAGAACTTCCACACATTCTACATGTCCTCCGCTGGCTGCTAGAGTCAGCGCCGTTTCGCCATCATAACTGACAATATTAACGTCAGCAGAAGCTCTCAGCAAGATCTGTAAGCATTGAAGATTACCGGTTTCTGATGCAATCATTAGCGATGTGTATTCGCAGTCGTTTCTGATGTCTGGATCAACACCAGCATCAAGGACACATTGAAGAAGTTGTACATGTCCATCCATGACACTGGTCATTAGAATGTTCACTTCATATTCAGGGTTGCCAACAAGAGTAGCACCAGCATCTGTCAGCTTTCTTGAACAATCAAAATGACCGTGAGCTAGTGCCAAGATCAAAGCCGTATTGCCATTGTCACTCATAGAGTTTACATTTGCTCCACTGTTTAACAGCATCTGCACAATGACTGCATCCCCAGATCGTGCTGCAAACATGAGTGCTGTCATGCCTTCAATATTAGCTAAGTCGACCTCAGCGCCAGCGTCAATCAAGTATCGAACACAGTCAGGTCTGCCTTCTAAAGTTGCAAACATAAGGGAAGTGGTCCCATATGAATCAATACAATTCACGTTGCCACAACTTTCTACAAGAACGTGAAGACATTCTAAATGTCCAGACATTGCAGCGAACATAATCGCGGTCATTCCCCTAGAGGTTCTCACATCTATTGAAGCACCACAGTTTATCAGACTTCTCACACATTCAGTTCTTCCAAGAAAACATGCTAGCATCAAAGCTGTGCTCCCATCATTGTTAACAACGTCCAGCTGAGCACCAGCCTCGGCTAAAGCTTGTAGAATGTGCACATGGTCACGCTCTGTACACATCATCAGCGCTGTGAATCCACGAACATCTCTCGCGTTTAATGAGACGTTGCTTTGAATAAGAACTCTAACACAGTCCACATGATTCTGATATGCAGCAATGATCAGAGATGTGAGTCCCATATTGTTTGCCAGATTCACGTCGGCGCCAGATTTCACGAGGTCTTGAACACACTGGGAGTTTCCGACCATGCAAGCAAATGAAAGGGCAGAATTTCCGGAGTTGTTACAGAGGTTGACGTCACAACCAGCATGTAACAATCTTCTCACAGATTCTGCTGCTCCAGACCGTACACAGAGCATTAACCCTGTGTCTCCGTTTTTATCCTTCTTATTAATGTCGGCTCCAGCAGCAATCAAACTTTCTACAGCCTCCATCTGATTGCCTTCAGCAGCTAACATCAGCGCAGTATAGCCCAAATAGTTCTGGGAGTTAATGTCCATACCAGTTTCAGATAGGAAAGAAGCGACAGCTTCTTCATCAGACTCCACCACAATGGGCTGTGCAATGCATCTTTAACAGACTCCACCACCAGGGGATCTACGGCGATCCTTGCACAGATAGTCAGGTTAGTCCTGCATGGGGCGGGTATCACAGGAGAGGTGGGACAGGGTCTTGGTCAACTATGGTTAGCCATCCTTGAGGCTGACGTGTCAGCTAAAAGTCGCTAATTGTCAAATCGGACAGCGTCTTTGGCCGTCCCCCTCCCCCTCTCCCCATATACTAAAAAACCTGTTATCAGGCAGTTCCACAGTATTAAAAACTATAGTGAGGTTAATGGGCGCTGGACAAAAGTTAAAATAAAGTATTATCTTACTTTTGACCAGACATGAATTATAAATATCTTTCAGACGTTGGGAACAGACATGTAAGTCTGTTATAAAGAAGATGTTATGCAATACGTGTAATACAGAGACAAAGTTACGAGGGGTGATTGATAAGTTCTCGGCATAAGGTATAAATACTTGAAACACACAGTTGATATTAGGTGCATTTGTAGATCAGGTTAATGTAAGATTAAACACCAAGTTTCAAGAAATTAACTGCAACCAATATTTTTACAGGCTACTGAAGTGGTAAGGGGTGGCATAAGCAGTGAAAATGAATAAAATTTCTTATCTAGCAGTCATTCGCTACTTCTGCCATCCGGGGCTTATCATTTATGGAGATCCATGAGGATATGGTGGAGATTCTAGGGGAGAGTGCCCCTTCCTACGGCACAGGAAAGAAATGAGCAGATCAATTCAAACATGGAAGGGAGAGTCTGAAAGATGATCCCCGTTCAGGAAGACCGAGAACGATAACCACCGATGAAACCACCGGCAGAATCCATGACATGATAATGGAGGATCGACGACTTACTGAGCCGATCTGTCGCACATTGAGCACATTTGGGATGTCCTAGGCAGACGGGTTTCGACAAATCATCCTCCACCAGTTGATGTCACTCAGCTGACCCTTTTCCTTCAACAAGAGTGTCAGGCCATTTCACAGAATATTCTAACAACCCTGGTTAACTCGATGAGACAACGGTGCATCGAATGTCTGGCAGCGAACGGTGGCCACACGCGATACTGACATGTTTGTTGTTTGAAGATCACTCTGTGAATTTTTGAACGAGGGGTATGTGATTTCGCCAGCTTGCTGTATGTGTATTTCTATTCCAATTTGCAAATGAAATGATTGAATTTGTTCAGTTTTAAATGCTGTTTTCTTTGTTACTAATGGCTTGTTTGTCAGTCAGTTGATTTTGTTTTTGTAAGAATTGAAAAAAACCGGCCCTTAACCTTTGTCCAATAGTATATATTGAAACCACACAAGAACATTTCCTAACAGACAGAAAGATGGCAGAAATTAGCTTGGACAGAAGCCCGAAACAAAGAGATCATTTTAATCAATAGAGATATAACCAAATTTGATGGTAGGACATGAAGTAACGAAAACGTTTTTACCTAAGTAATGACTACAAGCGTGCCTTGTTCAGTAGACATTCTTCTTCTTCTTATTATTATTGTATTATTTAACAGTATTTACTTAATGCCATGTAAATGCCGTGCCGGACAGAGTTGGGGATCATACTTTTCCATCTTGTGCGGTCCTTGGGGTGTTTTCTAACAATTCATTTGCTTCTATTTTTTCCATGCCTATTAGTCAGTCCACTGATATATTCTTCTTTAGGCCTTCCTCTCTTCCTCTTTCCCTTGAATTTTTCGGTCAGTTCTCCCAATTCTGTTTTCTCGTGTAATGTCCAAGAAACTTTGATTGTCTTTCTATTATAGTTTTACATACTTCAATTTGTTACTTACAATTGTAACTATTTTAATTTGTTACTTACAATTGTAACTACTTTAATTTGTTACTTACAATTTTAACTACTTTAATTTGTTACTTAAATTTTTAACTAATTTAATTTGTTCTGAAACTTCTTTGAGGGCCTACTAGTTTGTTTATTCTCTCTGTCCAGAGTATTTACTGCATCTTCCTTCAAAATTATGTCTTCCTTGTTTCTAACTTCTTTGTTTTTGCTAACTGTCCAAATTTCACACTCATATAGCAATACTGATTCTATACTGCACGGCGATACTCTTTATCTCATTTTTAGTGACATCTTATTTATTATTACCTTATTCATGTCATAAAAAGCTGCTTTTGTCTTACCTATTTTGTGATTTTATTTCATCAGCTCACTTGCCATCAGCTGTTAATGTTGCTTCGACGTAACTGAATTTATTAACTTGTGGTAGTGTCTTCCTGTTGGAAGGACTGTGGTATGTATATTATTTTTGATACTACCGCTCCTTCGTGTCAGCTAAAAGTCGCTAATTGTCAAATCGGACAGCGTCTTTGGCCGTCCCCCTCCCCCTCTCCCCATATACTAAAAAACCTGTTATCAGGCAGTTCCACAGTATTAAAAACCACAGTGAGGTTAATGGGCGCTGGACAAAAGTTAAAATAAAGTATTATCTTACTTTTGACCAGACATGAATTATAAATATCTTTCAGACGTTGGGAACAGACATGTAAGTCTGTTATAAAGAAGATGTTATGCAATACGTGTAATACAGAGACAAAGTTACGAGGGGTGATTGATAAGTTCTCGGCATAAGGTATAAATACTTGAAACACACAGTTGATATTAGGTGCATTTGTAGATCAGGTTAATGTAAGATTAAACACCAAGTTTCAAGAAATTAACTGCAACCAATATTTTTACAGGCTACTGAAGTGGTAAGGGGTGGCATAAGCAGTGAAAATGAATAAAATTTCTTATCTAGCAGTCATTCGCTACTTCTGCCATCCGGGGCTTATCATTTATGGAGATCCATGAGGATATGGTGGAGATTCTAGGGGAGAGTGCCCCTTCCTACGGCACAGGAAAGAAATGAGCAGATCAATTCAAACATGGAAGGGAGAGTCTGAAAGATGATCCCCGTTCAGGAAGACCGAGAACGATAACCACCGATGAAACCACCGGCAGAATCCATGACATGATAATGGAGGATCGACGACTTACTGAGCCGATCTGTCGCACATTGAGCACATTTGGGATGTCCTAGGCAGACGGGTTTCGACAAATCATCCTCCACCAGTTGATGTCACTCAGCTGACCCTTTTCCTTCAACAAGAGTGTCAGGCCATTTCACAGAATATTCTAACAACCCTGGTTAACTCGATGAGACAACGGTGCATCGAATGTCTGGCAGCGAACGGTGGCCACACGCGATACTGACATGTTTGTTGTTTGAAGATCACTCTGTGAATTTTTGAACGAGGGGTATGTGATTTCGCCAGCTTGCTGTATGTGTATTTCTATTCCAATTTGCAAATGAAATGATTGAATTTGTTCAGTTTTAAATGCTGTTTTCTTTGTTACTAATGGCTTGTTTGTCAGTCAGTTGATTTTGTTTTTGTAAGAATTGAAAAAAACCGGCCCTTAACCTTTGTCCAATAGTATATATTGAAACCACACAAGAACATTTCCTAACAGACAGAAAGATGGCAGAAATTAGCTTGGACAGAAGCCCGAAACAAAGAGATCATTTTAATCAATAGAGATATAACCAAATTTGATGGTAGGACATGAAGTAACGAAAACGTTTTTACCTAAGTAATGACTACAAGCGTGCCTTGTTCAGTAGACATTCTTCTTCTTCTTATTATTATTGTATTATTTAACAGTATTTACTTAATGCCATGTAAATGCCGTGCCGGACAGAGTTGGGGATCATACTTTTCCATCTTGTGCGGTCCTTGGGGTGTTTTCTAACAATTCATTTGCTTCTATTTTTTCCATGCCTATTAGTCAGTCCACTGATATATTCTTCTTTAGGCCTTCCTCTCTTCCTCTTTCCCTTGAATTTTTCGGTCAGTTCTCCCAATTCTGTTTTCTCGTGTAATGTCCAAGAAACTTTGATTGTCTTTCTATTATAGTTTTACATACTTCAATTTGTTACTTACAATTGTAACTATTTTAATTTGTTACTTACAATTGTAACTACTTTAATTTGTTACTTACAATTTTAACTACTTTAATTTGTTACTTAAATTTTTAACTAATTTAATTTGTTCTGAAACTTCTTTGAGGGCCTACTAGTTTGTTTATTCTCTCTGTCCAGAGTATTTACTGCATCTTCCTTCAAAATTATGTCTTCCTTGTTTCTAACTTCTTTGTTTTTGCTAACTGTCCAAGTTTCACACTCATATAGCAATACTGATTCTATACTGCACGGCGATACTCTTTATCTCATTTTTAGTGACATCTTATTTATTATTACCTTATTCATGTCATAAAAAGCTGCTTTTGTCTTACCTATTTTGTGATTTTATTTCATCAGCTCACTTGCCATCAGCTGTTAATGTTGCTTCGACGTAACTGAATTTATTAACTTGTGGTAGTGTCTTCCTGTTGGAAGGACTGTGGTATGTATATTATTTTTGATACTACCGCTCCTTCTGTCTTGTTGCTGTTTAGCTATTTGACTTTTTTACTGAACTCTTCAATAATCTTGTTCACAAGTTTCTGCAACTTATATTCTGCTAATAGAACGGTGTCATCTGCTTTTGTCAGGTTACTGATATTGTGGCCTCCTATTTTAATTCTTTTCACACTTTAATTATATGCCTCACATGAAGTTCACGCTGTATAATGAGGACAGCGCAAATGACGATACAGGCCCTTGTCTTACGTCTCCAGTGTTCGCGCTAGAATTTTTTGAAACTGGTACAATTGTACCAATCTCTTTCACCTTGCATGAAATACTTCCCGAAGTACCGGTTGTCTCAGTACAACATTCGGTACCTTATACTTTTTTTATGTAAAATTAAAAACACTTAAACATCAGCAAGAATTAAATGCTCGTGTGAAATGTTGTTATTCTCTTAGTTGCAGTGAGATATAGTCTTTATACAAGGCCCACAGGCTGAACCGGGGAACGGGGACGGGAAGAGAGAGAGAGAGAAAAAGTAAAAGAGAGAGAGAGACAGAGAGAGAGATAGAGAGTAGAGAGAGAGAGAGAGAGAGAGAGAGAGAGAGAGCTGGAGTACATACAAGAAATCAGGATTGACTAGGATACAACGAAAAAAGTTTACGTATCAAGGTCTACGCTTAGTGTCAAGAAGTTAAAACTGGATTTAAAATCCACTGTCCTGTCTGGTCTTTTATATTTCATGTTTTCTGTATTCTATGCAGATTTGAGAGGATTTGAAGGAAGATGACTTAGGAAAATTTAAAGAATACAATAGAAGGAACGTGTGACAAACCAAGAAATAACGAAACGACGGGCAGTGAGGACATACTAAAGAGATCAAAAGACGAAGATGGACATTGGTTTGGGTCACATACTACAAATGGAAAGAACAAGACATCTCTATACCGTCCTTGAATCACAAAGAAATCATGCATATGTTAAAAGACATAAATATTGAATAAAAGGCATGAGAATCATAAAACAGTTATATTGGAAACAAATATCGGCAGTCAGGACTGATAATCAAACAGGAGAGTATCACAAAATAAAAATAGGAGTACGGCATTCATTCATTCATTTGCATGTCCCTTGCGGAACTTTGCCTCCCAAACAGCACTTCTGTAGGCCTCTCGGTTATGAGCAAGATGGCCTGCTGCTGCGGCATCCATTTGCAGATTGTCAACGATGTCTTGCAGCCATCGTCGTTTTTGTCTTCCTCTTTTTCTTTTTCCCATTATGTATCCTTCCAATACGGTCTTCTCTAAATTATCATGACGTTTAATGTGTCCAAAATATTTAAGTTTTCTCTCTTTAATCCTCTTTTCTAGAAAGCCATCTTCAATATTAAGTTCTTGTAGTATAGATATATTTGTTCTTTTTTGTGTCCACGATATTTGGAGAACTCTTCTGTAGCATTTACATTCAAAGGCATTTATGTGTTTATTAGCTGTTTTGTTAAGTGTCCAGGTCTCACGTGCATATGTTGCGATGGGAAAGATGCATGACCTTAAAAATCTTATTTTTGTAGTTCTGTCTGCTCCTCTCCACGGATTCTTTATTTGTTTTACTTTCTGAAAAGCGATAGATGTCCTCCTTTTAATTTCCCTCATTGTATATCCATTATTAGTTAGTAATGATCCAAGATATTAAAAGTTTCCACTTCTTCCAATTTTTCCTCATGGATATATATTTCAGCTGCCTTGTTTGTTTTGTCAGTTGTCATCAATTTAGTTTTCTTTGCATTAAGATAGAGGTTCTGCTCTTCGCTGTTCTTACGGACTGACATAATTAGTTTTTCCATTCCTTTTGTGTTGTGGACAGTAACACTGTGTCATCAGCATATCTAATTTCTGGTATTTCATAACCTCCAATTGTTATGGCATCGTAATATTCTTTGTCTACATCTTCTCTAACATTCCTCATTATATTTTCAGTATACAAGTTAAATAAGTAAGGTGACAATATGCACCCCTGACGGACCCCTTGTTTTATGTCAAACCAAGTTGTTATTTCACCATTTATTCTTACTGCCGCTTGTTGGTCTAGATACAGCAGTGATGTTAGTTGTGTCAAATGTGTTGGAAATCCCATTTTTTCCATTATTTCCCAAAGTTTCTGGTGTTGTACACAATCAAATGCCTTTGAGTAGTCTATAAAGGATAAATAGAGATTCACATTAAACTCTCTGCATTTCTCTATTATTAATCGTAGACTGAATATATGATCTCTTGATCCTCTTCCGTGCCTGAAACCAGCTTGGACCATATTGACTTCTTCTTCTATTTTCTTACGAAGTCTACCCATTATGATTTTTAACAGAATTTTACTGGCATGACTAATCAGGGTAACAGTTCTGTAGTTTGTGCATAATTTCACGTTACCCTTTTTTGACAGTGGTATGAATACAGTTCTTTTCCATTCTTTTGGCCAAATACCTGAATGCCATATCTTTTTGCACAGTGCATGATAGATTGTTGCACATTCCTTTCCTCCTGCTTTAATAAGTTCAGCTGTTATCACATCCTGGTGATTTACCATTTTTCAGATTCTTTATTGCCCATAAAACTTCTCCTATTGTCGGTTCGGGTTCTTCCTCCTCCAATAATAATTCACACTGTTGATTTCTGTTTCCGCATTCGGTTGTTTCATACATTCCTTTGCAATATTCCTTCCATCTTTCTAGAATTTCCTCTGTCTCTGTCAAGGTATTCCCCATCTCATCACAAATTACATTTAGCTTAGGTGTGACATTTCTCGTCAATGTCTTCATTTCTTTAAACATTTCACTATCTCTTCCACACTTCTGATGTTCTTCTATTCTTTCACAACAATCTTGAGTGTATTGTTTTTTGTCTTTTCTTATGTTTCTTCGTACTTCTCTTGTTAAAGCTGTTTGGGTTTTTGGTATATTTCCAGAAGATAGTTTACCATTCCTTTCCTTCTGGGCAGTGACTGTACTAGTCATTGATCGTAGTACGGCAAGGTTGTGTTTTATCCCCTGACCTTTTCTCCCTCTATAGCGAAAGGATTATGAGACACATAGAAAACATGCCTGGAATAGCACTGAGATGATTACAACCTAAATAATCTAAGATATGCAGATGACAGGGTACTGATAGCGAAAAGCAAACAAGAGCTACAAACATTGTTAGACAAAACAGTAGAAAAAAAAATGAAGAGAAAGAACTTAGATTAAATAAAAAGAAAACGGAAGCCATGGTCATATCAAAGAAAGAAACACCAGCAAAATATTGGTCAAAAATAAAAGGCAAATATTTAAGAACAGTAATAAGACAAGAAGAGTTCTTCAAATATCATGGATACAAAAAAGAACAAATACATCTATACTACAAGAATGTAATATTCAAGAAAGCTGGCTAGTGAAGAGGATTAGGGAGAGAAAACTTAAATATTTTGGACACATTAAACGTCATGATAGTCTAGAGAAGATCGTCTTGGAGGGGTACATAATGGGAAAAAGAAACAGAGGAAGACCAAGGCGAAGATGGCTGCAAGACATCGTTGATGATTTGCAAATGGATGCATCAGCAGCAGGCCATCTTGCTCACAACCGAGAGGCCTACAGGAGTGCTGTTAGGGAGGCAAAGTTCCGCAAGGGACATGCAAAAGAATGAATGAATGAATAAGACAAAACGAAAGATGCGAAACCGAAATAAGCAGCAGAATATCCCAGGCCAAGTAAGCATTTATGAAAATGAAAAACATACTGTGCAATAAAGTTCTGTCGATGAGCACCAGAAAGAGAGTTATTCGGTGTTACATCAAACCCATCTTATAATATGGATGTGAAACATGGACGTTAATAAAGAGAACTTAAAATCTACTGGAAGCAGTGGAGAAGTGGCTCATAAGAAGAATACTGAGAATACCATGGACAGCTAAGAAAACAAATGAAGAGGTTCTAAGGGAGGCTGGACAAGAGAGAGAGCAACTATTTCAAAATTCAGAACACGACAGTCCAGATTTCTATAACATGTTTTAATAAGAGGCAGAACGGAATACCTAGTGAAAATATGAAAACTAGAGGGGAAAAAGGACAGAGAAAAACAAAGAAACACGATACTTGACGGACTAAAAGAGTAGCATTGAGCACGGTCCAAGAACACAGCTTATAGAAAGAGCAAAATTATAGATGGTTCTGGAAATCAATGACGACCAAAGCTTGGTTGGCATGAACCGGAGAGAGAGAGAGAGAGAGAGAGAGAGAGAGAGAGAGGGGGAGATATTTCCTTGATTTGGACACTTCAAGGGAAAAGAAAGAGGTGCAGGCCATTGGGATCACAGAGACACACAGTAAAGGAGCAACCGAAAGACGCGTGGAAGACGTGGCTTGAGGTATCCCGACTTGTTCAAGACAGGTCTGGCTGGAGAATCTTTTTTGATGACTTATGCTTCATAAGGAGTACAGAGGACTGGTGATGACGATGTGAAACTGATGTTTTAATAAATGAAATTTAGATAAAGAATTAATTCCAAGAAATAAAGCTGCCTGTATATAATGGATTTGTACTTAGACAAATATTAGAGCAGGCAAATGAGTGGCATAGCACAACATATGCATTGTTTATAGATTTTGAGAAAACCTTTGATAGTGTCAACAGACATGCACTGTGGAAAATCCTAAGATGGCATGGCTCCCCCATAAGATAGTGAATGTAATCAAAGCTCTATACGAGGGTTTTCAGTGCAAAGTGATCTGTGGTGAATATAACTCCAGCAGCTTTAATGTATAAACAGGAGTGAAGCAGGGATGTCCAATATAGCCAACATTATTTATCTTGGTAGTAGACTGGTTAATGAAGGAGTCAACATCAGACAAACGCAAAGGATTACAATGGACCCTTGACACAGTGCTGGAAGACCTTGACTTTGCGGACGACATTTGTCTACTATCAAGCAGTCACAAAGATATGCAAGATAAAATAAACAAGCTAACTCAGAATGCAAGCAACATAGGACTAAAGATCAACGTAGGAAAGATAAAGTTAATGAAGCAAAATGTGAACAACAGAAATGTACTCAGAGTAGATAGCAAGTTAGTTGGAGGAGGTCAAAGAATTTGTATACCTTGGCAGTAGAGTAGTAGAAAATGGAGACAGCAAAGAGGACATCACCAGCAGACTTACTAGAGCAAACCAGGCTTTTGCAGTGCTGCAGACTATATGGAAATCTAAAAAACTAAGCATAAATACGAAAATCAGAGTATTTAAGAGTAATGTTCTAAGTGTACTATTCTTTGAAGTGAATGCTGGAAAATCACCAAAACAATAGAAAACAAGATGAATTCTTTCCAGTCTAAATGTTTACTAAGAATTAGAAAAATATTTTGGCCAAATACCATAAGAAATAACATCTTGTTGGCAGAAATGCAGATGACGCTACTGACAGCAATTATTGAGGAAAGACGCTGGCGATGATTTGGAAATGTGCTGCGAATGACTGACAACTCTCTACCAAAAATAGCACTAAGATGGACACCACAGGGGAACAGAAGTAAGGATAGACCAAAAAGAGACACGGTGAAGAACAATATAAAGGATGTTGAGCAATAGAGGGCTCACCTGGGCAAGAGCAGAAAAAAAGGCAAAGGACAGGTACTTGTGAAAAACCCTTGCGAAAGCCCCATGTGCCCTTGGTACTTAACGTTTATATATATATATATATATATATATATATATATATATATATATATGGCCCAAATAGCTGCGGAAGACGTTAAGTCATGACGTTTGTTACAAACACATACTGAAATCAAGGTCTAGGAAGAAAAGTTAACAATGACATATGAGTATAAAAATATAAAACGAGGTTTAAGACATTTCATTTACATGTAGATTCCTGAATAACAGCGCTCTCTTCAGTGTGTTGAATTCTCAAACAGACAAATATTAATTGCATTACAGAAATACTAAAATTGAAATTACCTCAAGAGTAACAATCCTTCACTCACTTCAGATTCTAGGAGAAGCTATAGTGTAGTCTTGTATCACTCAAGTAATTGATCCAGGAAATATTATAGAACTTTTTCGAGATATCGTTCACCTCTTGGCACAAACGATTTATGTGAGCATAAAGACAGAACATTCGGTTTTTAAAGCCCGATATTAGCAACTCACTAACCAATCAGAATTTCTCGCTGACCAATCAAAATCATCTGTGCACTGAGCCAGTTTTCCGAGTCAAAACAAAATGCAGAACTTTGATAAAGTGATCTGATTGGTCAGCGCTCATGTCTTTGTTGTTCCCAGATTACGTCTATGCTGACCAGAGTGACACCTTAAACCCACCTGGTCCCAAAGAGATTTTTATCAGCAACTTGTAATCACACTCCCTGGTCATTTCTTTGTCTGTACTAGCTTTAAGTTCCCCTATTGTGTCTGACACTTTTTGCGCAGAATAAAATGCTTCTATATTTGGATTTATTTATATTTCTATTAGTTTTTAGAAGAAGCGGAGAATATGGCATAAAAGAGGAGACAGTATGTCAGTATGTGTCAGACTTGCCGCTTAATATGTTGCACACATTTAACACGTGGACAACATGTTCAGACATGAGAGGGGAATAATATACCTCAGGAATTCGATGACTTTTCAGAACAATAAACATTAAGTGACAGTACAAAGTAGTTACTTCTGATGTGCTGCAGTTTCCATCCATGATGATAAGTCTCAGCAGATGAATATTCATATAGCTAGGACATGTGTAGCAAGAATGTTCAGTCATGCAAGGATCTAGTTAGCAAAGTTCCTTGACAGTGGGAGGAGATATAGGATAAAACTAACCACATGAGCCATACGACATCCTAAGTTTCGTCTGTGTCTCTTTATTAAAGTTAGAGAACACATTAAAAATAGATAGCCTGAAACTAATTGTCCAAAAATGGGCTCCAGTCATGAATGTTTAGAAACAATGAAATTGTATGAAGACGAAACAGAGGCCGACAAGGCGAGCCATGTTGGCAGGATTCTGGCAGCATCCTTTCGTCGTTTGCCTTGTGTAAATCCGTGGGAAAGAAGAGCTGGAGAAGAAAGAAAGTTTGGGAAAATCTGCTTCATTTTCTGTAGCTGAAAACGTTTTTTCCTGGCCAGGAACAATGAAAGAGACGTGTAAAGTTGGAGATCTATTCCAAGATCTGGGTTTTTTGTCTTTTTTTGGAAGATGCGGCTATTTTTTATTGTTTTTTGTGTGTGTATGTGTGGGGGAGGGGGCGCTGGCAGGGGTGGGACGCTGGTAGGTGGCATAGTGGAAGAAAACAAGAATGAAATTAATGTGGCAGCGCTGTGAATAGAAAGTTGGCCCGACATGTTCAAGACAGGACTGCCTGGAGAATCGTTATTGATGACTTATGGTTCATAAGGAGTACAGATAACTGATGATGACGATGTGAATTTAATGTTTTAATAATTGAAACTTAGATAAAGAATTAACTCCAAGAAATAAAGCTGCCTGTATATAATGGATACAGTTGACACAATTAAATATGGCCCGAATAGCTCCGTGAGACATTTGTTACAAATTTATACTGAAATCAAGGATCAGGAAGAACAGTCAACAATGACAGATGAGTAGAAAGATATAAAACAAGGTTTAAGACAAAGATGTGTCCTGTCACCACTGTTCCCTCTAAGCTGTGCGGCCGCGCACAGACAAAAATCTTACCGCGCACAAAATCTTTGAACCCGCGCACAAAGAAAACTGAAACTGCTGCTTTTATTTTCCAGTTTCCAGATGTTACTCTGTGCTATAATTGAGATCAAGAAAAATACAAGGATGGTACATGTTTTTTTTTCCCTTAACTGTTTCTTTCTTGTGGAGAAATGACTTTCGGTTCGGATATTTCAATTCTTTTATCGCGTAGTTTCGGTAGTACTGTAGCAGAATCATGACGAGGCAAGTGGGCACACAGAGAACAGAGGCTAATTAAAATAAACGGGCAGATTCCCATTGCGCCATGGAAAAGTAGCTAATAATGGAGATACAATGAAGGAAAGTAAAAGGGGGACATCTATCGCTCTTCAGAAAATATAACAACTAAAGAATCTGTGGAGAGGAACAGACAGAACTACAAAAATAAAATTTTTAAGGTCATGCATCTTTCCCATCGCAACATATGCCTGTGACACCTGGACACTTAATAAAACAGCTGAGAAACACATAAATGCCCTTGAATATAAATGCTACAGAAGAGTCCTTCAAATATCATGGAAATAAAAACAACAAATATATCCATACTACAAGAAGTTAATATTGAAGAAGGCTGGCTAGTAAAGAGGATTAAACAAAGAGAACTTAAATATTTTAGACATATTAAACGGCATGATAATCTAGAGCAGACTGTCTTGGAAGGGTACATAATGGGGAAAAAAGAGAGGAAGACCAAGGCGAAGATGGATGCAAGACATCGTTGATGATCTGAAAATAAATGGATCAGCGGCAAGCATCTTGCTTACAACAAGAAGCCTACAGTACTGATGTTGGGGAGGCAAAGTTCCACATGGGACACGCAAATGAATGACTGACATGGAAAAGGAGAATTTCCATTGAGCTGCTCAGGCATGCAAATAGATCTTGGTAACTAACACCAGACGTAGTGACCACAAACATTAGAGCCGTACTATTTTTAAAATAGGGGGAACTGAAAATTACAGTAGGTTTATTCTGCTAATAAATGTACATGTTTTTACAGTATATATATATATATATATATATATATATATATATATATATATATATACCTTACTACGCACATTTGCACACAATTTTTGTTTGTTTGTACATAAGCCGAACATTTTCCACACAGACCCCAGATACTCAGAGGGAACATTGCCTGTCACCCGATCTATTCTCGTGATGAAGTGAACGTGTCATGAGACATTTAAAATTCGAAAGAAATTTTTTTTTCAATAATACGTCACACTATCAGTAACCTGAGATATCATCATCATCATCATCATCACGATCATCATCATCTTTGTCTGCCGCCTTATGAGCGAAGCTTCGGGGTAATAAATCTCCCGTTTCCTCTCTCACTCGCCTTGATGATGCATTTAGCCAGGTTGTGCTCGTGTCCTTCTACTATATTATCTTTCCCTTCTGCATCTCTGTCCACCTCTTGCTCTTTTACCTTCGAACTTTCCTTCTGTTATGGTCATCAGTATATTGCTATGTCTTTTGAAATGACCAAAGTATTTTCTTTTCTCCATCCTTACATCGTTGAGAAGTTCGCACTGCACTTGGGGTGGGGGTTGCTATACTTCTTTATTCGTTCTTTTCAGTCTCCATGATACATGTCATATTTTCCTGTAGATCCATATTCCTGCTGCATTTATCCCTATCTCCGACGCTTTACTCAAGAATCCAGGTTTCTGCTCCATACATTAGTACAGAACAGCGCGTAGCTTTTTACAAATCTCATTTTTCATGTATAGGCAGATTCCTGCATAACAGAGCTCTCTTCAGTGTGTTGAATTCTCAAACAGACAAATATTAATTGCATTACAGAAATACTAAAAATGAAATTACCTCAAGAGTAACAATCCTTCACTCACTTCAGATTCTAGGAGAAGCTATAGTGTAGTCTTGTATCACTCAAGTAATTGATCCAGGAAATATTATAGAACTTTTTCGAGATATCGTTCACCTCTTGACACAAACGATTTATGTGAGCATAAAGACAGAACATTCGGCTTTTAAAGCCCGATATTTGCAGCTCACTGACCAATCAGAATTTCTCGCTGACCAATCAAAATCATCTGTGTACTGAGCCAGTTTTTCGAGTAAAAACAAAATGCAGAACTTTGGTAAAGTTTTCTGATTGGTCAGCGCTCATGTCTTTGTTGTTCCCAGATTACGTCTATGCTGACCAGAGTGACACCTTAAACCCACCTGGTCTCAAAGAGATTTTTATCAGGAACTTGTAATCACATTCCCTGGTCATTTCTTTGTCTGTACTAGCTTTAAGTTCCCCTATTGTGTCTGACACTTTCTGCACAGAATAAAATGCTTCTATATTTGCATTTATTTATATTTCTATTAGTCTTTAGAACACCTGAGGAAAACTGCATAAAAGAGGAGACAGTATGTCAGTATGTGTCAGACTTGCCGCTTAATATGTTGCACACATTTAACACGTGGACAACATGTTCAGACTTGAGAGGGGAATAAAATAACTGAAGAATTCGCTGACTTTTCATTACAATGAACATTAAGTGACAGTACAAGTAGCTACTTCTGATGTGCTGCAGTTTCCATCCATATGATAACACTCAGCAGATGAATATTCAGATAACTAGGACATGTGTAGCACCTCATTCTTCATACAAGGTTAGCAAAGTTCCTTGATAGTGGGATATGTGGAGATACAGGATAAAAATAACCACATGAGTCATATGACATCTTAAGTTTCGTCTGTGTCTCTTTATTAAAAGGTGCAAGGTTGAGGTTATTTGTGAAGACGAATCAGAGGCCGACATGGCGAGCCATACTGGCAGGATTATGACAGCATTCTTTTGTCGTCTGCCATGTGTAAATAAAGGGGGGGGGGAGTTAGACAAGAAAGAAAGTTTGGAAAATCTGCTTCATTTTCCTGATCAGGAATAACAGAGACGTATCCAGTTGAGGAATTATTCCAGGATCTGGATTTTTTTTTAAATTTGGGGTTGTGGGTTTTATTTATTATTTATTTATTTTTTTAAAAGGGGTGGGAGGCTGGTAGGTGGCATAATGGAAGAAAAAAAGAATGAATTTAATATGACAGCGAGGTGGTGTAATGGAATAAAACAGAATAGCGGGTAGCGGGAGAACTGAGTGAGGTGACTTATACTACTGTACAAAAGTTAACGGCCGGTCATTAATTTCAAGCATATGTTTATTTTGATTGTCGTACTAAAACTGTAAACAAATTTATTGTAGAATCTTGATTAAATTGCATTCTCAGACAGTCCTATATGCAGCCGGGACATAAACAACACTGACTGTTCATCACAACAAGTGTAAAAATCACGTGCAATAGAATCGTCCAAGACAAAATGTTAGGACATTTTAAAAAGTGTCAGCATGACCAAGCAGGTAACTAAATCGTGCTGATTTGTGCTGCACGTGCAACACTTCTCACCTTCCAATCATTTTTATTAAAACGGTTTAGCGGTATTTTTGTCATTTGAAAAACACCATGCCACCGTGAAGGAGTTTTAGAACCCTTGAGCGTCATCGGGTCATAGCCTTGGTTGAAAGTGGTTTATCTGGCCGTGAAGTTGCACGGCGTTCTGGGATGTTCCATTCTACCATCCAAAGGCATTTGGAGCGATTTCCCGCAACTGGAGGAGTAGAAGACAGGCATCGTTCAGGCCGACCTCGTTGCACGAGTAAACAAGATGACAGATAGCTCCAGCTGTCAACACTTCGCAACCAGACAGTAACGTCTTCCACTCTCAGAAACCAGCTATTGAATACAGCAAACGTCAATGCTAGCGGCAGAACAATTCGCAGGCGTTTAGGAGAATCTGGGCTGGCTTCACAACGACCAGCAAAAAGAATACCTCTTACTCCAGCTCACCGCAGAGCTAGAGTCCTTCAGTGATGGCAGAATCAGGTGCTTGGAAAAGGCCAGGGGAACGGTTCCACTCCTGTGAATTTTTGAACGAGGGGTGAGTGATTTCGCCAGCTTGCTGTATGTGTATTCCTATTCCGATTTGCAAATGAAATGATTGAATTTGTTCAGTTTTAAAGGCTGTTTTCTTTGGTACTAATGGCTTGTTTGTCAGTCAGTTGATTTTGTTTTTGTAAGAATTAAAAAAACAGGCCCTTAACTTTTGTCCAGTAGTATATAGTTGAAGGAAAGAGAATGGATAATCAGTAGAGTAGTGAGGGGGGGAGAGAAGTGGTTGGCGAAATAGAAGGAAAACGAATGAGTGATCGATAGAGTAGTGCGGGGGGGGGGGGGGGAGGAGGAGGAGGGGAAGGTGAGGACTGAAATGACATTGTGGAAGAAAAGAAGAAAACAGAATGTTTAAGCAACTGAGTGGGGAGGGGATGAGATATGGTCTTGCAGCACCTTAACAAAATTGCTCTCAGAGCCCCTTTACTGGTTGTAAACCAACAGAAACGACGGGAGAAAAACATTTAACTACAACCACATCTTTTCCTGAAATATTAATCGTTGTCGGAGACTTTCAAGTTATGAGTGTTTTGTCTTTAATTTTTATTCTTCTAGGCACTGGTTTTTTTAAGTCGAAGGTGATATTTTCAGAGACGAGATATTCAATTGGGGTTTTAGGAAGGGGGGGGGTGTGCAATTAGGAGAGACACAGAGAGAGAGAGAGAGAGAGGGAGAGAGATTGAGAGAGAGAGGTACTGTGTCTACAAGAAACTGATTTTGCCTATGTTGCAACACAA